>PITA01000055.1:0-438169 GCA_004023965.1 Spilogale gracilis
GATCTTGGATACCAGCCCTTTGTCTGTAGTGTCATTTGCAAATATCTTCTCCCATTCTGTGGGTTGCCTCTTTGTTTTGTTGACTGTTTCCTTTGCTGTACAGAAGCTTTTTATTTTGATGAAGTCCCAGAAGTTCATTTTCGCTTTTGTCTCCTTTGCCTTTGGAGACGTGTCTTGAAAGAAGTCGCTGTGGCCGATGCCAAAGAGGTTACTGCCTATGTTCTCTTCCAGGATTTTGATGGATTCCTGCCTCACGTTGAGGTCTTTCATCCATTTCGAGTTTGCCTTTGTGTGTGGTGTAAGCGAATGGTCTAGTTTCATTCTTCTATATGTAGCTGTCCAGTTTTCCCAGCACCATTTATTGAAGAGACTGTGTTTTTTCCACTGGATATTTTTTCCTGCTTTGTCAAAGATGATTTGACCATAGGTTTGTGGGTCCATATGTGGGCTCTCCACTCTGTTCCATTGGTCTATTTCTCTGTTTTTGTGCCAGTACCATGCTGTCTTGGTAATCACAGCTTTGTAATAAAGCCTAACGTCAGGTAATGAGGTGCCCCCAGCTTTGGAGAATAGAGAGCTTTTTAAGATGACAATAGTAATCACCCTTTTGAAAAATGCTGGATTTTCTTTTTTCTTCCCTTTCCTTTTTCCTTTCCTTTCCTTTCCTTTCCTTTCCTTTCCTTTCCTTTCCTTTCCTTTCCTTTCCTTTCCTTTCCCTTCCTTCCTTCCTTCCTTCCTTCCTTCCTTCCTTCCTTCCTTCCTTCCTCTTAACATATAATATATTATTTGTTTCAGGGGTACTGGTCTGTGATTTATCAGACTTACACAATTCACTGCACTCACCATAGAAAATACCATCTCCAGTGTTCATCACCCAGCCACCCCATCCCTCCCACCCCCCTCTACTCCAGCAATCCTCAGTTTGTTTCCTGAGATTAAGAGTTTCTTATGGTTTGTCTCCCTCTGGTTTCATCTTGTTTCATCTTGTTTAGTTTTTCCCTCCTTTCCTCTATGATCCTTTGTCTTATTTCTCAAATTCCTCCCTATCAGCGAGATCATGTGATAATTATCTTTCTCAGATTGACTTATTTCCCTTGGTGTAATACTTTCTAGTTCCATCCATGTTGTTGCAAATGGCAAGATTTTGGGTTTTTTTTTTTTGGATTGCTGCATAATAGTCCAGTGTATATATATATATGCCACATCTTCTTTATCCATTCATCTGCCGATGAACATTTAGGCTCTCTCCATAGTTTGGCTATTGTAGACATTGATGCTATAAACATTGGGGTGAACATGCCTCTTTGGATCACTACATTTGTATCTTTGAGGTAAATACCAAGTATCTTTGGGGTAAATACCCAGTTAGTGCAATTGCTGGGCCGTAGGGTAGCTCTGTTTTCAACTTTAGGGTGAAAAATGCTGGGTTTTCTTTTTTATTTTTAAAAAAAATTTTTTGAGAGAGAGAGTGAGAGAGAACATGAGAGGGGAGAGGTCAGAGGGAGAAGTAGACTTCCCATGGAACTGGGAGCCCAGTGTGGGACTCGATCCTGGGACTCTCAGATCATGACCTGAGCCAAAGGCCGTGGCTTAACCAACTGAGCCACCCAGGTGCCCAATGCTGTGTTTTCTTTGGTGTACTGGGTACTGAAAAAAAAAAACAAACCATCTCTGGCTAGTACTCTACACATCGGGAATGCCATTTTGTCCAAGAGATCTATTGTTCATCTTGATCAGCATTGGTAATATTCCCAAAAGAAAGAATAAAAGCTGTATTGTAGAATTGTGCCACGTTTTCCATATTTTATATATATTGATAGTGTTTGTACTTTGCAATAGGATTTAATGGAGCTGACATTAAACTGGTTGTCACAAGGAAGTTTGGACAAGTCAGTGTAGACCAATCATTGTTATTTACTTTTACTAGTAGAATAAAATTTGAGGTGGTTTTAAATTCATTATTTCTCCTTAATATTTATTTAGATACCAGTACACTAGTAGGCACATGGTAGGACCCTGAAGAAATATTTGCAGATTTTGGGGTATTAAAAATATCTACAGAATCAGTTTATTTTGTCTTAGAAATTTATGGAAAAGAAATAAAATACTCGATTAACTATAGGTTATTACCAGGTACAACCTTTTTTTACAGACATATGCAGACAATGTGCATATAGTATATCTAGTCATTGTTTTGACTTTCACTTTGTCACGATCATTTTTAATTTGTGACATTCTGGTGTCATGTTTTAATTTCTTCCTCTGTTCCACCTTTCCCGATTCATTCTCTGGTGCTTGGCAGGACACTGTCTGGAATTGCTGAGTTAACAACTTCCTCTGCTGTGATCATGTAATTCTAATATTCCCCCTCGTGAGAGAAATTTTTGTGAATTCTAAGCCCATATGCTGCATGTCTCCATTTTGCCTCTGAAATGAGTTCCAGACACGTGACAAATGTGGTCAAGCTATTTACAACAAATGTCCACAGGAGCATTCATACAGTGACTGGGAAACTGGGGGTGATTTACAGAAAAGTTTCTGTTTGACTTGATTGTCATAAACAATGAGATCACAAAAGCAAATACTCCACATCTGGTTGTCTGGATCCTTACTTGCATGGATATTTCTGGAAGGAAAGAAAGAAGTCACATGGATCAGTCAGCATCATATTATTCACATAATTACAAAATTTTCTAAGAAGTTAAAAAATGTGTTTTGGTTGATTCTTTGTTTACTTACGAGAGTGCAAGTTATTTAGTCATTGTGTTTCAATTAGCACTGTGTAGGCAAATTAAGGCGTTTGAGTATTTCAGCATGACGGAAATGCTTGTGGTAGAGGCAAACTTAATTACCAGCAAGTTTATAATTGCTTGCTTATAATTAAGTTCAGAGGTTACGTTCTTAGATTTCTGCAGGAAAATGGTTAGCTGCCTCAGGATTTATAGATAACTTGTTTTTTTCTCTTTTCACAGAGTATTTTAAGATTTATGTATTTATTATTTATTTTAAAGCAGACTGTGAGTGGGGGAGAGAGAGGGGGAGCAGAGAGAGAATCTTCAAGTAGACTCCCTTCTGAGCACAGAGCCTGACATGAGGCTTGATCCCAGGACTCTGAGATCATGACCAGAGCCGAGGTCAAGAGTTGCTGGCTCAACAGACCGAGCCACCCAGGTGCTCCCAGAATATTTTTTTAAAAGATTTTATTTATTTATTTGACAGAGAGAGATCAGAAATAGGCAGAGAGGCAGGCAAAGAAAGAGGGGGAAGCAGGCTCCCCACCAAGCAGAGGGCTGGACGTGGGCCTTGATCCCAGATGCTGAGATCATGACCTGAGCCAATGGCAGAGGCTTAACCCACTGAGCCACCCAGGCACCCCTCCCAGAATAGTTTTTAAGATGCCATTTAATTAAAGGAAAAAAAACTTGTCCACATTCAGAAATATTTTTCAATACTGTTTTTCACAATAAATTAGGTACAAGAGTACCAATTTGATCATCTCCTTTTGCATTAACCAAACATATAAATAGTTAAAACTGTACTGGTAACCTTTAGCTAAGGAAATATAATTGGGTTAAAGGTGAAAAGAAATCAAGAACTCTCCTAATAATGTGCTTGAATCATGTGTTAACATATGTACATTTTTCTCAGAATGTCTTTGCATTAAAGGATAATCTATATGTGTTGTTTCTTTAGCCTGCTATTTGCACTTGAAATACTTTTCTCTCCTTATAATGAACAGTAATAAAAGGTAATACTATACTTAGAAGTGTGTTGGCAAGGGAAACTGGTGGAGCTAATCCAATAACTTGGAGCTCCTTGGAGAAAAGGCACTATAGAAATGCAAGGTATTATTGTCACTGTTATTACATTGTGGTGCTGGAAACCATGTCTGCCCTTTGTGAAACCTGGGCACTTAAGAAAGAATGTGGAATTGCTATTGCAGGAGTAAGAGAGTTTTACATTTTGAAAAATATACACAGCTATAGTAGAAACATTTAAAAAAATTTTTTTAGAGAAAATGTTTTAGATTTCTTGTTACTTGTTGTTGAAGGATAGCATATATTCTAATAACATATTAGCCGTGATTATTTTGCAGGTTACAAAATGTAAGTAAAAATTCCAATTCTTGATGGTTTTGGTCAAACCAAAAATGGGGTTCTTTTTTTTCTTTTTTTTTTTCATTAACATATGATGTATTACTTGTTTCAGGGGTACAGTTCCATGAATCATTAGTCTTACACAATTCATATCACTCACCATAGCATATACCCTCCTCAGTGTCCATAACCCAGCCACCCTATCCTTACCCCCCAACCCCCAGCCATCCTCAAGTTTGTTTCCTGAGATTAAGAGTCTCTTAAATTAGAATTTGTAAAGCCCTGACCCTTGAGATTGAACTGAAACAGACTCCAGGATACACAGAAATATACACAGTTTTCCATAAATACTAGAACATGTGTGAATAGTAATCTCGTACTGCTGTATTTTGGCCTAGAATGTGTCAGTATTAGGGAGGCAGTAAGTATAGTGGAGAAGAGGATTATCTCTGAAGTTAGACTGGCCTCCATTCATATTTTGGCTATTAGCCACGTAACTTAAAGTCATTAATCTCTCTAAGCCTCAGTTTCTTCATCTGTAAATGGGGTTTAATAAAATCATAGCAATATCTGTTCAGTGCTCATAGACAAACGCTCAGAAATGGAGGCCATCGTCCCAACTCATTGTTACCATTGTCCTCATTAAAGTTGACTTTTGACTATAATGGTCACTCTTAACTGATTTATAGCCACTATATAAAAACTGTTTATATAGTTTTTGCATAACTAAGATCTCTTAATTAAATTTGTGCTGCTGCTCATTTTAGAGAGAGGGGAAAAAGGAAAGCTCATAGAAAGTAATTCACCAATTTTGAAAGCTCTTAGTTATTACATGTGGAGATGAGTAAATTATTTATAAAATAAATATGTTGTTTTGATGCAACTTTTTATTACATAAATATAATGAAAGGAAATGAGGTGTAGAAGTTAAAATTATTTTGACTAATTAGCTAGATATTTGCACCTTTTTGTCTTAATCAGTTTTGTGGTTACAAGTTTTCTTGGGTATCATGTTGGGAACGATCTCTTTAGGGCTCTATTTTCAAAAGTGCTATTAAGAGTATGTCAGAGGGGTGCCTGTGTGGCTCAGTGGTTGAGCAACTGCCTTCGGCTCAGGTCATGATCCTGGAGTCCCGGGATCGAGCCCCGCATCAGGTTCCCTGCTCGGCGGGAAGCCTGCTTCTCCCTCTCTCACTCTCCCTGCTTGTGTTCCCTCTCTGGCTGTGCCAAATAAATAAATAAATAAAATCTTTATTAAAAAAAGTATATCAGAATTTATTTACCAGGTGTTTCTTCTTATTCTATTGATTTTAATTATCTTGTAATTAACAAAACAGAAGGAATCATTTCTCAAATTTTTTCTGTAGATAGGTGTTTAGAGGATATTTTAGTGTTTCCAGTTAATTTTAGATAAGAGGTAGCTGTTAAACCCAGGTTTATGTGCATATGTGATCCTGTGCTGGAAAATAATTATGAATGCAAGCATAATACACTGCCAGTTATGGCCAACATGTATAGGGTCGTGAGAGTAATGATTTACAACTATGTTGGCTTAGCTACATATCTGACTACAGCTTTGATGAAAATACTGGGCTAACACTGGAAGCAACCAGTTTTATTGCTATTAACTGTTTGGTAGTCATGTTTTTATTCAGCTGAGAGAAGTAATGAACTCAGTTTTATTTCAAGATGGTATTTAAATTGGACCCAGATAAAAACCTTAAGGTGGCTACATTTCACCAAAGACCAACATATTCTCTCTCTCTCTCTTTTTGTATTTAGAGGAGTATATTTTGGTTCCCCTCACCCTATCCAGTTTTACTCATGTATTGTTTTTATATACATGCACACCAACAGATAGTCATTTACTTTCTTCTTGTTATTTTCTTTGTTGAAATTATTTACTCATTCTCCCTTAATTTTCCCCTTGTCTTTTCCCTGCTGGTGTCAAATGAATTCCTCTTTTTGCAGAAGCTCAGCAGGAAATGGATTAATGCAGCTGGAAAACAACTACTGTAGTGTCAGAATATTGGGGGTGACCTCTGTATTAGAAAAATAAAAGAATTGAAAAGTATCCAGCAGCTAAAAGTCAGGAGGCAAAAAAATCTTGATGCATCTTGTTCATTTCTGCCATGGATGGATACACACACACACACACACACACACACACACACACACACACATTTTTAGCATTTCCAGGATATCCTGTGAGACAAAAATCATAAAAAACAAACAAAAAATCCAGAAAAAACCCCTTAAATGAAAATGAGACAGGCAGAAATGCTGAATCTGGGATGTGTTTTAAATCATTTCAGGTTAGCAACACGTAAGGAACCTGGAATATTGGGGTTCATGATTGATAGGAACAAAAACACAACAGTGTCCTTATCCCATTCACTTAAATTGTTGCCATTTCCAGCAGTGAGAACCATCTCAAAAATTCACCTTTCCAAGATAAAAAGGGTTCATATTTCTAGCCATCCTTCATCGATGTCAGGCTCTGATGGTCAACCACTGCCTGGATATCCTTGCTGCTGAGGTCAACAGCAACTTAACCAAACTGAAAGGATGTCCATTTTCCCTCCTACCGGGTCACCAGCTAGCCAGGAGTATTATTTTCTATGACTAATAGTCAATGAAATATCGGATATTTAAAAACAAGATTGCTTAGCCTTGCAATTGTTATTAAATTCTTTTCCTGGGCTATAATACATAGGCTTTGATCTAAAGTCCTACCGTTACTAGAAGGGCTTGTGTGATTACGATAATGTGCACTGCTCTTTTTGCTATTCCTATAGGAAAAATAAAGCCCACATTAGTTCCATATTAGTACCTGACTTGGAGAAGTTAAAAAGCACCAGAAAAAGGTTAAACAGAGTCAAGTACACATAAGAGAGCAGTGGTTATTAGTGTTCAGGGAGCCATTAAAAAAATTCTGCTTATACAGAAGAATTTATTGGTACTCCTGCTCCTGGCTGCTTTATGCATTTTAATAAAGAAGGAGGGCATGTGTGTGTGTGCATGTGTGTGATGTATGCTTGCACACATTTAAGGCTGTGATTAAGCAAGGACTTTAGCTATTTGGTCTGTCACTAATGTCATCCTTCTCCCTCCTTTTCCCCAAGTCTCACTCTTTAACTTGAGCTTCCGAAAACTCTAAAAATCCTTCACTTCCACTTTTATGAACGCAATGCAGGAAGAAAGGCTTATTAACTCCATGGATATAATTTTTTCCTGATTCACAATTTGGGAAGGCCTTTTTCTTTAAAAGTTTGAAAGTAATTATCAGAGGGGAAAATGTGTGTTTCATGAACTAAGGAAATTTTGTGAGATTTTTAGATTTTTTTTTTTTTTAAGATTTTAAGTAGTCTCTACACCCAGTGTGGGACTCGAACTCAGAATTCCAAGATCAGGGTTCCCATGCTCCACTGACTGAGGCAGCCAGGTACTCCATGAAGATTTATATTGCTTAGTGCTTTGAAATAAAAAAAGATAAATTAGGAGAGACATGTGGATTTTGATTAAAGGAAGTGATATGAGCATATACATTTAACTACACCTTCTAAATTCTCATTGAAATGACGAAATGAATGTCAAATCAGAGAAAAAGGTATGCCAGTGTTGGAAAATAAGATACAATGTTAACAACATTCAGAAACTAGGAGAGACATTTATAAAGTATTCAGACAAAATTGAACTGTGAGGAGAGTCAACCAGCTTATGAAAGAAATGTTTCCCTTTCCTAAGAGGAATAGACCCTGAGGAGAACCTAGCCGAAAGCTTGATGTGTCAGGATACTGAGGACAAGAGTGGTCTTTATGAATGGATGAGGGAAACAGATAAAGGTATAATATATGTACCAGATAGAGCACTGCACAACAGTCACTCCTAACATTAACTGTAACTTTTTAAGTTACATAGAACTTGATGTTACTACTGACTCTTCCCATCCTTTTTTTCCTGTGTTGCTTTTCATACTTTTTCCCTTCCTTCCTTCCTTCCTTTTTTTTTTTTTTTAAAGATTTTATTTCTTTATTTGACAGAGAGAAACACAGCTAGAGAGGGAACACAAGCAGAGGGAGTGATAGAGGGAGAAGCAGGCTTCCTGCTGAGCAGGGAGCCTGATGCAGGGCTTGATCCTCGGACTCCAGGATCATGACCTGTGCCGAAGGCAGATGCTTAACACCTCTCCACCCAGACGCCCCTTTAATACCTTTTCACTGTTGTCATATGGCATGTTTTCTCTGCCTTCAATCATTTTAAATTTGACATTTGATTCATGTTGCAAAATATGATTTATCTTGTAAGTGTTTTATGTGTGCCTAAAAAGAATGTGTATTCTGCTGGTGAGTCAACTAGTACGTATTATGTGACTATGTTGTTTAAGTCTTCCATATCCTTACTGAATTTCTGTTTACAAGTTTTATTATTTATTAAGAAGTCAGTATTGAAAAATTTCTAGCTATCGTTATGGATTTCTCTGTTCCTTTTTGCAGTTCTATCAGATGTTGCTTTTTATGTATGTTGGGGATGTATGATTTGATGAATGAAAGTTGAAGATGATTTATGTCTTAAATTGGTCCCTATGTACCTATGATTGACTTTACTTTGAAATCTAAGTGTGAATAGTATTACCACTCTAACTTTCTTTTGATTGTTAGCATGGTCATCTTTTCCCATCCTTTCATTTTTAACCTGTATGTGATTTTATATTTAAAATGTGTTCTCTGTAGGCAGAGTATACTTAAATCTTGGTTTTATAGCCAATCTTTGCCTTTTATTAAGGTATTTAAATCATTTACATTTAATATGATTATTGTTATGGTTAGGCTTAAATCTGTCATTTTGCTATTTGTTTTTCTGATTGTCATCCTTTTTATCTTTTTCTTTTTGGAGTAATTGGGCCTTTCTGTGATTTCATTTTTTTTTTTTTTAAGATTTACTTATTTTTTTGGGAGGGGCATCCTGGGGAGGGGCTGAGGAAGAGAGAAACTCCAAGAAGACCCTGCACTGAGCACAGAGCTTGATGTCGGGCTTGATCTCAAGACTCTCAAGACCACAATCTGAGCTGAAACCAAGAGTCAGTAGCCCAACTGACTGTGCTACCAGGTGCCCCTGTGATTTTGTTTCATCTCATTTTTTAGTACATTAGTTATAACTCTTCATTTCACTTTTGTTAGTGTTGTTAGGGTATATAGTATGCGTGTTTAAGGGTATATAGTAAGCTTATCACAGCTTACTTTCAAGTGATATTACACCATTTCACCTTTAGTAAAAACAAAACCTTAGAATAACACACTTGTATTTCTTCCTTCCTGACATTTGTATTACTATTGTCATATATTTTACATGTGTTACAAATACCACATTACATTGTAATTATTTTGTATTATTTAAGATATTTAAATAATAGAAAAAAATCTCTGTTACCCATGTTACTATTTCTGGTTATCTTTTTTTTTTTTTTTTTTTTAAGATTTATTTAAGAGATAGAGAATGTGGTAGGGGGAGGGACTAAGGGAGAGGAAGAGAGAAAATCCTAAGCATGCTTCACCCCCAGTGTGAAGCCCGATGCAGGGTTTGATCTCACAATCCTGAGATCATGACTTGAGCTGAAATCAAGAGTTGGATGCTTAACCAACTGAGCCACCCAGGTGCCTCTATTTCTGGTTATCTTAATTTATACAAACCTATATTTACAGCTGATCATATTTTGCCTTTGTTTGAAGGGCTTCTTTTTTTTTTTTTCCATAACCCAGCCACCCTATCCCTCCCACCACCCCCCAGCAACCCTTAGTTTATTTCCTGAGATTAAGAGTCTCTTTTGGTTTCTTTCCCTCCGTGGTCATGAAGGGTTCTTTTAACATTTCTTAAAGTTCAGGTTTGCTGGTGATGAAGTCTTTTTAAGTTTTGTATGTGTGACAAAGTCTTTATTTGCTTTTGTTTTCAAATATATTTTCACTATATTTAGAATTCTATATTTCCTCAAATCTGGAAGTTCACTGAGTTCTGCCTCAGCGTTTCCTCTGCTTGCACAATGACCTTGAAACTCTCAGGGCAGTAATATTTGGGCTTATTTCATGTGGTTTGCATCTGTAAGGGATCAGAACAGTTTTCCACTGCCTAATGTCCAGTGTCTTAAAAACTATTTCTTATATATTTTGACTATTAACTAGTTGTTTCTGGTAGCAGGATCAGTCTGGTTCGTTCTACTACATCTTGACTGGGAAGTCCCAATAATTGGGTTGTACTCACATTTGCATTTTAAAAAACCATTTCTTCATATATTTAGCTCTGGTATGTTTGCTGCAAACAGGCCTATGAATGTTCACTCATCTTTGAATTCATCTTGAAGATTCTACATTTTATCATATAATTCTGTATTTTTTTATGCTTAAATTTTGTATTTCATCATTTTTATTATTAATGTTGCTAATCCTGCTCTATTTTCTGTCTGCCTGGAATCTCTTTGACTACCCCCTCATTCGTTGTTTAAATTTGGATTGTTGTTTAAATTTACATTTTATTTTAATCGAAATACATTATATTACATAATATATTACAAATATTGCAAAGTCTATAATACATAATATTGCAGATTTCTTTAGTCTTGAGGCCCATTTATTACTGGCAAACACTTAAAAATTTAAATTTTTTTCAGTTATTATATATATATGATATCTACGTATTTATATGTATTTACATATATATGTAATTTTTTTTAAGAGCATGTGAGCAGGAAGGGCAGAGAGAAAGGAGAGAGAGAATCTTAAGCAGACTCCATGCCTAGTCTGTAGCCCATATTGGGGCTTGATCTCATGACCTTGCGATTGTGACCTGAGCTGAAATCAAGAGTCAGGTACTTAACTGACTGAGCCACCAAGGTGCCCCTCCTTGCATTTTTTAAATTAAAAATACTATAATTGATTTTTTTTCCCCTAGTTTTCAGACATCATCAGTGGACTACCTGATAATGATGAGATTGGGTATTCTTAGACCATCCCCCACTCCCAGGCAAACAGTGTTCTTTGTTCTGTCCCATAATTACGATATGTCACATTTGATTAAATAATCAGAATCTTGATTATCATGACTACATATACATCACGAATGGCTGAATCTGTGTGTGTATGTGTGTGTGCTATGTTTGCATTATCTTGCATATTTAATGTTTGTTTTTTCCTGAACTTGGTAATTGCTTTATATTTCTTTTTATTTTATTTTGATATATATATGTCACTAATTCAGCTCCACATGATTTGCCAAGTTGCTATGATTAAAAACTGATAATCTCTCAGTGCTGGTCTCTTGATTTAGGCATTCCTTTTGGAACTATTCAATGTTATGTTCCAATTTGTATTGCTTGCTTTCCAAACCTGTTGCATAGCCATTACCCTGGGACTTACTGCAGAATCATTCTTGTGAGATCATGTCACCAGTTGTGTCTCATAGTCCATTTTCTTTTTCTTTCTTTCTTTTTTTTTTAGATTTTATTTATTTTTTGGAGAGAGAGAGAGAGAGAGAGAGAGAGAGAGAGAGAGAGAAGGAATGAGCAGCAGGGGAAGGGGCAGAAGGAAAAGGGGGATTCTCCTGGGACTTAGCCTCATGACCTGAGCCAAAGGCAGATGCTTAACCAACTGAGGCACCCAGGCTAAGTCTTCCTTTTTTTATTTTATTTTATTTTTTAAAGCTCTCTGTTTTTATCACATACTCTAGTAGCTTCCTGAGAAAGAATGCCTGAGAGAGAAGTTTTTTTTGAGATACTGCATATATGTAAATGTCTGTACTCTCCCATTGAACTACTACTTGACTGGATCTAAAATTCTAAATTGGAATTTTATTTTTTCCCTTAATTTTTTTGAGGGGAAAATCATTAGCTTTCAGAGTGGCTGTTGAGTTATCAAGTGCAATTCTGATTTCTAATCCTGAGAATGCTCATTCTTTTCTTTTTTCACTTCAAGAGTTTTTAGATTTTTTTCTTTATTTTAAACAGATGTGGTGCTCTGGAGGGAGTCTCCTTGCATTCTATATTGGGACAGCTAGGCCTATTCAGTCTGGAAACTCGAGTTCTTTAGTTACAGAAGATTTCAAAAAGACTACTTTGACTATTTACTTCTCTCCATTTTCTCTTTGTGGAGCCCTTATTAATACATGATCTTCATTTAGAATTCATGATGTGGCAGGCCCTGTTCTAATGGCTTTATGTAGGCTATTTTGAAGTAGGTTTTGCTAAGCATATTCATTTTCCAAATGAAGAAACAGCTCAGAGAAGTTAAGGAATTTGTCCACTATTACACAGGTGATAAATAGTAGAATTGGGCTAAATTGCAGCCTTTAGAATTACTTGATGGCTGTGCTGTGCTCTACTGGAGTTGTAGAGCTAAAAATTATCTTTTTTGGCTCCTGGCCTAGGTTTAGCATTCTCTGATCAACTGAGGTTAGCAGTCTGACAGATTTCAAGGCTCAAGTACTTGGTAGTATTTGGCCATCACTACCTTGCTGTTCTCTTTGTCAGGATTTTTGTGTGTTTTTTAGGTTTTAAAAATTGCTTTTGTAGGTTTCAGGATTGAAAAGAGACAAACATAAATCTTTAATACATATTCCCATCCATTTCTTTTTTTCTTTTTTAAAAATTAGCATATAATGTATTATTTGCTTCAGGGGTACAGGTCTGTGAATCATCAGTCTTACACAATTCACAGCACTCCCCATAGCACATACCCTCCCCAGTGTCCATCCCCCAGCCACCCTATTCCTCTCCCCCCACCCCTGCAGCAACCCTCAGTTTGTTTCCTGAGATTAAGAATCTCTTATGGTTTGTCTCCCTCCCCGGTCCCATCTTGTTTCATTTTTTTCCCTCCCTTCCCCCCACAACTCCCTAACCTGCCTCTCAAATTCCTCATATTGTCTTTGTCTGATTGACTTATTTTGCTTTTAACACAATACCCTCTAGTTCCAGCCACATCATTGCAAATGGCAAGATTTCAGTTTTTTGATGGCTGCATAGTATTCCATTGTGTGTGTGTGTGTGTGTGTGTGTGTGTGTGTGTGTGTATCCATTTCTGTTTTTTTGGAGAGTTTCAGGAGAATAAGGAGAATAGGTATTAATTCTTTAAATGTTTGGTAGAATTCCCGTGGGAAGCCGTCTGGCCCTAGGCTCTTGTTTGTTGGGAATTTTTGATGACTACTTCAATCAATTCTATGTTTTAGCTATCATTTCAAACAAACTTAAATGACATATGGTCCCATATGTTTTACTCCCTTTCTCAAAAAGGTTGTAAAATAAAAATGTCCATGAACAAAGATATCCCTTGGTGTTAAATCCCAGCAGTATGGCATTGTGACACCTGTCTATAACCCATCCAACAAAGACCAGGAGGAAAAGCCGAAATAAATTTGTATATGGAGTTTTTCGCTTGTAGGTGGACAACAGTATTTACAACCCCATAAGAGGAGAATTTTTGAACGAGTAATTCAAGTGAATAGGAAATGGAAGCCATTAAAAGAATAAAAGGACAGAAATCCATTTATTGAAAAGGACACAGAACACTTATATTATGCTTTGTAGTTTTTTTAGTTCTTGGCATTCAGTCCTGCTTATTTTTTAGACTCGTTTCCTACTGAGTTCAACTATTTCTTTATACCTTCTTTGTGATTTTTGAGACTTTATTTTTTTCTATCCTTTAATTGTCTAGAAATTGTCTGAAATGATAGTTTACCCCATTACCCTGTATATTATTTGCTGCTTAGTTTCCATTTTTAGATTATTTCTCCAGATTTGTATTTTGTCAGATTTTGTGAGTGAGGACAAGGGAATGAGGTGTTGGTAGTTGTTTATTTTCTTTCTTTTTGTTTGCATGTTTTACCTAGACAGTTGTATAACCTTTTACTTTATTTTTTGGTATGTAGACTTGTTCTTAACTGAAGGAAAAGCAATTGCCTAGCTCTCCTTTTATATCAGTAGGAAGGTTATAGCTTATTTATTCTGTTTCTTTTGTGTTCTTGTTCTGCTCCAGATGTTGTCATTGAGTTAAGTCAACTTGAATGGTTAAAATCCACAGAAATATAATTAATGTCATTGGTGTTTCCAACATATTCTATCTCATTTTACAGAAATTATTAAGTTGTTTTGAAGGGATGTAAGTATATGAAGGTTGATGACCAAATACCCTATCTTAATAGAATATAAAAATCAAATAATGTGGAATTGATCTGGAGTAATAAGATTTACCTGACAAGTTGAAGTCCCTTTCTCTGTTGGTGGGGTAAATTCATTTATGTGGGTAGGCAGCGGGTGGGCAGGCAAAGGGAAAAATAATAGTTTTAAAGGAAGCTAAGCTGGCTGGCATAGGAGCAAGGCTGGTGGATGGATTCTCTACTACCCCTAAAGAGTAGGGATGCTGAAATTAGGGGTGTGTACAGAGTAGATCAGAAATCCAAGGTGAGGGGAGCTAAGATGGCAGCGTCTTAGTAAGATGCTTAAGAAAACCCTAGGCTTGCCTCATCCTTGAAACACAGCTAGATAACTAACAAATCATTCTGAATATCCAAGCTATCAGTCTGAAGACTAAAAGAACAAATTGCACAACTAGAGGGCAGGCAAGAAGAGGCCATATCAAGGAAGGTTGGAAGTGCAGAGATGTAATTTGGGAGAGAAACAGATCACAGGTGCTGCAGAGGGGAGGGAACCCTGGTGGTAGAGAAAGGTGAGGGAGAGTGGAATGCATAGGATATGCACAAGGAGAACAATTCCCCCAAAGCTCTTGGTTGGGAACATGAGAAGGGCTGATTTTCCTGAGTTTTTGCAACCAGCTGGACTCAAAGACTTGAGTTATAGAGATCCCCAGATTTGGTTGGCATTGAGACCTGAGAATGCTGCTTTGCTCCTAGAGAGAAGATAAGTAAGCAACCCTGAAGCAGACTGTGTGATATGAGGATCACCTAAGGTTCAAGGGGAGTGACTGTTTATACTTTTTAGAGTGTGTCTATGAGCGGTGGCATTGCCTCTCTAGGGATGAGAGAAGTAGCAAGTGCCATTTCCCTCCCCTGCTCCTCAGCATAGGTGCAGAGACACCTACTGAGTGTGACTAACCTGAACACTGGCTGTTTAGTCTGCTTTGCTCCAAATCCCACATCCCTGTGCTCTGGGGAAACTGTCTGTCTAGGTCAAAGATGCATCAATCTTGGTGTGGCAGGACCTTTCCCAGAGGACCGATGCAGGTCTCTGCCATACCAGATCTCTGAAGTTTGGAGTTTTAAAAGTCAGCAGCTGGGCTGGGATAGAACCCAAAGTACACTGCCCTGTACCAGGCTGGCAAGCAACCTGGAGACACACAGTTTGAAATAGTAATCTCAAAAACACCTGGAATGCACAAGGGGAAATTATTTGCTCCCCTGAAAGTGCTTCCTGAGAGCAGCAAGCCATGATTACCCTCTCCAGGGAAAAAGGAGCTGACTGGTGTCATTTCATTTCCTCACCACTCACCATAAACCAACTTCAGAAAACAACAGAGCATCAACACTTGAGGCCTAAATTGCTTACACCAAGTCCCACCTTACTTCTCTCTGCTGGTACTACTTTTCTTAGGAACGTGTGCCTAAGGACCAGTAGAGCAGGCCCCTTCCCCAGAAAAGTGACACGAATCCCTGCATGCACATCTACTGACCATAGAGTTTTGCAACGCTTTAGTTCTAGTGGAAATGGCATCAAGTCTCTTTTAACAAGCAGACCAGAGCACACCTTGCTACCCTCTGGCCAAGTCCCAAACACTGCCCACTGCAGGCAAGGAGAACCTCTGTAAATGACTGACTAGAGGAACAAAGCAGCCAAAATGTAACAGCAGAATAAATGCAGCACACACCAGAGACACTTCCTGCAGTACCAGGCCCTGAACATTAGATGACCCTTCTTCATAAAGCCATCATTCTCAGAAACAGAAAACATAACAGTCTTTTCTAATACACAGAAGAATAGACTTAGAATGCCGAGAGGGAAGAATTCATCCCAAAACAGAGGAGAAGAAAAGATTATGGCCAGGGATCTAATTGAAATAGAAAAATACTTGGGGTGCCTGGGTGGCTGAGTCATTAAACCTTTGCCTTCAGCTCAGGTTATGATCCTGGAGTTCAGGGATCCAGCCCTGCTTCAGGCTCCCTGCTCGGTGGGAAGCCTGCTTCTCCCTCTCTCACACCCCCTGCTTGTGTCCCCTCTCTAGCTGTGTTTCTTGCTGTCAAATAAAGAAATAAAATCTTAAAAAAAAAAGAAAAGAAATAGATATATACTTGATATAGAACTTAAAGCTACAATCATAAATATATTAGCTGGGCTTGAGAAAAGCATGGAAGATATGAGGGAGACCCTTACTGAAAAGATAAAAGAGCTAAAAAAAGTGAACAGGCCAAAATGAAAATTGCAGTACCTGAGATTCAAAACTAACTGGATATAATGAGCACAGGGTAGAAGAAGCAGAGGAACAAGTAAGTGATATAGAAGATGGAATTGTGTAAGTTAATCAGAGAAAGACAGTTACATGATTTCACTCAGATATGGGAATTTAAGAAACAAAACAGGATCATAGGGGAAGAGACGGAAAAATAAGTCAAAATCAGGGAGACAAACCACTAGAGACTCTTTAACTATAGGAAACAAACTGAGGGTTGCTGGAGGGGAGTTGGGTGGGGGGTGGGGTAACTGGGTGATGGGCATTAAGGAGGGCACATGATGTAATGAGCACTGGCTGTTATAGGCAACTGATGAATCACTGAACTCTACTTCTGAAACTACTAATACAGTATTTGTTAATTTAAATAGATGGAATTATGGAAAATAATGAGGCTGAACAAAAGAAAAATTTTGAATCATTAGACTTAAGGCAGTGACTCCATCAAATGTAGTGACATTTTTATCACCGAAGTGATAGTCCCCGAAGAAGAAGGGAGAGAAAAAGGGGCAGAAAGTTTATTTGAGGAAATTATAGCTGAAAACTTCCCTAATCTGGGGAAGGAAATAGACATTCAAATCTGGTAGGCACAAAGAACTCCCATAAAAATCAACAAAAGCAGGCCAACACCAAGACATACTGTAATTAAATTGGCAGAATATAGTGATTAAAAAAAATCCTAAAAACAGTAGGACAATAGAAGTCCCTAACTTACAAGAAAGACTCATAAGACTAGCAGCAGATGTCTGCACAGAAACATGGTCAACCAGAAGAGAGTGGCATGATATATTCAACATGCTGAATGGGAAAAATCTGCAGCCAAGAATACTCTATAGAGGAAGGCTAACATTCAGAATAGAAGGAGAGCTTCTATTGGATTTCCCATCCCACACGAAACATAAAGGAATTCATGACCACTAAACCAGCCCTGCAAGAGATGTTAAAGGGGTCTCTTTGGGAAAGAAAGACCAAAAGTGACAAAGAATAGAAAGGAACAGGGAAAAATCCCCAGAAATGACAGAACAAGTAATAAAAAGACACTAAATTCATATAAATTAAAAAGCACCTTGAATGTAAATGGACTAAATCCTCCAATAAAAGGACATAAGGTGTCAGATGGATTAAAAAAACAAAAAACAAAACAGAAACAAACAAAAAAAAGATCCATTTATGTGCTGCCTAACAAGAGACTCATTTTAGACCTAAAGACAGGAGCAGAGTGAAAGGGAGGGGATGGAGAAACATTTATCATGCAAATGGATGTCAAGAGAAAGTCAGAGTAAGAATACTTACATGAGACAAAGTAGATTTTAACCCAAAGACTGCAGCAAGAGATGAAGAAGAGCATCATATCAATATGAAGGGGACTCTCCAACCAGAAGATCTAACGATTGCAAATACTTATGTCCCCACTTTGGGAGAACCCAAATATATAAAACAATAGCAAATATAAAGGAACTCATTGGTATTTATATAATAATAGTAGGGACTTTAAAACCCCACTTACTTCAGTGGACAGGTCATCTAAGCAGAATATCAGCAAGGAAACAATGGCTTTTAATGACACACTGGACCAGATGGACCTAACGTATATTCAGAACATTTCATCCTAAAGCAGCAGAATACATATTTTTTTCAAGTGCACATGGGTCGTTCTCCAGAATTGATCACATACTAGGTCATAAATCAGGCCTCAACCAGGACAAAAAGTTTGGGATCAAACCATGCATATTTTCTGACCACAGTGCTCTGAAACTTTAAGTCAACCACAAGAAAAAATTGGAGAGACCACAAATACAGGAAGGCTAAACAACCTACTTCTAAAGAATACTGCTAAAGAATAAGTAGGCCAACCAGGAAATTAAAGAAGAAATAAGAAAAATACATGGAAACAAATGAAAATGAAAATATGGCAGTCCAAAACCTTTGGGATGTAGCAAAAGCAGTCGTAAGAGGAACTATATAGCAATACAGCCCCATGTCAAGAAGAAAGAAAAATCTCAAACAACTTAAACTTATACCTGAAGGAATTAGAAAAAGAACAATTAAACAAAGCTTAAGTCAGAAGCCATAAAGGAAATAATAAAGATTGGAACAGGAGTAAATTATACAGAAACTAAAAATCCCAGTAGAACAGATCAGTGAAACAAGGAGCTGGTTCTCTGAAAAAAGTAATAAAATTGAGAAGCCCCCAAACCAGTTTATGCAGTATGTATTAACAAAATTTAAATTAAAAAAAGATAGACCCATAGCCAGACTCATCAAAAAGAGAAGAGAAAGGACCCAAATAAATGAAACCACAAACGAGAGAGAAATAACAACCAACATCACACAAATGCAAACTATTATAAGAGAATATTATGAAAAAAATATATGCCAACAAATTAGGCAACATGGAAGTGTTTGTCTAGGTACACTTAAACAGTTTGGTATACATGTGACCTGAGAGATTTTCTAGGTCCATTGATTAGTCATTATTTCACTTCAGCGAAGACAAGTGGCAGTACTAGAACCTGCTTTCATTTCTGGCCACCTTTTGATAATTCACATTTTGGATGTGGTACATATGCCCAACTGCCACAGGATAGCTTTGGTTGAATCACAATCCCCTTTTCTCTTGGGATGCATGACCAGGCAGACATGTGGGCATCTCTGTTGGTCAGTGGCCAGGACAGATTTTATGATCATGGTAGTGTCCTGTGAACTAAACTTTTGGAAGTGGCCAAATCCTATAGGGTTTGTAAGAAAGCAATGAAAAACTAGTGAAGGATTTCAAGCAGTGGACTTTATTTGTTCAACAAATATTTATCAAGGGAGTAATAGTGCCAAGTATTGTGCTAAGAACTGGGAATTCAAAAGTGAAAGAGCAGAAAGTTCCTCTTGTCAAGGAATCTACAGTCCATGAAAAATAAAGAAAGAAAAACAATTACAAAATAGTGTGATAGGTGCTACAATGGAAAGATTACAGGATGAGAATATCCAAGCAAGGAAAATAACTTGGAATTGGACTGAAATGGTAAAGGAAGGCAATTTGGATTATGTAAAAAATACAAGAAATCTACAGATAATTATTAGAACTAATGAGTTAGAAAGGTGGCTGAATATAAAATCAATATACAAAAGTCAGTTGCATTTTTACTTGCCAGTAACAAACATTGGAAAATGAATAAAAAAGATGCTTATAATAGCACAATGATATGAAGTACTGATGAATAAATCCAACAAAGATGCAAGAGCTTTTTGGAAAAAATTACAGAATTTTACTGAAGGATATTAAAGAAGACCTAACCAAATAGATAAGCCATGCTTATGGATCAGAACATTTAATATTGTAAAGATGTCATATTTCCTTTAATTGATTTAGAGTCAATGTAATTCTGTTTAGAATCCACCGAGGATTTATTTTTCTTAGCGAAATTTAATAAGTTCCTTATATAGCCATGCAATGGATCAAGAATAACCACAGTATTCTTACACACAAAGAACAAAGTTCAGGAAATTGCTTATCAAGATCAAGACTTATGAAACTATAGTAACTGGAACAGTTTGGTTTTGTTATAGGAACAGGGCTACAGAAGAGCACCTGGGAGCCCAAATGGAGATTCACATATATGGTAATGTTTGATACATGGTAGATGTGACATGTTTAGACCAGAGGAGGGAAGGATGGATTCTATAGTCAAATTTTCTGGGACATCTGGGTATATATATGGAAAAAAAATGAAATTATACCCCTACCTCACACTATACATAGAAGTAACTATCACATTTAAGACTCAGTGAGTTTTTAAGCTATAGTTTTTAAAATAACAAAGCTCTTGGAAACTAATATAGGAGACTTTTCATGACTTTAAAGTAGGGAAGGACTTTTAATAAAACAGGACACAAAATCCTTAAGCATAATGGAAAAGATTGATGAATTTGTCTGTTAAAATTGAGAATTTATAAAAAATTGACCATGTTAAATATGAGAATTTATCAGAAGCTGACATAAAGCAAAATAACAAACAAAATGTGACATAGGACCAATATCCAGAAAATATAGAGGATCCCTCTTTAGCTGGTGCTGAAACTTCACAAACTGTTTCCCAGACTTCTCATCAACTGGCTTATGGTTATGTTTTGGAAATGAAAGCTCAGGATAGGAAGCTCAGGAGGAAGAGATGGAATACTTCCTTTTTTTTTTTTTTTAAGATTTTTTAAAGAAAATTATTTGACAGAGCACAAGCAGGGGGATAAGCAGGCAGAAGGAGAGGAAGAAGCAGACTCCCCACTGAGCAGGGAACCTGATGCAGGACTTGATTCCAGGACCCTGGGATCATGACCCCACTCAAAGGCAGCTGCTTAACCGACTGAACCACCCAGATGCCCCTCCTTTCCTTTTTCTTGTCTCTGCCATCATATCTCTAGCTGTAGCAGCACCACGTTCCATCTTCTTTTAGCATATACAGTTATTATTGCTCTTCAGACTGTGTGAGAGTCTCCCTACATGGAGCCTTATGCTCTAGAGATCCCTACCCTAAAACTCTGGTGACTACATTTCTGCTTATGGGGCAAGGAGTCTATGTGGCCAAAGGGGTATGATTAACTGGAGCCTATTCCCTACTTGCCCCTAGGTGGGGAACATAGAACCCTGATGTTTGATGTGCAGAGTGCTCTTGAGTTTCTCCTTACAAGGGTGAGCCAAACTCCAGTGCACACATCTTAGCTTAAAAGGTAGCTATTTAGGAGCACCAGGGTGGCTCAGTCGGTTAAGCATCTGCCTTCAGCTCAGGTCATGATCCTAGGGTCCTGGGATTGAGCCATGTGGGGCTTCCTGCTCAGTGGAAAGCCTGCTTCTCTCTCTCTCCCTCTTATGTTCTCTCTCTCCCTCCTTCTGTCTCAAATAAATAAATTAAAAAAAATTTTTTTCAAGGTAGCTATTTATATAAAGTTTTATATATAGTGGTGTGTATCATGGTGAATGGCGTTGTGGTGTGTGGGCTTGGGGGACCACATGTATACACTTGAGGCCTCTAATGGAGCAGGATAGAGCTGCAAATAGAAAGGGCTGGCTCAGAACACCTGGGTGGCTCAGTCAGTTAAGTGAGCCTTGGCTTTGGCTCAGTTGGTGATCCCACCGTCATGGGATTGAGTCCCACCTGTGGCTTCTCGCTCAGCAGGGAGCCTGCTCTCCCTCTGCCTGCCACTGCCCCATTTGTGCGCATGTGTGCACTCTCTCTCTCTCTCACTCTGACAAATAAATAAATGAAATATTTAAAAAAATCAAGAAAGGGAGGGAGGGAGGGAAGGAAGGAGGGAAGAAGGTAGAAAGGAAGGGCTGGCTAAGGGGTGCCTGGGTGGCTCAGTTAGTTTCAGCTCAGGTCATGATCTCAGCGTCATGAAGTCCAGCCCCACATCAGGATTCTCTCTCTCTCTCTCTCTCTCCCTCCCTCTGTGCTAGCCCCCCAATGCAGTGTGCTTGCTCACTCTCTAAAAAGAGAGAGAGAGAGAGAGAGGAAGGAAGGGAGGGAGGGAATAAAAGGGCAGGTTCATTAGTCAGGGATCTGAGGCTTGAGTATGACTCTCAGCAGGTGCTGTCAGCTACATTTTGGCCAGAAATTTTGAGAGGTGGAGAAATTTAAAGTAGTGCTTTTCAAACTGTGGTGAAAATCCATTTTTCCTTTTTTTTTTAAATTTCAAATTTATTGCAGACTTATGCTACTGTTAAAGAAAATAAAAATAAATTTATTGCAGACTTATACTTTTGTTAAATAAAATAAAAAATAAATTGCAAGCAAAACATTTTTAAAGTATACAACCAGTATAACATTACTGTCAAATTGCTGTGAAGTTTTTAAAATATTCATTTCAGTTTCTATTTTTACTTGGTAGTAACAAATGATTTATAGACTTGCTTTGCAGGTCATATTTGGACTAACTTTCACCTAACTTCACACCTGGTATCCTAGAACATTTATGAATATGTATTTGTTAAAATGTGAAAATAGCACACAATCTAACAGTTTAATTGTACACAGGATGTGGACCTCCATCTATACTTGCAAAGCTAGTCCTGTATGTGGGAGGACTGAAACTACTTCTAACATCAGTCTTTCTACACTTACCTCTGGGTTGTTCAAGCACCCACTGGGTCTTAGTATTGGCTAATCTTCCTAGAACTCCAGACTCCTCTCTTGTCTTCTCTTTCCTATGGGTATAAGTTGTTTCCTGGTATTATTAATATCTAGGTTACCTTGGGGCGCTTGGGTGGTACAGTCGGTTAGACATCTGACTCTTGGTTTTGGCTCAGATTGTGATCTCAAGGTTGTAAGATTGAGCCCTGCATCATACTCTGCATCAGCATGGATTCTGCTGGAGATTTTCTCTCCCTCTGACCCTCCCAGTCATGTGAGTGCATGTGCGTGCTGTCTCTCTCTCTCAAATAAATAAATAAATCTTAAAAAATAAGTTACTGCAAGATTCCCTCCTCCCCCTTTTTCTGTTCAGCCTTCCACCACCTGTGTAACCATTCCCTGTGTTAAATCCCTTCCATCTAAAATGCCTTGTGTAGTTTGGTTTTCTTTTTATTTTTCATTTTTTAAATTAAAGATTATTTATTTACTTGACAGAGAGAAACATAGAGAGGGAGCACAAACAGGGAGAGTGAGAGAGGGAAAAGCAGACTCCCTGCTAAGCAGGGAGCCTGATGCAGGGCTTGATCTTGGAACTCCAAGACCATGACCCCAGCCGAAGGCAGATGCCCAACGACCAAGCCACCCAGGCACCCCTAGTTTTGGTTTTCTTGACTGGATTTTGACTTCTAAAACTTAGGAGTCAATAAGGAAAAGACACTCCAATAGAAATCTTGACAAAAATTTTAAATAGGCCCTTCAGAGAGAAGGAAAAGGCAGTAAGTGTAGGGAAAATGGTTCATGTCATTGATATTGAGAGAAATGCAAAATAAGAGCACAGTGGGCTAACATAAACACTCACCAAGCTGGTGAATATGAACAACCTGACAATGAGTGTGGGGGAGGATGTGGAAGAATGTGAGTTTCTGTACATGCTGGTGTGTCTAGATTGTACGACCACATTGGCAGAGAGGTGGGCAGTGCTAAGGGAGTTAAAATTTGCATACTCAGTATTACTACAAGTCCCTAAGTAGGTGTCTACCGTTGAAAAAAACTCCTGCATTTCTTGTATCAGGATTCGTATATAAAAATAGGCACAGTAGCATTGCTTGTAAGAGTCAAGAATGAAAGAACAGAAGTCTTTCAAAAACAGATTGGGTAACTGAGTTGTGGTATTCATGCAATGGAAATGTGAAGCAAAATATAGCTCTATGCCATCATATGCATGATCTCAGAGGCATAATGTTCATTTATTTAACAAATAGAGTGCATACTGTCTGCCAGGCACTGTTCTCAATGCTGGGAATACCTAATGGAGCTTATATTCTAGTGGGGAAAGAAGACTGAGAACAATGGACATATTAAATGGAAAGTCAAAATGATGAGTATTGTGGGAAATAAAAAGGAAAGCAGGGACTGGGAATCAGACATTTGTGGGAGTGGGATAGAGTATGTTTACAATTTTATTTTATTTCTTTTTATTTTATTTTTGTTTTATTTAAATTCTAGCTAACAGATAGTGTAATATTGGTTTCAGGAGTAGAGTTTTGCATTTCAACATTTGCATATAACTCCCAGTGCTCATGACAAGTGCCCTCCTTAATACCCATCACTCATGTAGCCCATCCCTGCCCTCGGCCCACCTCTTCTCCAGCAGCCCTCAGTTTGTTCTCTGTAGTTAAGATTATCTTACACTTTGCTTCCCTCTTTCCCTCACCTCACCATGCTCATCCGTGTTCTTTCTTAAATTCTACATATGAGTGAAATCATATGGTATTTGTCTTTCTCTGACTTATTTCACTTAGTATTAATACTCTCTAGTTCCATCCATGCTGTTGCAAATGGGAGGATGACATTCTTCCTCTTCCTTTTTAATTTTTTTTAAAGATTTTTTTACTTCAGAGAGAGAGAGAACACATGAGTGGGGGAAAAGGTGAAAGGAGAAGGAGGGAGAATCTCAAGCAGACTCCCCGCTGAGCACAGAGCCTGACCAGTCCCAGGACTCTGAGATCATGACTTGAGCCAAAATCAAGAGTCAGATGCTCAATCAAATGAGCCACCTAGGCACCCCAAGATTTCATTCTTTTTGATGGCCTAGTAATACTCCATGTTGTGTGTGTGTGTGTGTGTGCGCGCGCGCGTGCGCACGCGCGCACGTGCATAAATATATACACACACCACATCTTCTTTATCCATTCATTAGTCGATGGGCATTTGGACTCTTTCCGTACTTTGGCTGTTGTTGATAATGCTGCTATAAACACTGGGGTGCATGTGCCCCTTCAAATCAGTATTTTTATATCCTTTGGATATGTGTCTAGTAGTGCAATTACTAGGTTGTAGGGTAGTTCTATTTCTAACTTTTTGAGGTGACTCCATACTGTTTTCCAGAGTGGCTGTACCAGTTTGCATTCCTACCAACAGTGTGAGAGTGTTCCCCTTTATCCACATCCTCGCCAACATCTCTTGTTCCCTGGAATGTTAATTTTAGCCATTCCAATCAGTGTGAGGTAGTATCAAATTGTGGTTTTGATTTCTGTTTCCCTGATGATGGGTGATGTTGAGCATCTTTTCATGTGTCTGTTAGCCATCTGGGTATCTTCTTTGGAAAAGTGTTTATTTATGGCTTCTGCCCATTTCTTAACTGGATTATTTGTTTTATTTTTTGGGTGTTGAGTTTGTTAAGTTCTTTCCAGATTTTGGAACCTAACCCTTATCAGATATGTCTTTTGCAAATACCCTCTCCCATTCTGTAGTTTGCCTTTTAGTTTTCTTGATTATTTCCTTCACTATGCAGAAATTTTTATCTTGATGAAATCCCAATAGTTCATTTTTGCTTTTCTTTCCCTTGCCTCCATGGATGTGTCTAGTTAGGAGTTGCTGTGGCTTATGTCAGAGAGGTTGCTTGCTGCCTGTGTTCTCCTCTAGGATTTTGATGGTTTCCTGTCTCACAGGTAGGTCTTTCATCCACTTTGAATCTGTCTCTGTGTATGGTATAAGAAAGTGGTCCAGTTTCATTCTTTTTCATGTAGCTGTCCAGTTTTCCCCACACGATTGGTTGAAGAGACTGTCTTCTTTCCATTGGATAGTCTTTCCTGGCTTTGTCAAAGACTAGTTCACCATATAATTGTGATAGATATATCACAATGGATATATATATAATCCATTTCTGGGTTTTGTGTTCTTTTCCGTTGATCTGTCTGTTTTTGTGCTAGCACCATACTGTCTTGATGACTGCAGCTTTGTAATATAGCTTGAAGTTCAGAACTGTGATGTCCCCAGCTCTCCTTTTCTTTTTCAAGCTTGCTCTATTTGGGATCTTTTGTGATTCCATACAAATTTCAGAATTGTTGTTCTAACTCTGAAAAATGCTGGCGGAGTTTTGATAGGGACTGCAATAAAGGTGTAGATTCCTTTGGGTAGTATAGACATTGTAACAGTGTTTGTTCTTTCAATCCATGAGCATGGAATGGTCTTCCATTTTCTTTCTGTCATTTTCAGTGTCTTTCATCAGTTTTCAGAGTATACGTGTTTTACCTCTTTGGTAAAAGAGTATCTTTTTCCCTGAGTATCTTATGATTTTTGGTGCAGTTGTAAATGGGGATGATTCCTTGATTTCTCTTTCTGCTGCATTATTATTGGTGTGGAGAAATGCAATAGATTCCTTTACATTGATTTTGTATCCTGTGACTTTGCTGAATTCGTGTTTCAGTTCTAGCAATTTTTTGGTGGAGTCTTTTGGGTTTTCTATATAGGGTGTTACATCTGCGAGCAGTGAAAGTTTGACTTCTTCCTTGCTGATTTGCATGCCTTTTATTTCTTTTTGTTGTTTGATTGCTGAAGCCAGGACTTCTAGTACTATGTTAAGTAACTATGGTGAATAGGGAGATCAGGTAGGCTTCATTAAGAATGTGACATTGTGGAGAAGACCTGAAGGTGGTAAGGTATGAGTCATGGTGGGAACCACTCAGGCAGAGGAAACAGTGCAATGGCACAGGCAGGGACATTCTAGACAAGGAGGTTGTATGGCTAAAGGAGAGTGGTGTTAGGCCAGGAAGATAGATGTTGGCTCAGATGATGGAGAATCTTCCTGGCATCATTGCTTTTATTGAATGAATTGAGCAACCACTTTAGAGTTTTGAGCAGTGACAGGGCTTAACTTAGAGTTTAATAAGATCAGTCTGGCTGCCACATTTGAATGGACTTAGAGGATGTTCCATAGTGAGCAAGAGAAGGGCACCACTGACAGAATGCATCCAGTATGTGTTTAGTAATATACATGCCCAAAGTAGCCAAACTATACAATATCCTGTTTGGGTAGACACACACAGGTGTTAAAACTACAAGGAAAACAAGGGGAGAAGGAAATCAAGAGTAAGGATGGAGGTTACCTGTGGGGAAGAACAGATGATATGATGTGTGGGGGGCACACAGGGATTCTGAGTGGCCATGTTCTGTTTCCTTACCTGAGTGGGATTTTTACTGGCAGTCATTTGATTAATACTTGAACTTTTAAGCATATGTTCTAGCCATATATTTCATATACCGCAATAAAAATGAATAGGGAAAAGGAGAAACCTTTCTCTTAGTAATAGCCTCAATTGTTTCACTATTGATTTACACAACAGGTTGTTTTTCTGGATTAAGACAAAAAATTCAAACTGCGCTTAAATATCTGAGAAATGTAAGAGAAAGAAAATTATTATATTTGGGTGTGAGCTGCCCCTGACAGGTGTACATCAACTTTTGGCTCTTAAAATTATACAATAAAATGGATAATTGGAAGTCTGCCAGTGTATTTACAGGCCAAAAAAATCTCTAATTTAGATGAATATGCTTATCTTTCAGAAAGTATTTTTCAGTACCTACTACATGTGCAAGGACATTTGGGAGTCCAGTGGAATATTTAATCTACTTAACAAACTGATATCAATATACCAATTACCTAAGACATCATTTTTTTTAAAAGATTTTATTTATTTATTTGATAGAGGGAAACACAGATAGAAAGGAAACACAGCAGGGGGAGTGAGAGAGAGAAAAGCAGGCCTCTTGCCGAGCAGGGAGCCCAATGTGGGGCTTGAACCCCGGGACTCCGGGATCATGACCTGAGCTAAGGCAGATGCTTAACGACTGAGCCCCCCAGGCGCCCCAAGGCCTGGTATTAATTGCTAAGTTGTGAGGCACTAGATAAAAAGTGCTGACAGTAACACCTGTGAATTCCAGATGTACTGCACAGATATAGTCCACGTCTTTATTTTAGAATCAGCAGTCACCTGAGTATATAATTTCATTGTCAGTTTTTATTATCATATTAACAGAAGAGATTATGCAATATGTTGTACATGTAAATGAATACCTCGTGTCTTTTTTTTTTTTTCTTGAAGTAGGCTCTATGCCCAGTGCAGAGCCCAGTGTGAGACTTGAACTCCTGACCGTGACATGAAGACCTGAGCCAAGATCAAGAGTTGGATGCTTAACTGACTGAATCACCCAGGTGCCACCAAATATCTGGTATCTTTGATATTTAATAATTTCATAAACACTTAAGCCAACACATTGAACTTTCCCATTATGATTCTTCATCTGCCCAGAGTATTCCCATGTTTCTCTTTCCATATTAGATTGGTACAAAACAGCCTTTGAAAAGTGGACCATTCTTTCTGCTTTGGCATTTCACATAGTCTTTGGTTCGAATGAGAGTAAGTATTTTAGCTTGAAACACCCTCTACTGAGCTATACACAGTATAAGTAAACAGGAAATAATTAATACTACAACTTCAGGAGTTTTTAATTTCTTTAATTATTTCATTAAGAACTTAAAAGCTGGTAATTGGCATTTTCTTCATTAAGCAAATTAAAGGAAGTATTTAAAGTCACTTTTGGGGAAACTATGTTTAATAGTGCTTTGCTAGGTTTTGAGATTTTGATGAAATATATTAACAATATCTTCAAGATACAGTAGTAATAAAGTTAATATATTTGCTGATTCATGTGTATATATCATTTAGTGTTGATAATTTTCCTTTGGAACTCTGGAATGGAAAATTGTTTTAAACTTTTCTGTAGCCAAATGCACTCGCATTTTAGATGTTCGTAGCCCATAAGGTCTAAGAATAAATTTGGCTGTATTGACTGCCCGATGCAGCTCTATTTTACATAAATACATATGGAGAAACAAGAAGTTTTGTCTTTGTGCTGTTTTGATGTTTAGCTATAGCCCAAAACTAATGGTGTATTTCAGTGAACTATTGATAAGTCTGACTTTATTATAATTGTGACTCAGTTCTTTGTTATGTATGGAGTCTTGAAATATTTTATCCTTGGAAAAATTTGCATATGCTTGCAAACAGGTTAGTAGTCCCATAGGCTTTTTTTTTTTTTGCTAAATTGTAACCATTGTCTCTTCCCAATTCTGGTCACCCCATCCTCCCAAGCTATATTCATATTATACAGGAGGTAAAGTGAAAATGAGGAAAGTCTGGCCTCAGAGGTATGGGTTTACCTTTTGCTTTATTTTATTTGACATTGTTTTGGCCTTAAGCAAAAAGAAGAAATTTGTTTTTGTGATTCACTTGCTTATATAAAGGAAAAAAGAACCTCTTGCCTTTTTTTTTTTTTTTGAAAGAAAGACATCTTTAATAATTCTCTTTTAGGATTTCTTCAAGGTATGACATCTACCCTAGATTAAAGACATTCGTGTAGTCAGCAGGAATCTAGCCTCAGCTCATATTAATGCCTCTAAGAGTCAATTCTCTGCCAATACTATTCCTAGGGATGAAATTAACAGCAAGTTGCAACAGCTCCCGAATGTCAGAGTAACTGGCCATCTGAGTGTCAGGAGTTGGTTGGAGCCATGTCTCTTTGGGGATTTTAAATATTCTGAAGGGTTTATGGCAACTTGAATCAGTCTAAATTTGACTCTCTCCACCTCCCCTCCTCCCCCGACTGCTGTTGTTTTCATTGGGAAATTTAAACTACAAATTCTCTTCTGAGTTTATGTAGGTATTCCTTGGAGTGCACCAAAGTGAGTAGCAATTATGTTGGAAATAGGTATGTGGGAGTATAGTTTAGGAAGACTGCAGTATGCCCCAAGGTAATGATGTTTGGATAGATTGAAATTCAGTTTGAATGGAAGGGTCTTTGGCATCCTTTCAAAGGTTGCCTGTCTGATTTTCAGCTCTTTGAGGTATTTGATAGGGAGGTGCTATTAAAATTTACTTATTAAATAAGCACTTTCAATTATTTTATGGCTCCTGAATGTTTGATTTGTATTAATCAGGCCTGATTAATATTTTTTCCCTTGTATAGGTTGAGAGTTCCTTAATGATCTCCTTGTGGGTAAGGATAGTGCCACTTTCATTATGTGTCCCTAGGGTACTCTATTGAGTACCCAAGCATTATTATACTTGCAGAATGTCAGGTCAAGTGAGATTGCCTGTTTGGCTTAAGGTTAAGGCTTGCTTTCCCATTTTAATGTAACTACTACTAAAATAATTGTCCCTTTCTTCTACCTTTATTAAAAAAAAGCATTGAGGGTTTGTGTTAAATTTTCACAAATAATACTACCCATGCTGTTGGCTAGGTTGTATTTAATAATCTCAACTGGAAAGAGTTTCATATTGGAAACAATGGAGTTCTATGCTAGGTATTTGCCGTTTGTTTTCAGACCCATTCTGTGCTCTGCCCTTCACTTCTCTGTATTATAGGGCCAACACTGGCAGATTGTTTCTCCGGTTCCTTTACTAACTGGTTTCCAGATAGGTTTGGCCAATGTGAAAAGAATGGTGGGAAGGAAGAAGGAAGAAGCCAGAGCATATCTTCCTGTTACCTTCTGCTCTAGGATGAGTGACTAGCAGTGGCTGTCTTCCCCTCACTCCAGCTCCCACCTTATAGGCCCTTCCATACTGGCCCCAGTTTTTGCCGGGGTCCTGGCTCCTGAGATTTGACTAAGCACCTTTTCTTTTTATCCTTCTTGCCCAAGTGGTGATAGTGGCTTCCTTTTCTCTTTCCTTCTTTTTTCCTTCTTTCCTTTTCCCTTCTTTTTCTTCTTCTTTTTTCTTTATTCTAACTGAAGTATAATGCAGATATCATAAAATTAACTCTTTTTAAGTGTACAATTCATTGGGTTTTAGTATATTCACATATTTGTGCAACCATCACCACTGTCTAATTCTAGAACGTTTTCATCACCCCAGGAAGAAACTCTGTACCCATTAGTGGTACCTCCCAATTTTCCTGTCATCACACCTTCTGGCAACTGTTGATCTACTCTCTGTCTCTCTGGATCTACCAGTTCTGCATACTTCATATAAATGGGATTTTACATCGTATGGCCCTTTGTGACTGACTTCCTTCACATAGCATAATGTCTTTAAGGTTCATCCATGTTGTAGCGTATAACACTAGTTGATTTTTATGATGGAGTTGTCTATTGTATGGACATACCACATTTTGTTTATTAAGAACATTTGGATAGTTTCCATTTTTTTGGATATTATGTAAATAATGCTGCTACGAACCTTTATGTACCTGTTTTTGTGCAAACCTATATTTTTAATTCTCGGATTGCAGATCTCAGTTCTCTTGAGCCAAACAAATTTAGGTTAATCTTAGCAGTAGAATGACTGGGTCATATGGTAACTTTGTATTGAACCTTTTGAAGAACTGGACAGTGGCTTCTTTCTGTTGCAAATCTTTGCCTTATCTCATTATCTTCTCTTTGGGTTTTTGGCTTTTCCAGCTCCTTTAGAACTAATTCTCTTTATAAAATATCCTTTATTGAAACACCTGACATGAACTCTCTTTCCTTGACTGAATCCTGACTGTGATGGTTTTCTTTATACTATACATGGAAGTCAAAGCTGTATTTCTTCATGTTTCTTCTCTTTTGTGTAAAAACTAAAGAAACCACAAAGTTATGAACATTGTCAGGGAACAGAGTGCCTGTCTGGTTAATTAGATTCTGCAACTTAAGTAATTTGATGCCATCTCTAACCTGGTGACAGTTCTTTTGAACCTGCTTTATTTCCCCAACAGTTCTCATCTCTGTGTATAAGTAGTTTATTTGGAAAGGGATCCCAAGATGCTCTAGGAGAGGAAGAGGGAAGTGAGATAGGGGAGGGAAGAAGCAGTGTGAGGTGGATAGATGAGTAGGTGGCTCTTGAGGGCAGTTGGGGTGTAGTCCTGCTGAGGACCTTTGAGAAATTGTAGAGCATGTTCTAGAGTTGTTCCACCTGAGATGCATGGAGGTTATATTATCTCTTCAGTGTATTTAATTTGTCAGTGGTTGAGGGCTGCTCCTCAGAGAATTAATTCCCCAAGCCCTTTAGATGTGGATCTGTGACAAGAGACAGCCCAGGCAGCAACCCAGGTGTTTATAGTAAGAGGAGCTCTATGAGAGAGAGAGAGAGAGAGAGAGAGAGAGCGAGCACGTGTGCAAGCTTCCATATGCATGGGGGCAGGGGCTGGGGGAGAGGATCTGTAAACTCCTTGAAGGTAGAGACCTTGCATTTGGATGTTTAAATTTTACTTGTGAATAATAATTAGTTGATTTTATGCATTCATGAAAGAAACTGCCAAGAGAAAGAACCTTCCTGATTCTTGGGTAGGAACTGTCACTATATTTCCATTAGAACTCTGCTTTCAGGTATTGCTTCATATCATGCTTAGAAAGAATCACAAATCTTCAATTTGTAACCAGACCATCAGGGGCACTGTCAGCACACTTTGAAAGAAGCCCATAGAAATACAAAGTGAAAACTTCCTTGATGCCTTTAGCTGCCTAGAATGGAAAATAAAACCTAGAAGGGAAATTAAAATCTTACCCCCAAAGTTTTCATAGACACAAAGCTGAATGCTTCAGAAGTTCTGGAGCAAAGACAGGTATTAAAAAAGAAAAGATTGATTAAAAACCAGCAAGCTGTAGGAGTTTCTTAAAACAATGGACCAATAGACAGGACGTGTTTAAACAAAAAAGCAGTGATAAAAATGGAAATGAGTAGTTTCCTGTGGATCTCTTAGCCAGCAGAATAAATTTAGATGCAATCTCCTCCCTCGGATTAAAGCTGTGCTTTCATTAGGTTGAAAGCAAAGTGATAGGAAAGTGGAGAGTGTTAGGAGTTACTGAGAAATGACATGTAAATGGGTTAAAGCCACTTGCATTTGGGAAACTTCTCTCCCATTTTTTGAATTTAGCCCAGGGCTCCCTCCGGGCAGGACTGGCCAGATCTATACCATTTTAAAGACTTCAGTTATCCCTGCCCCTCCAAACAGGCCTTAGCAATCGCCGTTTTATGAGTTAATTACAGAAACTTCATCATCCCTGCCTTGATCCTTAGATTCTCGAGCAGGAAATGGTATTTAATCATATCTGGCATAGTTCGTCTCCCCATTCAGAATGTGACAGCAATGTATACTTTGCTCGTAGCATCCTGCACCTTCTATTTAATGCTTCAACGTCTTGCCCCATAATCTTGCCTATTTTTTTCATGGGCAGTGTAAACTTCAGCCAATCGCATCACCTCTTGGAATCCTACTCTCCCCAGCTGTCCAGTGCAGATAACAGCAGTAGCTCCTTCGGGGTTGTTGGGAGAGGGAAATGAGAACACTTGAATGCTTATAGCTTCCTGCAGTGGCTAGACCAAGAAGCACTGAACAAGTGGGAGTAGTTGGGATTTACACTGAGGCTTTCAGTCTCATTCATCCATTCAACAATACTGAAAGCCTCCTCCAAAGAACCTGGTTTTGAAACCACCTAAAGAACCCATCTCAAGAACTTATCACCAGTATTTTGAATGTTCCAAAGAGCCACTTGAAAGACTTGCTAAAAAGTCCTCTCAAGAGTTTTCTCAAATTGTGAGGTAGGGCTTGAATGTATGGAGGAGAATCATTCTTCCAGTATTTCTCTGGTATTACCAAAGAAACGTGTATATTTGAAATAACAGCTGAAGGGGAATAGGTTCTGGCACTGTGGGCAAAAGACTGTCAAGCAGAAGTGATTATTAACATTTTGGTGAGGAATCGATTCTCAGTATGCAACTCTGTTGGTCAGGGGGATTAAGTTTCTTTGGTTCTTTACAATTATGTGTATGTTAAATCAGGATTTTCTGTGGCCTTGAGGGAGAATTGTCCTGTTGGTGTCGAATTTCATCTTTTTAAACCCAGTGAAGACGAGCCAAATCTCCTTTATCATAGGTAGTCATCAGAGAGTTCCTTTCTCATCACCGAGGGGCATATTTTTCTTAGAACCAATCAGTTTTATTTTGGATACTTCATTAAGATTTTTTCATTAAAATTTTTTATGGAGGGCGCCTGGGTGGCTCAGTGGGTTAAAGTCTCTGTCTTCAGCTCCGGTCATGATCTCAGGGTCCTGGGATTGAGTCCCATGTCGGGCTCTCTGCTCTGCAGGGAGCCTGCTTCCTCCTCTCTCTCTGCCTGCCTCTCTGCTACTTGTGATCTCTCTCTGTCAAATAAATAAATAAAGTCTTAAAAAAATTTTTTATAGATACCTTACAGTTATGGCAAGCAAGATTTTCATTTATAATAGTGACACGTTGGTTCCTTTTGAAATAAGTGAATATAAGTTAAAAAAAGGTGATATAATAAAATTTAGAAGAAAAAGTAATGACATAGAAGAGTGGATGGCTCACAGGTATGACAAAAATTGTGAATAGTTATATATAACAACTGAAGTTTGGGAACATGGGCCTTACTGCAGCCAAACTCCTTAACATGGCTTCTGTACTGAGTGGAATGATTTGCCCCATACTACCTAGAACTTCAGAATGTGAGAGAAGTAGTCTTTGCAGGTATAATTATTTAGAATGAGGTCATATTGAATTAGCATGGGCCCTAAATCCAATGACTGGTGTTTTTATCAGAAAGTCATGTGATAATAGAGGCAGAAACTAGAGTTTACGGCTGTAAGCCATGGGATGCTGGGATTGCCAGCAGCCACCTGAAGCTAGGAGAGAGACAGAAGGGATTTTTCCCTCCAAACCTCCAAAAGGAGAAAACCTTGTTGACACTTTCTGACTGCTGGCCTCCAGAAATTTGAAAGAGGTAATTTTTGTTATTTTAAGGCACTGAGTTTGTGGTAACTTGTTACAGCAGCTTATAGAAAACTAATACAGTGTCCTTTCCCGATCCTGCTCATTCTTAATATTTCTTTAAGATGCATGATGCTTCCATACTTTTGTTCTGTACCTTTTCCTCTGTCTCAAATGTCCTTCTCCTGCTTCTCTCCCATTATCTAGTGAGCTGTATGTAGGCTCTGCTCTGATTTACTGTCTCTTTCCTCCTCACTCTCCCACTTCATCTTTGCACACCCAGCCATTCATTTGTGTCACACTGTTGTATTTTCCCTTCCCACACTGTGATGTATAGTTTGTTGTTCAGTGTCTGCATCTCAGTTCATCCATGAACTTCTAGGGATTAGCCTGTATTTATGTGCCTGTAACTTGGGATGTGATGGGCACATAATTGATTTACATTAAATATTTATTTAATTAATGAGAATTTCTCTTTTTGCTTCTGTCTTTTAAAATCATTTTTAAAACTTTTTTCATTCTTTTTAGAAAATGTGTGTAAAAATGAATGTACTTTGGCTGTCACAACAGGCCATGGTGAGATCAAAAGTTAAGTCTTCTTGCCCTTGCTGTTAGAAACTGCTATTTAAAATTTGTTTAATTTTGAACTTATTTTATGAAGATAAATGGCAAAATAAAAGGAATAAATGAGTAAATAACTGTCTTGAACTTCTGGCGAGTGAAAGCTTCGGTGATTTCATTGAAGGCCATTAAGAGTAAGGTCACTGTCAGCAAATCAGAGAAATATTTCCATCTAATTAATTGAGGTGAGTTCATAGTATTTAAGACCTGAAAAGCTTTTATGCCCAGATTTATTCTTCATGCCATCTGCCCCACTGTGTGGGAAATAGGTTAGGGAGAAAACTTGTGGGAAGAAGTAAAGAACTTTTAAAAATCCTGTAATCAGTTGAAGATGTTAATAAGACAGCTAAGTCATTGGAGGACCTAGAAAATGTTGTCCTTTAGGGAAAGAAATAAGACTTATAAAGGGTTGGGGGAGGCCAAGTGTTTCAAGGATTCTGCATCTATTGAATTTCTCTGTGTTTTAGAACTATTTTCTGGTATGACATCATTGACCACTAGTTAGGGTAATCTTTTGTTCACAAAAGGGGAGTCATACCCTGACTTCATCAGGTTCTTAAAGTGTTAATCAAATCCGAACGAGGTTATGAATTTGAAAAGGCTGATTGTAGTTGTGTTTTTAAATATCAGTTCTATGTAGACAAAAAAAAAATATTAGTCAAGTGGCTTTTGGTAATAAATTAAAGTTGCCTGAAAATGAGATGTAAGTTCAAGTTGTTCATGTCTGGTTTTTGCCAGAGAAAGCTTTTTTTTTTTTTTTAAAGATTTTATTTATTTATTTGACAGACAGAGAGATCACAAGTAGGCAGAGAGGCAGGCAGAGAGAGAGTAGGAAGGAGGCTCCCTGCTGAGCAGAGAGCCTGATGCAGGACCCTGAGATCATGACCTGAGTTGAAAGCAGAGGCTTTAACCCATTGAGCCACCCAGGTGCCCCAGAGAAAGTTTTTTACAAACGTTCTTTTTTCTGTAGGTAAGGAAGAATCACCTCTCTCCCAGAGGTGCTCTAGCTGCTTTTATTGACTGGGTCCCTTTTTATGGCCTCTGCCCAGCGAATTTGCAGTTGCCCTGCAAAGAGACTCTGAAAAAGGAGCTCTTCCTTCTACTTTGGAGGGTAATGCTCATCTGTAACATTCTCTGAAACTCCTAATAAAGACACCATGATGAAAATGTGTTAAGAGAGGACAGTTTGATGAGCAGCTCTGACTGTAAGAGGCAACAAATAAATAAAGTTGATAGCAGTTTTAGTGTCTGTTTCAGTTATCTATTGCCTAAACTTTAAAGAAAAAAATTTTTCCTTCAGTTTCTCTGGGTGGACCTGGCTTCCTTAGTTGGGTGTTTCTTCTGCCTTACAGGATATCATCAATTAGAATCACTCAGTTGTTTGCATTCATTTGGCATCTTGGCTGGGATGGAAGTTCCAAGAAAGCTTCACTCAGATGTCTCATGCTTTGCTACTTCTCCACATGTTCTTTTCATGTGGCTTATTTGGGGCTCCTTTTGGCACAGTGGTCTCCGATTAGTCAGAATTCTTACACCGTAGCTCACTTCACGGGGAACAGCAGCAGCCTGCTACTGTGTCACTTCCACCTGAGTTACAACCTAAATTCAAGGAAAGGGAAGTAGACGCCATGTCTTGAAGGGGAAAGTGGCTTGTTCATACAGGGAGGGAAATAATTGATGATGGCTATCTTGGGAGAATACCTGCCACAGCCTCATTATTCATTTTAAATTAGCACTATTAATTTTGTAAATCATATTTTTTCATGTATCTTCAGATCTCTTGATAAAAACCATCTTACATTTACTTGCCAGTTCCAACCAGCATTTTGTGGTCCTTTGGGAAATGTGGTCCTAATGATTCTTAATAATTGGTACTGTTGATTTAGGCCTTACTGTGTGCTCAGCACTGAGTTTAGTTCCTTATGTGTATATGAGCAAGCCCTTAAAGCAGCCCTGTGAGGAAAGCATTATCTCGTATCTCTGTTTTCTTGAGTCTAAAAAACTGAGGCTTTAAGCAAGTAAGAAACTTGTCCAAGTTCTCAGAGCTTATAATGTAGTAGAGTCAGCTTTGAAAATGCAGAGGTTTCTGATTTCAAAGTTGGTGCTTCTGTAATGAAATATGATAGTTCTTTTTTAGGTCCATTATGAAATTTCTATTTAAAACTGCTGTCAAATCCATCTGTACTAGACTTGTTGACTTCCCTGAATCCTGCTCACAGAATTTCCCTGAAATAGATGCTCCTGTTCTCGGCATGCAGACTAGGACAAAGGTCTGTGAGATGATTCCATTAACAAATCCTCCCCTCAACCTTTCTGATTTATGGCTTCTCTAACAGCAAAAATATTTTTTGGGACTTTGGCTATTCCTCCATAGCACCCCTCGAAATCTCTTTTTCATGTTCAAATACTACTCACCTGAGTGGCGGGGAAGACATTTCTACATCCCCAGGTCTTACAATTTACTTGTCTAATATTAGCATATCTTAATTACATTTTCATTGCTGAAGTCTTAGACTGTAGCTGTCCAGACTGCAGGGATTTTCCAGTAGGTTGAACAAATATGAGACTGGCTTTTAGATTTTGAGTGTCAGATTCTTGTCATGTTCTTTTGTGAACTTTACAGTCTGTTAAATTTTCTACTACATTCCTTTAGGCCATTAGTACTTTCTGAGCCTTTCTATATTTCACTTTGATGTTAATATTTTATCTTTCTGGTCATGTATTTACTGTTCACCATCATTAAAAATAGTCAAATTGCTCAGTCTCAGGCATGGATTTTTATTATAACTCTTGAATTCCCTGAAACCTATTTTTGTGGTAAAAATGACAAATACATCCAGAAATTGGCCAAATTTGGGTCTTGGTTTAAATATGGTAATTTTATTGTAGTTTTCTGTTATTTTTCAGAGAGGACACAGAGATAGAACTACAAATGACCATAAAAAATAGACTTCAGCCTTTTTGAACCATGAGTACAAGAGTTGCAGGGGTGGGAGTCATGATGATATCAGCTTCTAATTTTAATGCCAAGGTGAAGATTTTCATTCGAGGTTGAAACTGTTACTGCATCTAAGACCTAAAATACTGGATGAACTACCTAAATGTAACCCAAGTTACCTGCATTGCCTTAGGAGAAGGTTTTTATTCTAAGAAATATAGTGCAGAAATAAAGCGATAAGTTTTGATATGTTGTGCTTTCATTTTAATTCAGAATACTTTGTAATAGTTGTTTCATTTCTTCCTTTACCTATGGATTACACCATGGAGGTATATTATTTAGTTTCTAAATATTTGGAGATTTTTCCAGAGATTTTTCTGCTACTGATTTGTAGTTTAATTTCAGTGTGATTAGAGAATATACTTTGTGTGACTTGAATACTTTTAAACTTTTTTGAGACTTCTTTTATGGCCCTCAGTATAGTCTATGTTATGTCCACTCTAGGCATTGAAATGAATGTATGTTTTGCTGTCTGTGGCTGTAGTAATATATAAATGCTAATTAAATCAAGTTGGTTAATAGTGTTTTCATATCTTCTTTGTCCTTGCTGATTTTCTAATTTTTCTATGATTTGAGATACGTGGAAATCTTAGAGTATAGTCATGAAGTTATCTAATTCTCTTTGCAGGTCTATGCGTCATGTATTTTGAAGCTCTATTATTATTTGCATAAATATTTATGACTTTTATGTTCTCATGAAGCAATCCCTTTATTGTTATGATATGACTTCTCTCTCTCTTTTTAAAAATGTTTTATTTTCTTTAATTTTAGGGAGAGAGAAAGAAAGCAAGAGAGTGAGTTGGAGAAGGGGAAGAAAGGGAGGGAGAGACTGAATGCAGAGCCCAGTGTGGGGCTCACGATCTTGAGGTCATGACCTGAGCTGAAATCAAGAGTTGGCCACCTAATGGACTGAGCCACCCAGGAGCCCTGATACAATTTTTCTTTTATCCCTGACAATCTTTGTTCTAAAGTCGACTTTGTCTCATATTAACATAGCCAGTTCTACATTTTTCTCAATTTTCACCCTTTTTACTTTTTTAAGGAAAAATTGCAGCAGGATAGAGTTTGGTGTTGCTTCTTTTTTCTCCTAATCTGATAATCTCTAGTTTTTAATTGGGGTTTTTAGACGATTTACATTTAATGTGGTTGTTGATACAATTGTATTGGAATATGCCATCTTTTGTTTTCTATTTGTCCCTTCTATTTTGTGTTTCCTTTATCCTCTTTTTTTACATTCTTTTAGATTAGTTTATTATTTTTATGATTCTATTTTGTCTCCATTGTTGTCTTCTAAGTTAAAACTTATTTTATTGGTTGCTTTAATGTATCACTGTCAACCTTCAAGTGATATTGTACATTTACAGTATAAGAACCTTACAATAGTATATACTTTCATTTCTTCTTTTTCTGCCGGCCTTTAAGCTGTGGTTAACATATTTCATTTTTATGTATGTTCAGATCCCTACAGTACATTGTTCTTTTTTTTTTGCTTCAAACAGTTAACAATCTTCTAAAGAGATTTAAATTAAAAAAAACAAGTCTTTGTATATATCTTTGTAATTTCTATTTCTCCTGCTCTCCTTTTGTGTACATTGAGGTTTCAGTCTGGCATCATTTTCATTCTCTTTGGGGCACTTACTTTATTTCTTGCATTTCACGTCTACTAGTGATTGATTCTTTCAGTTTTTGTATGTCCAGAGAAAGTCTTTGTTTCATCTTCATTTTTTTAGTCTATTTTCCTTTTTTTTGTCAGTTAATATTTTAAAGATTTTGGTACACTATCTTGTAGCTTATGTTGTCTTTAATTAGAAATCTGCTCTCCTCTTTATCTTTATTTTCCTGCATGTAACATGCCCCTGTTTTCCTCCTAGGTTTTTTTTTTTTTTAATATTTTTTCTTTATCACTGACTTTAAGCTTTTTGATGATGATGTGCCTTAGTTCTCTTCTTCCTCTTTTTTTTTTTTTTTTTTTTTTTTTTTTTTTTTTTTTTTTTTTTTTTTTTTTTTGTGCTTGGGGTTTACGGAGATTCTTATATTTTTTTGTCCTGAGTTTATTTGGGCAGATGTAGGGATAGGGGAGGGCCTTGCATATAAAAGAAGGTATTAGGGCTTTGGGTGGTAAAGCTTGGTCTGTGATGTCAATTCAAGATCTGTGGGGGAGATTTCTTTAATACCTGCCAACAGTAGTCCATTCTTTCTGAAAACTTTCTTCAGCTGAGACAGAAAGTGCCAGAAGCAGGACTTAGCAATGACATGATTAGGTACAAAGATTGGCATGTGGTAAAGTGCAGTGAGTAGCATTTGGGAGTGAGTAGGAAGTACTCCATTATCTTATATTCTTGCAGTATGCTGGAGGCCTTCATGGTGCCTCTCTTTCTGCTTGCTGCCACCCCAAAACCAGCTTATGGTTTTCAACAAACTTGGACAGTTTTCTTCAAATATGTATTACTCTCCCATTCTTTCAGGGATGCCAGATACATTATATTTGGCTATATGAGTTTCCTCCAGCATTCACTGATGCTTCTTAAATTCTTTTTCCTGTCTTTATTTCATCTTTGTTTCATTTTGGATAGCTCCTATTGCTATGTCTTGTAGTTTACTAATCTTTTTTCCTGCTTTATCTAATCTCCTGTTGATTCCATACAACACATTTTTCATCTCACACATTGTAGATTTCATCTTTATATGTTCACTTGTGTCTTTTTATTTATTATTTTTTTAAAATATTTATTTATTTTAGAGAAAGAAAAAGTGTGCCTGTGGGTGGGGGAGGGATAGAAGGGGAGGGAGAGAGAGGATCTCAAGCATACTCCCCACTGAGTGTGGGGGCTGATGTGGGGCTCAATCTCAGGACCCTGAGATCATGACCTGAGCTGAAATCAAGAGCCGGCTGAGTCAATCCAGGTGCCCCCAATTGTGTTTCTTTAAAATATATTCCATGTCTCCATTTAGCATGTTCAATCTTTCTCTATAATTTTCCCTTTACAGTTCTGCCAGTTTTTTATGTTTTGAAGACATATTGTGTTAGGAGCATACAAATTAATAGTGTGTGTGTGTGTGTGTGTGTGTGCGTGTGTATATTCATGTGTGCATACATGCACTGCATGTGTGTATATATAGAAATATTTTTCAGTATCTAAGTATTTTATATACTTTTATTTAATATCTACTTATATTCCTATATATAAATATATATATTCTTTTCATATATAAAAATATATGTAAATCCTATATTTTTATTTCTAAGCCTGATGATTTTTCTATTTAAGTCTCTGCTTTGTTTTCTACTTTGATACTAAAATTAATAATCACTAAAATTACTACACCATAAGTTCTCTTCTAGGTAGTATCTGCCTAACAAATCTGTTACTACGTTTTTATTTTCAGACTTTCAAGTCTCATATTCTTTTATGTGTATCTCTTATAAGTACCTTAGAGCGGAATTTTATTATGTTTTTATTCTTGCATTCATCGCGTTAGAAATTTTAGTCTGTTTACAGAGTTTGCTCTTGATCATCACAAGAAATCAAGGAGTCACATAATAGCTAACGTGGGAGGAAGTGCAGACATTTAAGAACTGTCTTAGAAAGGTGTTGATCTTGAGTCCCAGTTTGGTTGGTTTTCTGACTTCCTTTCTCAAGTAGAGACTGGAATTCTAGCAGCATATGTGAAATCATCTTTCTTCCTGCATTTGGTCTGAATATGCTGGTAGAGAAAAATGACCTTACGTTCCTAAAGTGGGAGACTATACTCAAGGTACTCTTCTGGTCTCTTGTTTCCACACAGGAACTGGTCTCTTAAAGCATTTATGGATGATATTATTTTGTGTTCTGGTTAAAAATTAATTTTAAATAATGTCAGGGTTTAAAAAACACTTATTTCTTAGTGTTTAGGTTTTCTAATTGCCTCCATATTATTTAGTTTATGAAGTTGCTCCTTTTATGTTGGTCATGAGTTTACTTGGTCAGTGTTGGGGTGAAATTTTTTTTTATTCTAATAGACCATGCACTGTTCAGGGTTGTTTATGGTGAATACAAGGTAACATGCCTATTACATAAAAATAAAATAATTGTTTTTATAAAATGAATTGGAAGATGTGGCATAATTAGACAATGGGCATTTGTATTCTATTATTGCTTTAGAGTTGCAAAAAAAATGGAAGTAATTTATTTCATCTTGGTAATGCTCCTTCTTTCTGGTCCAACAATTTATCAGAAATGTTAATCCAGCAAGCAGTAAGTGGGGGTGGGGGGAAGAAGAGGAGAGAGGGGATTTAAAATTAGCCTAGAAATATTGCACAACTCATTAAAAATGTAATCATGCGTAAAATGAGATCAATGAAAATTTATCTAAAAGTGCAAGGAAAAGGCATTTTCTAGTATGATACTGGATTTAATAGACTGGATTTTAATTTAGTCAGTTTGCTACAAAAAAATCCCTCCAGGCTAAATAAAACAGTTTTCCCTCCCAGTTATTGTAGAGACAGCTAATTTTCAGACCCCTTCCTTCTGATATTCAATCTTATCTCTTGCTGGATATGGGTTTCAGTATATTGCAGAATTTGTTTTCTTTACATTTTCCATTACTGCTTTCATTTGCATGATAAATGATTAGAAGTAGAAACAGGGGGGAAAAAACCTATGCAGAACATTTCTTTATTAATTTTGTTTAAATTAGAGTATCTTTCTTATTCACCCTTCCACTGGCCTATTTAACAACCAGTGTATCTGAGAGTTATTTTAATATTTTGTTGTACATTTGGAGAAATGGGGTATACACTTTTTACTTTATTATGTAACATTTTCCTTTGTTCTTATATTTGTAGTTTACATTTTGGTTCCTATCTTGTGCTGTTAATGATAATGGTGAATTTTTTCTTAAAAGAAACCCTTGTATTTAAGGTGAGCCTGAGATTCAGACTCTAAAATATATTGACATTGATGAACTTAAGGGTTTGAAGATTCATTCTGCAGATGATATCCTCATAATTCTTAATCAGTATGGTTTGTAAAATTGAACTTTATTTAGGGCTTCTGTGCTTCCATCCTAACTGTTTTCCTAGCCTGATAATTTAGAAATCTGATATTATATCACTAACAAAACATACCAGTGAAAATCATCTAATGCCTTACTTTGCCCCATATTTTATATGGTAAAAAAAAAAGGCTATCTTTATCAATAAATAATTTGCACAGGCAAAACTTGTCTGAGCGAACATTATGTAAACCAAAAAATGGTTCCTATAAAATTTGTCTATGAGAGAAGAATCCTATGTGACAATTTTAGGGTAACTCACATAGGTAAACTTTCTTTCTCTGCTATACAAATTTCATATAAATTTTCTCATGTTGTAAAAAACAAATTGAACAGTACAGTTAATTGAGTGTTCCCTTGATCATTCCTCTTATCTACTCTCTTCCCCAATAGTAACACCTTGGCCAGCAGCTATCTTTCCTGGCATTTTTCTCTGTAAGAGATAAGTACCTGTAGAAATACATTAGTTTTAATTTTTGTGAGCTTATTCTTACATAAAAGGCATTTATAATTTTTGTCTGCATTTAAAAAATTTTACTTAATATTGCATCTTGCAAAATTTTGTTTCAGTATTTACAACTATTTATTCTGTTGAACTTTGCATAATATTCCATAACATGGAACTAGAAAGATCTGGAAAGAATCAAGTATCCATCAATAGTGGAATGTTAACCGTGACAAACTATAGTGTGGTAAAAACCTTTGTGCATATCTCTGTGCACAGAGGAAATGTTTCTTCAAGGAAGATAACAAGGAAGAGCGAGGTTGATGAGTGCATTTCAGTTTTTCTGAATACTGTTTTACCTGAATCTTTCAGGTTTTATAGTGGTCTCGACATTCATTTTTAAATAGTTTATAGGTTCTATATTGATTTTTCTCTTAAATATAAGAATTATTGTCAAGGGGGTTTTACAGTTTCTAAGTCCATAGTTTTTAAAAAAAATTTTTTTTGGCTATTTTTTTTTTTTTTTTTTTAAGATTTTATTTATTTAAGAGAGAGAAACACAGCCAGAGAGGGAACACAAGCAGGGGGAGTGAGAGAGGGAGAAGCAGGCTTCCCGCCGAGCAGGGAGCCTGATGCGGGGTTCGATCCCAGGTCTCCAGGATCATGACCTGAGCCGAAGGCAGTCGCCCAACCAACTGAGCCACCCGGGCGTCCTGGCTATTGTTTTGAGATGAATCTAATTTTATTTAGTTGGTTCCAGTCAATATGACTTATATGATTTCTGTTTTATAGGAGTTGATGAGATTTTTTTCTTCATTACCTAAAATGTGATCAATTTTCTTTTGTGAGTGTCCCTGAGTTTTTGAGAAGACAGTTCTTTAATGTGTTCAGTGTTCTAATTTATATCTAGTAGATCAAGCCTGATAGATTATTCAAATATTCTATATTCTTAATTTTTGTTTATTTATTTTATCTTCTGGTTCTAGATAGCTGTGTTGTGAGACATAACCAAAAGTTCATATGTTCTATCTTCTTGGCAAATACTTCTTTTTGATTTTTTAGTGGATTTGGCTAAAATTCTTTCTTTTTTTCTGATTCTAAGAATTACTTAGTATGTCTTTTTTTATACCATTATCAGTATTATTTCTGTGTTGTCTTTTTTTAAATTTGCTTTTTAAATGTAACCTATGGAGTTTTTATTGTAATATGAAAGTTTTTTTTAAAAAATTTTTATTTTAATTCCATTTAGCTAACATACAGTATTACATTAGGTGCAGGTGTACAATATAATTCTCTTTGGTAACCATCTGTTTGTTCTCTATAATTAGGAGTCTGTTCCTTGATTTGTCTTTCTCTCTCTCTTAGATTTTTCCCTTTGCTTGTTTTGTTTCCTAAGTTCCACATATGAGTATAATCATATGGTATTTGTCTTTCTCTGACTGACTTATTTTGCTCCGCATTATACTTTCCTTCTCCATCCATGTCATTGCAAATGGCAAGATTTTATTCTTTTTTATGGCTGAGTCATATTCCATTGTACATATATACTACATCTTTATAAATTTGTCAGTTGATGGACACTTGAACTGCTCCTATTTCTTGGCTATTAGAAATAAGACTGTTATGCACATAGGGGTGCATGTATCCCTTTAAATTAGTGCTCTTGTATTCTTGGGTAAATACCCCGTAGTATGGCTGCTGGATCATGGGGTAGTTCTATTTTTAACTTTTTGAGGAAATTTCCTACTGTTTTCTGTAAACTGTACCAGTTTACATTCCTACCAACAGTACATTAGTCTCTCTTTTCTGTATGTCCTTGCTAACACCTGTTGTTTATTGTGTTGTTGATTTTAGCCTTTCTGACAGGTATGTAATATATCTCACTGTTTTGACTTGCATTTCCCTGATGATAAGTGATGATGAACATCTTTTACTGTCTCTGTTGACCATCTGTGTGTCTTCTTTGGAGAAATTTTTGTTCGTGTCTTCTGGCTATTTTTATTTGGATAATTTGTTTTTTGGGGGTGTTGTGAAGTTCTTTATATATTTTGGATACCAACCTTTTGTTGGACATGTCATTTGCAATATTTTCTCCCATTCCATAAATTGTCTTTTAGTTTTGATTGTTTCCTTCACTCTGCAGAAGCTTTTTATTTGGTATAGTCCCACAGTTTGTTTGCTTTTGTTTTCCTTGCTCAGGAGACATATATAGAAAGACGTTTCTGCATCCATTGTCAAAGAAGTTACTGCCTGTGTTCTCTTCAAAGTTTCTTTAAAAAAATTTTTTTATTTATTTGAGAATGAGAGAGAGTGTGAGAGGGGGAAGGGTCAGAAGGAGAAGCAGACTCCCTGCTGAGCAGGAAGCCTGATGTGGGACTCAATCCCAGGACTCCAGGATCCTGACCTGAGCCAAAGGCAGTCGCTTAACCAACTGAGCCACGCAGGCGTCCTTCTTTTTTCTTTTTTTAATACAAACTCATTTCTTTCTTTTTTCCCCCCATTTTTTCCTTTTTATTAACATATAAGGTATTATTTATTTCAGGGGTACAGGTCTGTGAATCATCAGTCTTACACAATTCACAGCACTCATCATAGCACATACCAAGTGTTCATCACTCAGTCTCTCTTCAAAGTTTCTGTTTTTAATATATGATTTTTCACCAGATTATATTTACCAATGTGTTTGAATTTATCATATTTATGTTTTCCATTATTCTGTGCTTTTCCTCCCCTCTTTTTTGCCTATTTTTGGTTGACAGGATTATTTTATTCCATTTCCCCCCTCCACTGATGGTTTGTAAATTATACTTCCCATTTATTTTATTAGTTACATTTATAATTTTAATACACATACTGTTTGTGTATCTTTCCATCATCAGGTAAACTCCCTCTTTCCTCTTCCTGAATGAGGTGTAATTCTTTTTTTTTTTTTTTAAGATTTTATTTATTTGAGAGAGAGAGCGTGAGAGAGAGAGAACATGAGAGGGGAGAAGGTCAGAGGGAGAAGCAGACTCCCTGTGGAGCTGGGAGCCCAATGTGGGACTTGATCCCGGGACTCCAGGATCATGACCTGAGCTGAAGGCAGTGACTTAACCCACTAAGCCACCCAGGCGCCCCTGAGGTGAATTCTTGATGTATTTTTACTTCCATCACTTGCCATCTTCTCTGGCACTTGTCAAATCCTGAGTTAAAAGTTGTTAAAGTTTTTTGTTTAAAGTCAACATTTATTTGCATCTAATTAGTTTTACTGGTGTCTTTGCTCACCCTTGCTTTATATATCCAGTCTCTCTCACTCTCTCTTTCTTGGAATACATTCTTGAGAAGTTCTTGTTAGAGAAAGTTTATATATGCTAACTGAAAACTTACATGTCTGAGAATGTCTTTATTTTGAAAAATAATTAGACCTATAGAATTTTAGTTTCAAATCCTTTTCTCATAAACATTTGTGGTTTTTCTCTATCAGAAATTTGAAATCAATTTGATTCTCATTTCCTTTTAGGCCATATGTTCATATGTGTTTTTTTCTCTTAGGAATATTTCAAAAACTTTTCTTATTATAGGTAATATATTTACTTAATTCACACAAAAAAAACATAAAAAGTTGCACTCAGAATTCTTGCTTCTATCCCTGTTCCTTCTTGTCTGTGCTCCTCTCTATGGGTAATAATTTCTGTTAGGTTCCTGTTTATCTTTCTTATATATCTTTATTCAAAGGAAAGCAAAGGCAAATGTGTATTTCTATTTCCCCTTCTTTGTGAGAGAAAAAGTACCATACTACATAATTTGCTTTGCATCTTGCTTTTTTTCAAGAACTTTCTACATCAGTAAGTTGAGATAGTCAAGAAATTTTTATTCAGTGGTGTGGATATATCCATAATTTCTTCAACCAATACCCTGTTAATGGACAGTTGGAGCACTTCCATTTTTTTGCTATTACAAATAATGCTATAATGAATAAACTACCTTTGCCATTTTTTTGTTTCTTTTTTTTTTATTTTAAAGATTTTATTTATTTGACAGATCACAAGTAGGCAGAGGCAGGCAGAGAGAGAGGAGGAAGCAGGCTCCTTGCCGAGCAGAGAGCCCGATGTGGGCCTCAATCCCAGGACTCTGAGATCATGACCTGAGCCAAAAGCAGAGGCTTTAACCCACTGAGCCACCCAGGCGCCCTTTTTTTGGTTTCTGAAAATGAATTTTATAAATTTAATTTTAAATTCTATTATGCTTAACATATACTGTGATATTATTTCAGATATCCAATATAGAAGATATGGTGTACACACACACACACATACACACAGAGACACACAGGAATATTATTCAGCCATAAAAAAGAATAAAAATCTTGCCATCATGCCAACAACATGGGTGGTGCTAGAGAGGATAATGCTAAGCAAAATACATTATGACATTTTATTTGTGTACAGATGTATCTGTAGGATAGATTACCAGAAGTGAGGTTGCTGGGTCAAAGGGTAAATCTATCTGCATTTTTGGTAGAGATACCTGGATTCCTCTCCATGAGGTTTTTACCATTTCTCATTTGCATTAGCAATGTTCCCCTAAGCTGTTTCAACTCTAGCATTAAGAGTTGTCAAAACTATACTTTTTGTCAGTGTGATGGTAATAAATGGTATTTCATTATAGTTTTGATTTTCTTATTATGAGCAGGTTGAGCCTTTTTTTAAAAAATAAGCTTAATGCCTATTTGTATTTTGTTGTTGTTGTTATCTCTTTGTTTTTACTGAGGATTATGTGTGTCCTTTGTTCGTTTTTATTTTTGGTTCGTCATTTCTTCTTGAAGTCTACATAATCATTATAAGCTTTATAAAAATAATCTTGATAAATTATAAAGGGAGACCAATTTTTGTAATATAAATTTTAGTCCCTTCCAGATTAGTCCCTGGACTTTTAATTTTTCTTATGGTGTTTTTTTGGTTGCTTGATTTGGGGACATGTATAACGTTTAGATTTTTATTCAGTCAAATTACCAATCTTATTTTGCCTTTGGATTTTGCAGTGTAACTTCTACAGGACTTCCCCCGCTCTGTTTTTAATGTATTTCTAGTATTTCATTTGTTACCTTTAAAGTTTTAATCCTTCTGGAGTTTTTGTGTACAGTGTGAAGTAGGGAACCAACTTTATTTTTTCCCAAACTCCTGCTCAGCCATCCTGACCTTTATTAAAATGTCCTTCTTCATTTCAGTAATTTGAAATGTCATCTTCATAATATAATAATCTCCTATATACATTTTGGTCTGTTTATGAATATCCTATTTTGTTCACTAGTGTGTCTCTTCCATCATCAATTTTACACTTTCAATTAGTGTGTTTTGATAGGTAGTAGGTCTATTCTTAGGTAATTGTTCTTTTCCAGAGTTTTCCTGGCCCTTTTAAAATTTATTTTTCTATATGAATTTAGAATCAATTTGTCTAGTTGTAGGGGAGAAAAGCAAAACCCTGTTGGTATTTGATTGGATTGTATTAAATTAACTAAAGGAGAATTGACTTTAAGTCTTCTTTTCCAAGAATATAGCATCTCTTTTCATACCATTTTTTATCCTTTGGTAGTAGTTCTCTTTTCCTTCTGTCATTCGGTTTTGCATATTTCTTATTAAGCTTATTCCTAGCTGGGAAAAGGTTCTTCCCTCCATTGTATCTTTTAATTCTTGTTTTATTATATAGAGTGTATTGATTTCTTTTTAACTAATTCTGCATCCTTCTACCTTGCTGAATTATCTTATATTTTATTGTGGCATTTTAGTTGTTTTATTGAGTTTACAGTTACAAAAATCTTATCATCTCAAAATAGAGATAACTTTGCCTCTTTTCAGTCTTATGCCTCTAATTTCTCTTTCTTGTCTAATTGTGTTGGTCCAAGATAGTGTTAAATATGGTCATGACTCGGAGTTTCTTTGTGCTTAAGTCTAGCATGAATGCTCCCTGTGTTTCTACATTATATCAGAAGTGTGACCTCTGGGCTGATTTTATGTGATGCACTCATTTATCCATATCCCCAACTATTGCCTAGTGTCACAGAGGTCACCTGTGGACAGTTACTTCTAGCCTCTCTCTGCTTGAGCACATTCTCTAGCTGTGGGAGGGCGTTCTTAGCCCTTGTGCAGACCAGACTGGGTATCCTGTGGAGCTATTTCTTCCAAAGTGATCCCCGTAACCAATGAGGTTTGGAAGTCATTGGATAAATAGTCAAGCTTCTTCATCTCTCTGAGGAACAATCCAGAGGTGTGTTCCACATAGTTTTTAGAATACTATATTCCAGAAGGTTTAGGAAAAGGAGAGGATAGAGAGGAGAACTATCATTATTGCCTAGTGTCCGTCATATGATAGGCACTCTGCATATTCCCTGTGTGGAGAGGCTGATTAGGGCTAAAGGAACACAAAGTACCCATCTTAACCAAATGGTCCTGGATACCCAGATGTGTTGAGTCTTGGAGAGTCTTCTCTGGGATAGTTGGTCTAAGGAAAAATGGAGTGGAACTCCTTACAGCTGCTCTTTAATCAAGGCATCTTTTGTAGGACATTTATAGACAGTGCTCATATGGAAATAGAACCTTCTTTGGATTCTTTTAGGATTTATGTCTTTTTAAAAAAAATGTTTATTTATTTGAGAGAGGGAGAGAGAGAGAATGCATGCACATGAAAAAGTTGGGGGGGAGGGGCAGAGGGAGAAGCAGAGCAGGGAGCCTGATGCGGGGCTCACTTCCCAGACCTGACAACATGACCTGAGCTGCAGGCAGATACTTACCTGACTGAGCCACCCAGACACCCCTAGGATTTGTATTTTAACTTTGACATTATGAAAACTTGCCAGAATTGTCTCTGTGTGCCGGTGTGTCTGTATTGTCTCCCCAATCCACCCTACTCTTTTCTGTTCTTCTTTCACTGTTATGAGATGGATTTAGAATTTCTGGATCTTTCAAATCTTTTCATTTCTTCCTTAATCTCTGAAGTTTTTATGCTGTGGTATGCTCTATTTGGCTATATTTTCCAGTTAACTATTTTAATTTTTGGCTTTGTCCATTTTGATTTTAGGTCACATAATGTGGATTTAATTTCAGAGGTTTTTCTTTAACAGGCTTTATTTTTGTAAGAGCAGTTTTTGATTCACAGTAAAATTGAGGGAAAGGTACAGAGATTTCCCATATCTCTTCCCCCAACATGTACATAGTCTTTGCCATTATCAACATCTTCCACCAGAGAGGTACATATGTTACAAATGATGAAGCTATAATGACATATCCTACTAATCAGAGTCCATGGTTTACCTTGAAGTTCACTCTTGGGATTATACGTGTTATGGATTTGGACAAATGTATAATGACATATATCCATCATTATATTATTATACTATATATACCATATAAAATAATTTTATATAGTAAATTATAGGTATTAATTATATAATTATATTACTATCTGTAAAATATGGAATATATTATAGTATAGTAATATGGTATCATCTGAAGTATTTTCACTGCCCAAAACCTCTTGTACTCCTCTTCCTCTTACCTTCCAACCCTGACAACCACTGATCTTTTCATAGTCTTCATAGTTTTGCCTTTTCCAGAATGTCATGTAATTAGAATCATAGAGCATGTGGCATTTTCAGATTGCCTTCTTTCAGTCAGTAATATGCATTTCAATTTCTTTCATGACTTGTCATAGCTTTTTAGCTCATTTATTTTTAGTGCTAAATAATATTGCATTGTCTGGATGTACCACTGTTTATCCATTCACCTGCTGAAGGACATCATAGTTGCTTTCAAGTTTTGGTGATTTTAAGGTTTTTTAGGCGAATGAAAGAGACCCCAAGGCAAAATGATCCATAGGATGAGCTTTATTGCCAGCACCCTTGGGCGAGGTTCCGCGACTCCGACGGGGAAGTTGTGCCCGGGTTGGGGCGTGTGGGGGTTTTTAAGCCTTATTGGTTCTGGGTCTCGGTTTGGGTGGGCTTTTTCCCATATTAGGCAAGGGAACATCGTGTCCCTAGGTGATTGGCTGGGGGTGGGGAAAGTCCAGGCAAGGGTGGGTGGTCCCTGGCTGGAAAGTCCCAGATGGAGAGTTTCAGTTTTCCGTCTAGGTTTCAATGTACTGGAGATGACGGGGGGGCCATGGCTGCTTTGGTGGGAAGATCAACCATCTTGACCCAGTCTGCGATGTCCACCCTTTTGGGTGCCTCTGTCTTTCAGGCAGCCCAACAGTGATTATGCATAAAGATGTTATAAACATCTATGTGCAGATGATTTTTATGTGGATGTGTTTTCATCTCCTTTGGATAAATCACAAGGAGTGAGATTGCTGGGTGGTATGATAAGAGTGTTCAGTTTTATAAGAAATTGCCAAATTGTCTTTCAAAGTGGCTATACCATTTTGTGTTCCCACTAGCAACAAATAAGAGCTATTGTTCTACAGCCTCCCCAACATTTACTGTTGTAAGTGTTCTAGATTTTGGCCATTCCAACAGGTATGTAGTGGTATTTCTTTCTTGTTTTTATTTATATAGGTATGGAATATGCTGCAAGCATCTTTTCATATGCTTAATGCCATCTGTATATCTTTTTTTGGTGAGGTATCAAGGTCACACATTTTTAATTGAATTGTTTGTTTTCCTGTTTTTGACTTTTAACTTCTTCACTTATTTTGGGTAATAGTCCTTTTTCAGATATGCCTTTTTTAAAGATTTATTTATTTATTTTAGAGAGGACATGAGTGGGAGTGGCAGAAGGAGAGTTGGAGAGAGGGAAGAACAGACTCCTTGCTGAGCCGGGAGTCCAATGTGGAGCTCAGTCTCATGACCCCAAGTTCATGACCTGAGCTGTAATCAGTAGTTGGATGCTCAACCATCTGAGGCACCCAGTCATCCCTAGATGTGTCTTTTGCAAGCATTTTTTTTTTCCTAGTCTGTGGCTTGTCTTCTCATTTTACTGATACATATTTCTCAGAGCATGAGTTTTAAATTTTAATAAAGTTTAGCTTATCCATTATTTCTTTCATGGATTGTGCCTTTCATGATGTATCTGAAAAGCTATTGCCATTCCCTAGGTTATCTGGATTTTCTCCTTGGTTATCTTCTAGGAGTTTTATAGTTTTGCATTGTACATTTAGGTCTGTGATCTATTTTGAGTTAATTTTTGTGGAAGATGTAAGGTCTGTGTCTAGATTTATGTTTTTGCATCTAAATATTCACTTGTTTCAGCACAATTTGTTGAAGAGACTATGTTTTCCCCATGATATTGCCTTACGTATTTTGTCAAAGATCAATTGACTGTATTAATGTAGATCTATTTCAAGGATCTCTATTCTGTTCCATTGATCTGTTTACCTCAGTGACAAGTGTTTGTTTATTTCTTCTCTAATTTGTTTTTATTCATAGATTCCTGCTCTTGTTTTATGAGTTTAGTATTCTCTCATATAAATGTGTGTCTGTGTGTGTGTATATTTAATATTAAAGACTGATTTCTTATGTTAATGTTTCATCCATGTTGTGGTATGTATCAAAACTTAATTCCTTTTCATTGCTGAATAGTATTCAATTGTATGGATTTGTCACATTTATACATTTGTCAGTTGGAAACTTGACTATTATGAATAATATTGCTGTGTACATTTATAAGCTTTTGTATTGACACATGTTTTCAGTTTTCATGTTTATATAACTAGGAATGAAATTTCTGGGTCATATATGGTTACTCTGTATTTAACATTTTGAGCAACTGTGAAAAAGGTTTACAGAGTGGCCACACAATTTTACTATATCACAGAAATATATGAGGATTTCAACTTCTTCATGTGTCAGTTCTTCCTTTGATACTTTTCCCAAAATGTTTCATGATTGTTGGTTATATATTCCTTATATTGGAAATTCTCTGGTTGTTGTTGTATATAGTTAAGTTTTGGGTATATTAAAATTCAGCAACAGCTAACTACAATACACATATACTTTTAAACTACAATTAACTAGAATGCTCAGAAAATTGACTTGGATCTTCCTGATTAAGAAAACAAACAAACAAACCCAAACAAAAACCAAACTCACTTTGCTTAAATTCTTGGGGTGAAAAAAAATTTTTTTTTGAATTTTATTTATTTATTTGGGGAGAGAGAGACTGAGAGAGAGAGCATGAGCAGGGCAGAGGATGATGGACAAGCGGACCCCCTGCTGAGCAGGGAGCCCAATGTGGGACTCGATCCCAGCACCCTGGGATCATGACCTGAGCTGAAGGTGGAACCTTAACCAACTGAGTCACCCAGGTGCCCCATGGTGAAAGTTCTTTAAAAAACACTTACAAAAATACATGAGTTTATGTTTTTGCTTTGGAAAGTGTGTTTGTAACATAAAATAACAGTGGATCTTGGGGATTTCAAACATCCTAATATCAGATCCATGAGTATAGGTGATTCAGGTTGGAGATTATTATTATTAGTTTAGAAGTCACCTTGCTAAATGGACTCTGTGCTCTCCCAGCAATTCCTTGAGCATGTTGAATCCCTTCCATGTTGGAGCATCTTCCATGATGGTCTCTTTGCTTCACATGCTCCTGGCCACTTTTCATGTTTTGATTCTAGGCTGCCTCATTTGATGAACAACCAGAGTCAGTGCTGGGAGTAATGGAAGGAAGTTTTAGGCATCAGGGAGAGGTGCTGTTGAGAACCAGTCATGATGTCTATACCTCAGTCATTCTGGAGACAGGGTACTGCTTTCAGTGTAGAACATGGTTGTGCAAAGGCAGAAGGAGGTCCAATTACTTGGACAAACTCAGGATTACTTAGGGGTGAAGGCTGTTGACTGGTGTTGTACTTGGGTGTGAGACCTGGTCCCAGGGTACTCAAGATTAGGGAAGCAAAATGAATAACAAATATGAGTGACTGTGGAGCTGGATCTAAGCTTTGAATCCAGAATGGGCCATAGCTGTACATTGGATTTGTGTTCCACATGCATAAGATGGAGTTGATGCCCTTCTGGGCCTGCAAGGATAATAATGCCCTACCAAGGCCACCAGAAAATAGAGAGATAGTGTAAATTTGTTCTTCCTTCAACAGTATTTAAACTGTTTCTTTGCAGTGATATTAAAGTCCTCCAATAATTGAGAATTCACTTTGTGAGATCTGTGGTACATGAATTTACATTGTTTACATTGTCCTTGAAAATGTGTTCTTTAGTTAATTTATAGATAGTGCCTTTTAATATAACTTATTTTTTTTAAAGATTTTATTTTTAAGTAATCTCTATACCCAACGTAGGGCTAAAACTTGCAACCCTGAGATCAAGAGTCACATGCTCTACTGACCGAGCCAGCCAGGCACCCTTAAATGTACTTTAAATAATAGAATTTGAGGATGTGTCTAGGCTGTGAGAATGGAATAAACATTTTCTTGGTGTTTTAATCAAATGGTCACTAAAAAGTTGCAATAGATAGTAGTCAAAGAATGATGTAGTTTCTAAAGTACATAGGCATCACTGCTTTTAATTAATTTAAGTTTTACTAGGTGATACATAAGGTAGTGTTTTAAAATATTTCATAAAACTAAGTTGATTGACAAACTAATCAAATCTAGGCTTCATTGAACTGTTTGGGCCCATTGAATTTGATAGTCATGCTATTTCAAACTTGGGCTGTTCCCACAAATCACCTTTAATGATCCTACTTGGTAATGGCTCTCCCTTGGCTATCCTCTTGGGCATCCTAATAACCTCATTTATATCTATTTTGAACCATCTTTTTCCAGTGATCATTACTTCCAATTTTACATCATCGTGCAAATCTCAGGATTTCATCATTTCAATCTTGTCACATAGCTTTTCCATTTTACTTTATGTAAGGTGGTACCAAGATGTGTCCTGGAAAATTGGTGTGCAAGTAAACAATTTCCTGGTCAGGAGTCCTGTGTGCATTCCTGTTCTACTACCACAGAGTAGATGCAGTAGCTCACCTTTGTTTCATGGAAGCTTGATCATATATATCTTTGTCCTAAATACATTTCCTACTATGAGGTTTTCTGCATGAATCTATATGTTACTTTTATCTCCCAGTGTATACATGTACTTTTAGGTCAGTAAACTCTGATCTTAAGGTAAGTTAATGTCACAAAACTTATAATATTACTCTATAAAAATAGTATTTCTTAAATGGTGGTGTTTCCTTCTGGTCACTACAGAAATAAACAGTTGCAGTACATTAAAATTTTTTACATTATTTATACACCATAATAATTGTTGAAAAAAATTGGTTCCTCTGTTCTGTAGATTGTTATTCTCTTTTCTGTCATATATTGTTCCAGTGGTTGTCTTTTAATGTCTCATCAGAGATATTCTGCCACACATGCCTCTACTGGGATAACCTCTTAGAATCTGAGTGCTTTGGGTCTATAATACAGGAAAAATAAGAATTGCGCCTTTCATCCACACAGGTGGCTACCGATGTTTGATCTAAAAGTTGGCAAATTGCTTTGTGATTTTTGGAGAATGGATTCTTCTTAATAAATGTATGGTGTCATTATTGTCATCTCTTGACCTATTTAATATTAATCAGATTATATCTACTACTATTCTCACCTGTTTTCTATGTTATCTCCTGAAATAGTTCCCTGGACGGGCTACATGGGATTTGCCTTCATGGTGCTGTGAATTAGCTTATATTTCTCTATCGGCCCATCTTTCTCCCAAAGGGTTGTGATCTTACCACCTGTTAAGGCCTCCAGATTCAGATGTAAGCCATGTTCTTGATATGTTTAAGAGAAAAGATGTTATCTACTGTTTTTGGTTTAGTGAAGAACAGCTACCATGTAGAGTAAATAATGTTCCAATGGCTTTCTAGAAATACCAACAACTAGATATTTGCATCCTAGATTCCAGAAAACCATCTTGATCCTGAAACTCTTTCTGTAGTCCACAAGCACCATCTTTTGTGCATTAAGTGGGTGGAAAGTTGATGGTCCCATTTAGGTAGATGTATTGCCCATAGAAAATGTTCACAAATGTAGTTTCATTGGAAACTCCTTTGCCCTGCAACTCTTGCCTCAGATGATTTATCCAAAAATCTACAACTATGACCAATGACACAATAGAAACCCATAATATTCCTCTATGGAATATCAAATGCAAATTTCTGCTCTGCCTACTTGGTAGCTAGATATACAGAGGAAGGAAAAGTTAACTTCTGGCCCTGATTCATCACTTTTATTGAAGTTTAATTCTTTTGTTTTAATGCACACTTGATTGAGCAAGCATTTATTGAGGCGGTTATGGTTTGTGGGAAAAAGAGACAGTTGAAGAAAGAACAAATGAATATAATGTAAATCAAATACTTAGTCCTTTTAAAGTAACTACAAAGACTTAAATGTGTGTTCTTAATGGCAATTTTTACAAAACTCCAATAGGAGGCTTTGACAGTGATTGTTTTGGTGGGGAGATGGGTTTTCTTTTCACATGCTAATCACCTGCTCCTGGTGATATTTCTCTCCTTGACTGCAGTCACAGAATTGAATAATTTATGGAATGAATTTTGTTGCAAATTTATTGTGTCACAAGCAGGTTGTAATTTCACTAACAGTTCACTTAAGTTATTAAGTTTAAAAAAATGTGGTTGATAGGATAGTGCATTTGAAGGTTGTTTTTTTTCCTTCCTGCAAGTTCACATCTTACATATTTTCAAAACAGAGTATTGCCTAATTTTTATTCAGAATCTGATATGCGAGAAGGAGGCACACATTAACATAAGTGGAATTGCATTTGCACACTATTGTTGAATTTTAGAAGTCGTAAACAAATTATTGAAGATTTTATGAAGACAGAAATAGCATTAAACCCCCCGTGCTCTGGAGCTCCTGCTATTGTTTTCTGAATAACTGTCCCCTGCTTGCTGATGGTGAGTGAAGATTCGGTGGTGCAGGGGTGAAGTTGCTCTGGGGAAGGAGAAAAGCCACATTAATTCCTTTAAATTTTACTTCAATTCCGAGGTTAAAATAATGGCAAATTGTTACTCCCCCAAATCTTATCCAATCCAGATGGAATACAATGGAGACTAGAAAAAAAATCTTTAAAAATCTCTCACAGGGGTTTCTGATTGGCCTTCATCTACATTCAAACATTCTTGGGGCTTCTCTTTTTAATGGCCGTTCTGCTGGGATAAGAGGAAACATTTGGCCACTGCAGAAACCTCTGCTTAGATTTCTGCCCCCATTGCTTCAGCATTCAGCAAGCACACATTTAAGATCTCCTGTTATTTACATTGAAATGTTTCTATTGACCCTGCCAGCGTGAATGAATTTCAAACAAGTCATTTCTTTCTCTGCATAGATGATTTCCCTAGGTTCCTGGTGGGGGTTACTTTTAATTCCTCCAGGACTACTCTCTACTCCTGTTAGCACCCTGAGGATTTGCTTTCTGTTTTTCACTCTGTTGGCCACATGTGACACCTCCCGCCTTTCCTTGCACCCTATGCTGGGTATTCCAACTCTTGTGCGAGAGATGTTGGATAATGGCTATTATTCTTAAACAGAAATACTTTATAGGCATTTTCAAAATAGACATTTTCACCATTTGTTACATAGAATCTGGAAATGTGTTGGGAAAACAGGTTATAATTAATTAGAAAAATGGGGAAGATTGTGTATCTTAATGCATTTAGAGTTGAGGAAATAGCCTCCCAAACTTTCATGAAAAGAAACAGAGCTTGTACTTTTTTTTTTTTTTAATTAATAAGATCTTTTGGGAGCAGTTTTGCATTTACAAAAAATCTAAGGGGAAGCACAGAGAGCTCTCATGCTCCCTCCTCCTCTGCCCAATTTCACCTGTTAACGTCTTGTCTTAGTGTATAAATTTATTATAATTGATGAGCCAATAGTTCATACATTATCAAACTAACATTCATCATTTACATTAGGATTTACTCTTGGTGTTGTGTGTCTATGGATTTTGACAAATATATGACATCATGTGACAACTATTACAGTATCATATTGAACAGTTTCACTACCCTGTGTTTCATCTATTTATCCCTACCCCCAAACCCTTGGCAATCACTGTTCTTTTTATTATGAAGGGGTTCAGGACAAGTATCTCCAAAATCTGCCACTTTGACTTGTGGGATATTTTGAGTTGAAGATAATCAAGACCCTGTGATCTCAAGAGAAACTTCTGTCCCTCTTTTAACTACCCAGAAGAATCTAAAATTGGGCGGTCTTTCCCAGAATAAGAGTTAATACCAGAGATAAATTTTATCCGAGTGACCCATCTGTATAGCAGGATAAACATCTAACTACTAAACATCTGCTCTTCTTATTGCCCTATGATTTACCCTCCTCCCCTTTGAAGCTCCAGGCCCCTATTCCTTAGCTTAGGATGGCATATATACCTCATTTTACCTTTCTGTCTTTGAACTCCTCCTGCATGTGAGATTCCTTTATGTACTGAAATGACATTTCATTTTCTCTTATTAACCTTTCTCATGTCAATTTATTTCTTAGACCGGCTGGAAGAACCTTTGAAGTGCAGAGAAAATTTTCTTCCTTCCCAACAACTGTTTCCATAGTTTTGCCTTTTCCAGAATGTCATATAGTTAGAGTCATACAGTAGGTAGCCTTCTCAGATTGGCTTGAAAATATGCATTTAAGATTCATCCATGTCTTTTTGTGGCTTGATAGTTCATTTCCTTGTAATTGATGAATAATCAGCTTATACCTTTAGTTGGTTAGCACGGAGTTAGGAACTTGGATTTTCTGATAAAAAGAAAGGAAAAAGAGATTTACCTTTTGCTCCTGGGTCCAGGCTGGCATTTTTTTTTTCTACCACTGATACTTGGTAGGTTTAAATCACCAGCATAATTTATGGATACCAGATAGTGAGACTAATTTAACAATCCACATGGGAAAGTGAGACTTATTAATTTGATTACATTTCATATATTCATATTAGCATTTTCCATTGGTTAATTATAAAAGGCATACAGGGGCGCCTGGGTGGCTCACTTGGTTAAGTGACTCCCATCGGCTCAGGTCGTGATCCCGGAGACCCGGGATCGAGCCCCACATCGGGCTCCCTGCTCAGCAGGAAGCCTGCTTCTCCCTCTCTCACTCCCCCTGCTTGTGTTCCCTTTCTAGCTGTGTTTCTCTCTGTCAAAATAAATAAAATCTTAAAAAAAAATTTAAAAGGCATACAATGTCTAGTCTCTTGTTCACTAAGAAGAGACTTGTTTTTAATGCTGCAGGTATACATTTGATCTGAAGCCAGTTCAGGGAAGTTATTATTCTGCGTCTACACTTGTGTCATATCAGGCACAGTCAGTCCACAAGTTTTTTTTCAACACATACTGGATATTAGGGACCAGTTTGTATACTGGGAAAAGACTGGTCGATAAGATTGATGAGTAAGCCTACAACATTCTCATTGTAAAGAATAGAGAGGCAATAAACAAATAATGAACAGTTACAGTTTAGGTCTGAAAAAGTTCTATGGAGAGAGCAGTTTAATGTGGTGGAGTATGTATGTGTATGTGTGTAGTGTGTATATAGTCGTGTGAGTGTACATGGGTGTGGGTAGTATGTAGATGTATATAGTGTATACAAGTGTAGTGCATATGTTCAGTGCATGCACACATTTATAGTGTGGTTGTGTGTGTGTGTCAGGAGGCAGGTTGCAACTGCTTTTGCTATTTAGGGAAGGCTTCTCTAAGGAGGTGGCGATTAATTTGATGAGCTACAGACAGCCACGTGAAGATCTGGGGAAGGACAATGTAGGTAGAAGGATGAGCAGGTACAACAGCCCTGACTGAGAGCTGTCTTTACCCCAGGAACTGAAAAAAGGCTGATGGGATTAGAGGAGAGCAGGTGATGGGGACATAAAGATGGAGAAAAGGCAGGTAAAGGCCAGATCTTATCTGACCTTGTAGGCCAGGAGTGTTTGTTCTAAATGTATTGGAAACAACCTCACCCAAACAGAGGTCTGGCTTTTACTGTTGGTTCCTGGGAGACCTGACTACTAAGACAGTCTGTCTATCTGGAAGTCCTGAGTCACACTGGATAGTTTGACAGTGTGCTTTATGGTGATTGTTTGGGTCATGTAGTAGCATCTCAACTTCCAAAGGGACTGGAGACTAAAGATCAGTCATGTGGATAGCTAACCATATGTAGTTGACTGAATCCTCCCAAACATTCTAAATATCAATGGTTGGTTGAGCTTCCTTGATTGGCAATAAAACCATGAGTATTGTCCCACATCTTCGGAGGGTAGAGTTAGTGCTATACATGACTCTGTTGGAAATGACAACTGGAAGTTTTGTATGGAGCTGTCCTGGACTCTGGCTATAGGTCTTCTTCCTTTGGCTGATTTCTGTTTATATCCTTTCTTTGTAATTAACCAGAACCATGAATATAACAGCTTTTAGTGAGTTCTGTGAGGTTTGCTAGAAGTTATCCAACCTGAGGGTGGTCTTAGGGACCAACAAACTTATAATTGGTGAAACAAGTGAGAGCAGTCATGGGGACCCCTAAACTTTGCAGTTCGTGTCAGAAGTGAGAGTGATGTTGGAGTGTCCTTAAATCTGCAGAAGTCATTGGAGCTCAAGCAATGGGGGAACAATGTTGATTTCTACTTTAGGAGGATGGCTTTGACTGCTCTGTTATGTGTTTGAGTAGTCTGGAAAGAGGTGGTAGAGACTTAAGCAGGAGGACATCAGTGGAGAAGTGTTTAAATAAGGCGTATATTTGTCAATAAAGGTGACAGTATTTATTGATGAGTTGAGTATCATATTTGCTGTCAGAGATAGGTGCCTATGGCTGGCAGATACATGCCACTATTAAATACCAACATGATGTATAACAGGAAGAGTTTCTGAGAAATCTGGATAACTGTTCCTGAGCCCTTTGAGCTCATTCTGTCCTTAGGACTACATCTTAAAACATGTTTAGGGGGCACCTGGGTGGCTCAGTTGGTTAAGTGACTGCTTTCGGCTCAGGTCATGATCCTGGAGACCCAGGATGGAACCCCACGTCGGGCTTTCCGCTCGGCAGGAAGCCTGCTTCTCCCTCTCTCAGTCCCTCTGCTTGTGTTCCCTCTCTAGCTGTGTTTCTCTCTGTCAAATAAATAAATAAAATCTTTAAAAAAAAGTTTAGTACCATACTATTAGTATTCACTAATTTTCCAGTAACAGTTCTCTTTGTGTATAATTCAAATTCTCTTTGTGTGTGTAGTTTAGGGAAATTGGAGACTACTTGGATTTTATGTATTGGGTGTGCATTTAGAACCTGATACTTTCTTTAAGGTTGTTGTATTATTGTGTCATGGCTCATGTCCTAGGGCATTTAAGAATTTCATGAGCCTTATTTTCTTCTGCATAGGATTTAAAATGAGTGTTAACTTTGAAGAAATGTATACACTCTAGCACTGGGTCTAGCATATAAAAGGTACTAGGTAAGTATTGGCAGAGTAAAGGAAGGAATAAATGAATGGCATTTGAACCTTGACCTTCATCTTAATAACAAGCATAGGAAGAATTCATAGGTCTTCAAGTATTAAGGTTTGGGACTGACAAGTGTCTTCACTACTATATTCTATGGGTAACAGTCTGAAGTTTGGCTCAGTTGAAAAGGATATTATGTGAATAATACCATTTCTATTCAAATCCATTTCCATTTTTTTAGATGAAAGCATTATTTTGTTTACTCACTATATCTTCATTGAATCCCTGCTAGGTACCAATCATTAGGCTGGCCCTGGGGATTATAAAAGCAAAGAAGATGTCATCCTTACCCTCAGTGATTTCATGAGTTCATGTTCTCAGTGAGCAACACTTCCTTAGGGGATAGGGAGATGAATAGAAAAGGAATAATTTTATGTGGACAAGACATTTCCTGAGGTTGAGGTCCAGACAGCATGCTTTAGGGACAAAATAGAAAACAGGAGGCAGGAATGCTGGAGTTACCTTTTGTCTCTTCTGTGACTTATTTCTATCTTGGGTAGATAAGCAGAATCAAATATTCAAGTCTATCAGTTCTTTTCCTACTAAAAGACATAAATTTCATACCACTTCTTCTGAGCAGGTAAAAACTCTTCCTGAACATTCTCTATTTGTTTTTCTGCTCCACCTTCCTCTGGGCCCTGGGAAATTGAGGACCCCTTTCTGAAGTTCTGTTGGAGTTTTAACAAGGAATAAAACAATGAATTGTTCTCAAATGGTTTTTAATTTGTAGGTAAATAAAGCAAATTCTTTTTTTTTTTTTAAGATTTTATTTATTTATTTGACAGAAACACAGCTAGAGAGCGAACACAAGCAGGGGGTTTGAGAGAGGGAGAAGCAGGCTTCCCGCCGAGCAGGGAGCCTGATGTGGGACTTGTTCCCAGGACTCTGGGATCATGAACCGTCTCCGAAGGCAGATGCTTAATGACTGAGCCACCCAGGTGCCCAAATAAGGCAAATTCTTAAATAAAAGATGAGATTAATGCAAGTTAAATACAAAGCGTTCGAATGAGAGAGGGTTTTGGGTGTGGGGTGCAAATAATATCTTGTGGAAGGGGAGGTGAGGAACTGGGAAGTAGTGGGAGGAGGATTAGGAAAGGTGGTATGCAATGGTCAGCTTGTACTGTTTCTCTGTAGCCTATTATGTTTTCAGGAATTTTGCTTGCTGGTTGATGTCAGCTTAATAGCTTCAAATCAAATCAAAGCCCTGGTTAGAGTATTAACATAGAAATTGGTAAAGGTTATAACTCCAGGCTTTGTCCATCTTGTGCTGATTGTTAAACACTTACCGTCACCCCCGTGGATGTTAGAAAACCTTGGCTCTGAGGTGAACCTGGGATGGAAAAGGGGAAACTCTCTACGTAGGGCACCTAGCTCAAATCTAAGCAGGAAGGCATGAAAGGACTTGGTGTGTGTGTGCGTGTGTGTGTGTGTGTGTGTGTGTGTGGTTAACAGTGCAAAGGTCAGCATGATTGAAGAGTAGGAGAAACAGTGGAGGATTAGGAATGAGGTTGGAAGGTAGGCTAGGGTATTGAATATCAAAATACTCAGCTAAAGAATTTTGTAAGTTCATCTGATAAACAGTGAAACCCATGGAAGGCTTTACAGCCCAAGAGTGAGACAAGCAGAGATGATGTTGTACAGTTTGTTTAGGATTTGTTTTTATTCATTTTAGAAAGAGAGAAAGTGTGTGTGTGTGTGTGTGTGTGTGTGTGTGTGTGTGTGCGCATGCGCGCGTGCCCGCATACACACACAAGTGAGCCAGGGAGTGACAAAGGGAGAGGAAGAGAGAGACTCTTAAGCAGATTCCCTGCTGAGCACGGAGCTTGACTAGGGGCTTGATCTCATGATCCGAGATCATGACCTGAGTTGAAACCAAGAGTCATATGCTCAACCAACCTAGTCACCCAGGTACCCCAGCAGTTTGTTTAATCTGTCATCCAAGATCAAGGTCATAGAGTTCTCTGAAACTTCTTGTCTGGGGTCCTCCATGTGCAGTCACTTTCCAAATCTTATAGGTCCTACTTTCACAATTTCTATTCATTCCTTCTCCTCATTTCCATTGCAGGTGGGAAGCCTGGGAGCTGACTGTGGGTGTAGGAAAGAGGTTTCTGTCTTTAGAAGGCCTTTCCAACATCAAAATGACATTGACATGTGTAGAGGTGTGAGGTAAGAGATCTAATTTGTTACTCTGTCCCCAAGATGGTCAGCAAGTTATTCCAATTTATTAACTCACACATATTTTCCTTACTGATTTTAAAGGCTGGAACACAAACAGATAATAATGTTAAGATCCAGAATTAGATCCTCAGACTGTATGGTGCTTTTCCCAATGAGTTCTGAGTATAGTAGCCTCCCTAAAACCCTTTCCTTTACTGCAGAGTTTTCTAACATGTCAAATCAATTTGGCTTGTTTTAATTGTATTCCCCTAGAAGCAGACTCTGGAAATAGTAGGATACTGGGGAACTGAATCAAACAGGAAGGGAGGGTGGTTAACAAACGTTCTTTTAAGATGCAAGTTACCATTGTGAGTATTAGTTTGGTCTTAATCTATGTAATAAAATAACAGCCAACACATAGTGCTTAGTATGTTCTAGGTACTCTTCTAAATCCTTTATAAATCTCAATGTATTTATTTTTTAAAAAGTAAATAATAAAAAATAATCTTTTTATTGTGGTTGTTATATAATGTTCTATTAGTTTCTGGTGTACAACATAATGATTCAATAGCTTTATATGTTGTGCTATGCTCATTACAAGTGTAGCTACCATCTCTTATCATACAGTGCTGTTACAATCCCTTGACTATATTCACTATGCTCTACCTTTCATTCCCTGAGTTATTCATTCTGTAACTGTAAGCCTATATCTCTCATCCCTCTTCACCTATTTTTCCTTCAACCCTCTTCCCCTCTGGCAACTATCAATTTTTTCTCTGTGTTTATGGTTCTGTTTCTACTTTTCTGGTTTGTTCATTTGTTTTAAATGCCACATATAAGTGAAATCATGGTATTTTCTTTCTTTGACTTAATTCACTTAGCATAATACCCTCTAGGTCCATCCATGTCGTTGAGAAGGATAAGATCTCATTTTTTAAATGACTAAGTAATATTACATCTTCTTTATCCTCTTATCTATCAGTGGACACTTGGGTTACGTCCCTATTTTGGCTCTTATAAGTAATGCTACAATAAACATGGGGATGCGTATTTTTTTTAAATTAGCGTTTTCATTTTGTTTAGGTAAAGGGTCAGTAGTGAATGACTGAATCATATGGTAGTTCCATTTTTAATTTTTTGAGTAATTTCCATTCAGTTTTCCACCGTGGCTGCTCAAATTTACATTCCCACCAATAGTGCACTCCGGTTCTTCTTTGTCCACATCCTCACCAACACTTGTTATTTCTGTTTTTTTTTTATTCTAGCCATTCTGAGAGGTGTAAAGTGACATTTCATTGTGGTTTTGATTTGCATTTCCCTGATGATTAGTGATACTGAACATCTTTTCATGTACCTGTTGGCCATCTGCATATATTCTTGGAAAAAGTGTCTATTCGGGTCCTCTGCCCATTTTTAAATCAACTTATTTGTTTTCTTTTCTTTTTTTGTTCTGTTTTGGTATTGAGTTGTATTATTTCTTAATGTATTTTGATATTAACCCCTTATTGAATATATCATTTGTGAATATCTTCTCCCATTTGGTCGGTTACCTTTTTGTTTTGCTGGTGGTTACCTTTGCTGTGCAAAAGCTTTTTATTTTTGCATACTTACAATAATTTATTTTTGCTGTTTTTTTCCTTGCCTGGGGAGATACTATCTAGAAAAATATTGGAAAGGCTGATGTGAAAGAGTTTATTGCCTATGTTGTCTTCTAGGAGTTTTATGGTTTCACGTCTCGCATTTAGGTCTTTAATCCATATTGAGTTTGTTTTTGTGTATGGTGAAAGAAAGTGTTACACTTTCCTTCTTTTGAATGCAGCAGTTCAGTTTTCCCTGGCAGGGCATTGTTTACTAAAGAGACTCTCCCCCATTGTCTTGCCTCTTTGTTACAAATTAATTACCTACTAACTGTGGGTTTATTTCTGGGTTCCCTGTTCTATTCTATTGATCTGTGTGTCTATTTTTGTGCCAGTACCATACTGTTTTGTATAGCTTTGTACCATATCTTGAAATGTGGGATTATAACTTTGTAGTGTATCTTGAAATGTGGGATTGTGATACCTTCAGCTTTTTTCTTTCTAAGTTTGCTTTGGCTATTAAGGGTCTTTTATGGTTCTGTTTAAATTTTAGGATTATTTGTCCTAGTTTTGTGAAAATCCTATTGGTATTTTGATAGGGATTGCATTGCATCTATATATTGCTTTGGATAGTAAAATTCACAGTATTAATTCTTCCAATCCTTTAACATGATATAGCTTTCTATTTATCTGTATCATCTTTAATTTCTTTCATCAATGTTTTATAGTTTACAGAGTACAAGTCTTTCACCTCTTTGGTTAAGTTTATTCCTAGATATTCTTTTTGGTGCAGTTATAAATGGAAGACTTTTTATAATTTCTCTTTCTGTTTCCTTATTACAGATTGCTGTATATTAATTTTGTATCCCACAAATTTACCAAATTCACTTATTATTTCCAGTAATTTTTTGGTGGAGTCCTTAAGGTTTTTGTGTATAGTATCATGTCACCTGCAAATAGAGACAGTTTTACTTCTCCCTCACCAGTTTGGATGCCTTTTATTTCTTTTTCTTGTCCAATTGCTGTGGCTGGGACCTGCAGTACTATGCCGATTAAAACTGGTAAGAGTAGGGCACCTGGGTGGCTCAGTTGGTTAAGCGACTGCCTTCGGCTCAGGTCATGATCCTGGAGACCCAGGATCGAGTCCCACATCGGGCTCCCTGCTCGGCAGGAAGCCTGCTTCTCCCTCTCTCACTCCCCCTGCTAGTGTTCCCTCTCTGGCTGTGTTCCTCTCTGTCAAATAAATAAAATCTTTAAAAAAAAACAACAAAAAAACTGGTAAGAGTGGACATCCTTGTCTTATTTCCGATCCTAGAGGAAAAGTACTCAATTTTTCCTTATTGAGTATGGTGTTAACTGTGGGTTTTCATATATGGCTTTTATTATTTTGAGGTTATTTCCCCTAAACCCACTTTGTTGAGAGTTTTTATCATGAATAGATGTTTATTTATTTAGTTAGTTATTTTTATTTATTTATTTATTTATTTATTTATTTATTTATTTATTTTAAAGATTTTATTTATTTGACAGAGAGAAACACAGCCAGAGAGGGAACACAAGCAGGGGAAGTGAGAGAGGGAGAAGCAGGCTTCCCGCCGAGCAGGGAGCCCATTGTGGGACTCGATTCCGGGTCTCCAGGATCATGACCTGAGCCGAAGGCAGTCGCTTAACCAACTGAGCCACCCAGGCGCCCTATTTAGTTAGTTATTTTAAGATTTTATTTATTTATTTGACAGAGAGAGGGAACCACAAGCAGGAAGAATAGGAGAGGGAGAAGCAGACTTCCCACTGAGCAGGGAGCCCGATGCAGGGCTCGATCCCAGACCTGAGTCGAAGGCAGACATTTAACAACTGAGCCTACCCAGGTGCCCCATGAGTGGATGTTTAACTTGTTTATTCTTTATGAGGACATAATAATCTCTCCATCTTATAGGTGAGGAAACTGAGGCAGGGAGAGTAGAGTCAGTGTCCAACATCACACCGCTTGTAAAAGGCAGATCGAGGAATCTGTAGGACTTGTAAAGTCCATAGTACTGATTTCCAGGGGTAAATATTCTTAATAGTGAAGTGGCTGAAAAACCAGGGTAATTAGGTCACTGGTAAAAATTGGTGCAAAGGATTGGTTTTAACTTTTAGTAGCTAAATGTTTGTGAAAGCCCAGGCATGGCCCTTAGGTATGCCACTCTAGTCTAAGCAGACAATAATTTCCCAAAGAAAACCTTTTGAGAAAATACTGATTAAAAGAGAGTGTCTGCTTTGAATGATATTAAAATAGATTTGTTACAATGCTATGTATAGAATGAGGAATGGGGGAAAACACAAAAAACAAAAACGTATTTTTGCTAGCATTGGTTTATATATCTATCCTTACTTTCCCCATCTCTATATATAAAAAAATTAAAATGGAGGAAATACATTTACCTTTCATTTTCACTAAAAATACTGTTAGGACTAATGTTGCCAGAAAATGTTTAATTTTAACATGCATTTTATTCATCTGGCCCATTGATGTCATTGGTGCTCACTTAGTCTAGGATACAGGTTAGTAACTTCCTAACCTAAGAAAAAAGAATGATTAAAAAGAATACTCCATGGTTTAGGTGATCATTTGAGTTACTGTCTCTCTTCTTTCAATAACCTATTCCATTGCTTGCCCTTCCTGCATGTGCCATTTTGTGCTTTCCAAAAGCTTACAGGCCACATTAAAAAAAATAATGACTTCATGGCAGTATTTCCAAAAGAATTACAAATGAATTACTTTTAAAAATTAGACCTTGATTTGTACCATAATGGCAAGAAAATAAAGTATTTCTATTTTATTTCTTTGTAGTCAAACTAGACGCTTGTTAATTGTGCTTTGAAATACACACTAAGGTACTTGTCTTACTCATATCTTAAAAGCAGTGTTAGTTAATGTGCTCCTTAAGCACATTAGCTACTTAGTCTTGTGGAAAATTATGTAAAGACAATATGGAATTTGAAGAAATGTGGGAAAGTTGTTGGTCAAAAAGTTTGCTGAACCAGAGTCATTCCTATTATTATGTGTTGTAAGTAAACACATCAGCCTAACAGCTAACACTTCTGTGTTGCTGCATTTGGCAGCTTTAGCACTGAGTAGGAGCTTGTTGAGTGAACAGATGGGTGGATATGTGACGGTTAATTTTATGTGTCAACCTAGCTAGGCCACACTACCTAGCTATTTGGTCATATGTTATTGTAGCTATCTCTCTGAGGGTATATTTTGGATGTGATTAACATTTAAATCAGAAGAGTTTAGTAAAACAAATTATGCTCTATAATGTGGGTGGGCTTCATTTAATCAGTTGAAAGTTTTAATAAAGACAAGACTGACTTCCCCTGAGGGGAGGGAATTCTGTCTTTAGAGTTGAGAAGTGGAATACTAACTTCCATGGGTCTCTAGCCTGTTAGTTTGGGAATTTGCCACATGAGCCAACTCGTTAAATTCACTCTTGCTGTTGGTATTGCCTTGCTCACTCTATCTCTGTCTGTCTGTCTGTCTGTACATCCTAATGGTTATTGCTTTTCTTTCTTTGGAGAACCTTCAGTAATACAGGATGATAGCCATTACAGAAATATATTATAACTTATGTATTTGTATTAGAGATGTGAAGGCAAAAAATGTACTCTCCCAAAATTCTGTGTCAAGATCAACACCAACTTAGTTATTACCATTGAAATACTTTTTTGAAACCAATTTGCCTTGGGGTGAAATTTTTTCTTTTCTTCATTTTTCTACAAAAACTTTCTCATATCCCCTTTTTTTTCCTTCTTTTCCTCTCCAGACACCCTTTGGATTTACACTGACTTGTCTCTTTAAAGCTGTTGGTTTCAGTATCCCTACCAGAATTTGATTTGATCTAAGGGTATAGGAATTTCTCTGAGTATTAGGCACATTCTTTTCCTGGGTTTTCCACTGAGTAGCATTGGTAACCTTGGCCACATCACTAAACCTCTCAGTCTTGCTTGATAAATAAAGATCTCTAAAATGTGTTGCAGCTCTATAAAAATTGAGAATACTGGGGTCCCTGGGTGGCTCAGTCATTAAGCGTCTACCTTCAGCTCAGGTCATGATCCCAGAGTCCTGGGATGGAACCACACATTGAGCTCCACATCGAGCTCCACATTGGGCTCCCTGCTCGGCGGGAAGCCTGCTTCTCCCTCTCCCACTCCCCCTGCTTGTTTTTCCTCTCCCCCTGTATCTCTTTCTGTCAAATAAATAAAATCTTAAAAAAAAAGTTGACAGTGCCAACTAATTTCTTTGGTTATGTTTAAAAGGGAATCACTGGGTCTTTGTGTTTATTTTATTGTGAAAATGATGATGGCAATAATAATTCTTTTGATGTTTGTTACTCTGTGTTCTAGTGGTCTAGATAGGATTATAGGTAAGGCAAAATAAGAGAATATAAAACAAACCTAGTGCCCATCTTACAGCATCAGGATTATAGAATAGGTGAAGACAGATGGCACCATAACAGGACAGAAACACAAAGAGTTGGCATGTAGGAATTGTGGTACAACATCCAGGTTATTTACTTGACGGTTACTTGTGCTTATGGTCCAAGCCCAGTAGGAGGCCATGATAAGGGCTTGGGTGCAAGGAAGGTGAAGATTTAGGGCCAGTCATTCAATCTAGTTTAATCTATATGGTATCTATTTTATACTTTTAAACAATTTAAAAAAAAACCCCTTTATGATGTATCTGGTTAATCAAAAGAATTCTTTTTTTAAGAGTCTTCCTTTTAGTTCAGCAAAACTTGTTTTGTATAGATAAGCATTCCATTGGATGGATAACTGATAAAGTTATTAATTAAGAAGTTGGAGGAAGAACTCCTTTTCCATATAGGCTACGTGATTTCTGATCCTTAATTTGATTAAATGTTTCAGCAGATTGAAACCTTCCCATTGAGAGTTATACAGGTTACCTGAAATCTTTGAGCCAGTGGTTTTTTTCTGAAGTAGGCCTTTTAACAGTGTTCTTGTAGTTGAGGGTATTGATCAGTTTGCCAGCATTATAGATTTTCATCAACAACAGTGCTTCGGAAACCAGTGCCGAGTTGTCTTTGAGAGAACTCCTGTCCCATAAAATTTTCAAGAACTGGCGCAATAACTATCTGTTTTGATTATTTTAAGTGCAGCCCTGTTTGGCAGTCTGGTATAGAAGATGACCTCTGAGCCCTTTTCAGTAGGCTGATTTTTAAGATTCTTTGCTGGAAAAACTAACTGAATCCCTTGCAGAAATAGATCAACTGGGGACTCATAAGTGTTCATTGTTTTTCATTTGAGAGTCTTTTTCTGCTCTGAGGATAAAGACAGGCTCATTGCTGGGGATTAAAGGGTTTCAAGGCAGGCCAAATGATAACCAGCTGGCCTAAAGTAAAGTTTATATTCTAAGCTTTCATTTTATACCCCCTGAAGATTTTATGTTTACGAAAGAATTCAAAATGAATTTTCCATTAGGTACATGTTTGTACCCTCTAAGTCTTATATAGGAAAAGGGAGAAAAAGTTCAGGAAGATAAAAAGAAGGAGCTATAACATGGCAAATATGAGTGAAAACCAAGAAAATTTTATAGGCCTGAAGAACAATTGTGGACCTAATAACATTTTTGGAACCAGTGAAGGCTAGATTGCTGAAAAGTCTGTATTTTCACCAATCTAAACAAAAATCCAGAATTAGGAAAATGGAGCTTGATGGTTTGACTCTCCTGTTCTCTTTTTCCTCCCAGTAGTAATTTTTTAATAAAAAATATGTGCTTCAGAGAGAGAAACATTGTAATATGAATGAGAAGGCTTGTGCATAGTCCTTCAAACATGGTGTTCTGTGACATTTAGCTGAGGATCAACATTGCAACAGTTGAGAAAGCACCAATGACTCTGTTTCCAGGCAAAGGCAAGGGTTGCTTTTGGTATTTTTTGGGGAGGGATGTACCCACTGAGATAGAAGGTCAGTCCCATTTTCATGAGGAAGTTTCACTTTGATCTTTACTTTTTAACCCATCAGGATTCTGGACAACAGCATACCAGGGCAAACCTTGCTTCACTGTGAGCATTTAGCTGCAGTGAAATAGACAAGAGGGGCTTTGGGGCATGGGTAAATCCAGGAGGTGTGGGGCCTAAAGATTACACACTTTTAGAGCCCTTGTTAAGAAAACATAAAATGATGCAAAAATAAGTGTGAAGGTAAATATGTAGATTGAGAAAAGAAAAGAACAACAACATTAAACCAATGGCCCAGGAAAATAATATGACATTTTTATTAATGAACTACCAACACACCTCAATGACACTTTTCTCCTTATAGTTTGTAGCTGTATAATCTTGACCTTGATTTTTTATTTAATTTCAGTTCTGCCCCTCCCAGCTTTAATGAGTTATAACTGATATTGTACTAAGTTACAGGGTACATTGTGATGGTTTCATACATGTAGTTAACAATGATTTTTAAATTTTGCTTCGAAGTGAGAGAACAGAAAGACCATACAATTTTTTTTTTTTAACAAAGATGGTTGGCATTTGTTTTTTTGTTGGTGCTTAGAAAAAATTATTTTAAAGAAAAATATATTTTAGTGTCCTAAGTCTTTATTTGTAGAGCTGTATGAAATTGTAAAATTGTTTTGAATTCACATGGAACAAAACTGCCTCCAAGTTTCTTTTCTGTGTGGACTATGAGATTTCAAGGTATTTCAAATTTCCTTAGACAGTCAATAGTCTTGGCCTTTGAATTGACAACATTCATTTGTTGTCAGTGTCCTTATACATTGTAGGTTTTATGTTATTTATTTTCATCACTATTTAACTTCCTGGCAAATCAGGAAGAAATTTAATCTTTTCCCAGTGTGTTCATTTGTGTTCCTCCTCTTTTTAATTTAATGATCAAATAATCCAAGAGTGTATTCATTATGGCTAGGCAACATTTATCTCTTCCTGTAATGAATTATTGCTTTGGTACGATTTAAACATTTTGGATACATTCTTTTCTTGATGTCAGAGTGATTTCTATTAATTTCAACTCTTTATCTCTTTTGTTTTATATCATTACTTTTTAATCTGAACTTACAGATCTTTAAGAAATAAATTTAAAGAAGCTAAAAGAAGATCTACTTAATATACATCCAACTCAGAAGTCTTGAATTTTTTCCTTGATTAAAACCTTGTAAGGCATCCTTTTTTGCTAAAGATTTATTTACTTATGTGTGTGTGAGAGAGAGAGAGAGAGAGAGAGAGAGAGAATGCCCATACACGCAGGGAGGGGCAGAGCAGCAGAGGGAGAGGAAGAAAGAGAATCTCCAGTTGAGTATAGAGCCCAAGTTGCAGTTCAGTCTCATGACCCTGTGATCATGACCTGAGCCTAAATCAGAGTTGGACGCTTAACCAACTGAGCAACCCAGGCACCCCTTGTAAGACATCTTTTTAAATTATAGTCAAAATGGTGTGTTTAAAGTTTCCTGTGAAGTAAGGGGGAAAAATGTATGGTATGTTTCACTTGCATATATATATATATATATTTTAAGATTTTATTTATTTATTTGACAGAGAGAAACACAGCGAGAGAGGGAACACAAGTAAGTGGAGTGAGAGAGGGAGAAGCAGGCTTCCCACCGAGCAGGGAGCCCGATGTGGGGCTCGATCCCAGGTCTCCAGGATCATGACCTGAGCCGAAGGCAGCCGCTTAACCAATTGAGCCACCCAGGTGCCCCGCATATATTTTTTTTAAAAGATTTTATTTATTTATTTGACAGAGAGAAACACAGCCAGAGAGGGAACACAAGCAGGGGGAGTGAGAGAGGGAGAAGCAGGCTTCCCGCGGAGCAGGGAGCCCAATGCCAGGCTCGATCCCCGGTCTCTGGGATCATGACCTGAGCCAAAGGCAGTCGCTTAACCAACTGAGTCGCCTAGGCGCCCCTCACTTGCATACATTTTATAGTTTCTGACAGGAGAGTGTGTCTGCTTTGACTATGTACTGATGAGAACTGAGTCCTCTGCTTGCAATTTTATACATCTGATAATTGGAAGAATTTTTTTTACAGAATAGCTTCTGGCTTGATACCCTTCAAACATTGTCATATAATGATCCAATCCCTGACCTGCTCTTCATGTCTTGTATTTGGGCGAGTGGACACAGCGGAAAGGTGGGAGTATTCCTGGAAGCCATTCCTCTGAGAAGTTGAGCAATATTTTCACTCTACCTGAAAGTGTCAACAAAACACATCACTATATCCTAAAAACCCCAAATCAGTGTATTCCCAACTTACCCTTCCCAAAATGTCCAAAAATGCCTGCAGTAACTCTCATGCCACCTGACATTAGGGGAAGTGTGACAGGTCAACGGGGAAGGAGGCAGCATCCTAACTAATGATGGTGAAAAATATCATGGCTTTGAAAATCTTACAAAATCCTATTGTGAGGGCCTCTCCAGGGCTTTAGAAGGGACTATACAAGGGAGAGGCCCTAACACTGAAATTTCATTTGCTGTACAGTAAAAATGTCACTCTCTTTACTACAGTAAAGATAGAGCTCAATTTGTATGGTCTACCGAGGTCTTTTCTTGGTCATGGATGGGTCTCTTTCTGGGGCACACATTTTTCATAAGTTACCAAGTTAATTTTTGCATCTAAGTATTTTCTAGAGTGCTTTCCTTGTTAACTCCTCTTTGTGGCTTTTCTTCTTTCAGTTCCTTCTATCCTGTTTATCTTGAAAGAATGCTCTCTTTGGGCATATGTAGTCTCATATAGTTGTGCAGATTTAACCTGGAGTGTGAAACTGGGTATTTTCCATGTCCTCAGAGTTGTGTGTGAAAATGATTCATTTGTACACTGGCTTTTGTTGAGTATCAGAGGTTCCCTTAACTCTACCTTAAGCATCATATGTGTATTGGTTTTCTTTGCGGATTTTCATGTTTGGTTTAAAGATAATTCTTCAAGTTTAAGTATGCATTGGGTTTTTGATTATAGCTCTTAACAAGTTAAGTACAGAAATGGCTTGTCCTCATTGTGGACAAGAATGTGACAACTGGGATGATAGTCTAATATCGAAGATTTGTCATATAATCTAAACAAATGGCCTTTCTCCCCACACGATGTGCTCCTGTAGCTGTGTGTAAGGAATCTTCTAGGGATGAGGTGAGGGCATCAGGACAGGCTATAAAAGTACCAGTGATGGAGACCTATGTTAGTGAGCAGAAGCCACAAATTCCAGAGGGCCTTTGGCTGCCTATTCCTTGGCCTTTTGATCTATAGTTTTGTGAAATTAATTGTTAAGCTAGATAGTGGCTGGGCATTATTTCTTAATGAAGAAAGTTTTTTTTTTTTTTTTTTTCTTTTTAAGGTGGCAGAGTTACTTTTTACAGAGATGATTTCTCTTGTCTGTATGAGAAATAATAGCGGAAGATTTTTTAACAGATAATTCATAAGGAAAGCAGTATCTGATTATTGTGGCTTTGTTGTTGTTTGTTTGTTTGTTTTTGAGGTTACCTTAGTTAAAAAACTAAGACTCTTTTATATTTTAAGAAAACCAGTGTGGTTCAGTTGTGAGAAGCCATGTGAGCAGTGGATATTTCCTCACTGTATTACTCTAATCTCTCTTTAGGTCAAGGTTAAGCGGGTCTAGAAAAAACAGACATCTGTGTTTGCAATGCAATAAAGTGTAATGAGTGTGGCGACTTTTTCTAATTTACCTCAGCTGGATATGCAAATGAAACGATTAAACTTGTAACCCATAACTCTAAGGGGGAACTGATGGGTAACGAAAGTGCAGAGTATTTACTGTAGCTAATGGGAAAGTTGTTGGATGATAGGAATGTAATATGTTCTATTTGCAGATGTACTAAAGAGCTAGTTAGCAGTGTAAATGAGGATTTCGTTATTTAGGAATAACCTTCAAATTGGCAGAATTAGTCCCAACAGCACGATTAAAATAAAAAAAAAAATCAATCATTTATTTTATGGTGTTTGAACTTGGTAACTACAGCTTGTTATGTGTATTTAGAGATCTGGTTTTGGGAATGGGAAAGTTAGTAGTCTCACCATGGACGTAAGGCATCAATACAGTGTATTAGTGCTTTATTTTTATGTAATATATTTTTCTTCAAGGAACTCCAGTTCTTTACAATAATCGACAAGTTAATCCTGTAACGTACTTGTCAGGGAGACAAGACTCCGGGTTATTAAAACTTTATAGATACAAACATTATAGTTTCAGGTATTTGCTCAAGTTCTGGAGTAAAATTTAGGTATTTGGTCTCAGCCAATATTTAGATAAAACAATGATTTTCTTCCTACAGCGAGTTATAAAGTTTTCCATTTTTGTCTGTACAAATTCTCCAGCCTTCAGGAGTCACCTTCTTCCTTTATACCCAAATGAACTTTTCTGAAGTATTCCACCGTCGCAGAGATAAATGTGTTAATAGTTGCAAAACTGTGAAAAAGGTGAATCCCTTGTGTTAAGGATGCGGAGAGAAATCTTCCTTCAGACACAGCCTAAAAGAAGACTGTGTATAAGTTATTAATAAGAATATGGACTGTTAGGATTAGAGGGGCCTTAGAGCCAATTTAGCCTACTTTTCTCATGATGCTGTGGATTGCTTTACACTGCAACAGCCTCCTTGACCCTGGATCATTTCCCTTAAACATTTGTAATCGCAGGAAGCTAGCAGGTGTATGGAATTGCTGATATACAACCCCTTTTGACCTATAAAATGGCATTATCCTAATTCATCTTAATACGTTCCTCTTTATCATAGGCCACAATCTTTCTGTCCTATTGCTACACAGGAATATTCTAAAAACTGCTCAGGAGAAGAGATTTAAACTGTATTTGGTACATTATTCTGCTATTTCACATTTCCTCTGTTTTTACCCATTGTAAGTAGTAAATACAAGAAAAGCAGCTGAACCTTTATTGTTTCAAATTTCTATCTTTTAAAGATGACCTATATACCATAATTGAAATTTACTTTGCCTTCATTTGCTCCAGTTTTGTTTATACTGTATTAGACTATATATTCTTTTGGAGATAAAATGAGGCCAAGGGATAGGATTTCACCATCAAAGTATTCCGTGAATTTCCCTAAATAAGAAATATGGTCCCTCAATACAGCTGGGAAGAAAAGAGTCCTTCCCTCCCCCATCTCTGGATACTGTATTTCTTAAAACAACTTCTGAAAAACTATAAGATAGATCAGAAAATAAAGCTCAGGGGATCTGCTATGGAAAACAAACGCTATCACTGGTATGAATTAAGATGTCCTGAAATCTTTCCTGAAAATGTTTTACATTTATCCCAGTGATAATTCAGTCAGAAATCATCAATGGAAGTTAAAACTGTTGGAAGGTTTGATGAAAAACATGGTCTTAAACCCTCTCCCTATAGATTATCATGGGAGAGTAGCTCTTAGAGTGAAGAATCTGTACAGATACAACCTTAACTAATTCATCAGTATTACCACTAAGGGGATAAAATGACAGTGTCAGCTTCCTGATATGATGGGGTAAACCAAAAACATAAGGTCACTTCAGGAGTAATGTTGCCAAGAATGTATTTAGTATAACCTGAATCTATAATCTTGGGAAAGCATCATCAAACACAAACTGGGGGATATTTTGTAAACTATTCTATTTTCTCCAAAAATTTCTGTATCATGAAAGGTAAAAATGGGTCTCCAGATTAAAGAGGACTAAAGAGGCATGACAACCATAATAATATGAGTTAGGATAATGCCATTTTATAGGTCAAAAGGGTTGTATATCAGCAATTCCATACACCTGCTAGCTTCCTGTGATTACAAGTGTTTGCATCCTATACTACGTGCTCTACAGGGATAGTATTGGGACATTCAGAGAGATACAAATATGGATTGCTTCATAGATAATGATGTTAATATTAAATTCCTGACTTTGATAGCTTTACTGTAGTTAGTAAAAGAATATCTGGCTTTTAGGAAATATATTCTGAAGTATTTAAGGCCTAAAAGGGCATGATGTCTGCAATTTACTCTCTAATAATTAAGGAAAAAAATGTTATGTCTACAATTTACTCTCTAATAATTAAGGAAAAAAATGTTATGAAAGTTTTTAAAACTAGTCTTGCAAGTGCAAACTTAAAATTATTTCAGATTAAGAAGTTCTAAAATGTTCTCCATAAAAAAAAGATCTATAGCCTGGCTGGAATATTTCCCTTTGATTTCATATAGACCCCTCTAGCATTAAACAATTGGCTACTGTCATGAAGTGTGTTAGCCCATGAAGAAATGGTTTTATTGATTCTAAGATCATATTTGACCATTTTAAAAATCAAAGGGAAACTTAAAGATGTGTGCCAAAGTTTGATTGTAGCATTTTTTTTTCTTGATGCATAAGGTAGTGATTTGATAAATGTCACATTTGATAAAAATATGGTAGTTGTGAGGTGCCTGGCTGGCTCAGAGGGTTGAGGGTTAAGCCTCTGCCTTCGGTTCAGGTCATGATCTCAGGGTCCTGGGATTGAGGCCCACGTCAGGCTCTCTGCTCAGCAGGGAGCCTACTTCCAGCCTTTCTCTCTGCCTGCCTCTCTGCCTATTTGTGATCTCTCTCTGTCAAAAAATTAATAAAAATCTTTTTAAAGAAGAAAAAATATGGTAGTTGTTAGTCCTGTAGGTGCTGGGTTAATTTAAGAGACAGTAAGTTGGTAAATTTTTATTTTAGATATTTTATTTATTATTAATTGATTAATGTAAGAGAGGCTGACACAAAGAAAGAGAGCAGGGGAGGAGCAGAGGAAGAAGGACAAGCAGCCTTTATGCTGAGTACAGAGCCCGAGGTAGGGTGGGATCCCAGGATGTTGAGATCATGATCTGAGCTGAAATCAAGAGTCTGTCACTTAACTGACTGAACCACCCAGGCGCCCCTGGTAAATTTTATTTTGTTGATGAAATCCTTGGGAGACGCTAGGCCCTGTGTGAAACCTCAGACTTGTCAAAGGTGTATATTATTTTTGGACTAAGAATGACATATGTGGGTGCCAGGTAACATGTAATACATGTTTTAGTTAAGGGTTGTTTCAGTTGATTGGTTTTTCTCTTCATTATGGATCCTGTTTTCTTTGCATGCCTGGTAATTTTTTTTTTTTTTTTTTTTTTTTTTTTTTTTTTTTTTTTTTTTTTTTTTTTTTTTTTTTTTTTTTTTTTTTTTTTTTTTTTTTTTTTTTTAGTGTATGTAGACATTGTAAAATTTACTTTGTTGGGTGCTGTATGTTTTTGTATTTCTGTATACTTTTTTCTGACAGGTTTTTATATTTAGTGACATATAGTTGACACAATATTTCATTAGTTTCAGATGCACACACATTATGCTGTGCTCACCACAAGTGTAGCTACCATCTGTCGCCATACAACACTGTTACGGTACAAGTTGACTATTCCGTATGTTCTACCTCTCATCCCTGTGATTTATTCATTCCATACCTGAAAGCCTATGCTTCCTATTCCCTTTACCCCTGTAGTTCATCTCCCCAGCCCCCTCCCCTTTGGCAACCACTAGTTCTCTGTATTTATGTGTTTGTTTCTGCTTTTTTTGTTTTTGTCTGTTCATTTATGTTTTTTAGATGCCACATATAGGTGAAATCATATGGTATTCATCTGTCTTGGTCTTATTTCACTTAGCATAATACCCTCTAGGCCCAACCATGTTGTTGGAAATGGCTAGATCTCAATTTTCATGGCCTAGTAATATTCCATTTCATATTGACACTACATCTTGATCCATTTGTCTATTGATGAACACTTGGGCTGACTCTGTACCTTGGCTTTTGTAACTAACACTTCATAAACATAGGGTTGCACGTATCTTTTTGGATTGGTGTTTTCATTTTATTTAGGTAAATAGCCAGTAGTGGAATTCCTGGATTATATGATATTTCTGTTTCTAATTTTATATATTCTTAAGGTTTGTTTTCAGAAGCAGTTAATTACTTGAAAGTTGTTTAGTCCTTTTGGTTCTTGCTTTTAATATTTGTGAGGCAAGACTAGTGTTGTATTTAGTCTAGTCTAACTATTCTCCATGACTAAAGCAAAAACCCTCTGAGTACTCTGCCCCAAACCTCTTGAATTAGGAGTTTTCCCAGTTTGGCTGATGGCAACAGGCATTGTTCTTGGCCCTGTGTGAGCTCCAAGTTTTGTTCCCTCTAATCCTTCAGATGTTTCTTCCCTAGCCAAAGTGTGAGGGTAGTTTCCTCTTACCATATGCTGGTCAGTTCTCTACTGAAAGCTTGAGGGAAGCCTCTGGAGATCTCTGGAATCTCTCTGGGCAGCTCTCTCCTAACACTGCCACAAGAACTCTAGCTACTTGGATTCTCCAGATTCTCGGCCCCATCTTTTCAACTGGGATGTGCCTGGATTCTCCTCTTCATGCGCCTTGGCCTGGACACTCTCTTCATGCACCTAGTTGGGGCAGTTATAGGGCTTACCTTGTCTGTTTCCCATTTCTCAGGGATCACTGTCCTTTTTTGTCTAATGTCCAGTGTCTTGAACAATGTGGCTGTACTCCTTGTGTCCTGTTTATGACTATTTCAGCAGGAGCGGATGAATCCAGTCTCAATTACTCTGTCTTGGCTGGAAATAGAAAGTCTTAATGATTTTATATATGGTCAAAATAGTTAAAATAGGACGTCTGGGTGACTCAGTGGGTTAAGCCTCTGCCTTCGGCTCAGGTCATGATCTCAGGGTCCTGGGATTGAGGCCCTGCATCAGGCTCTCTGCTCGGCAGGGAGCCTGCTTCCTCCTCTCTCTCTGCCTGCCTTTCTGCCTACTTGTGATCTCTCTCTGTCAAATAAATAAATAAAAGCTTAAAAAAAGTTAAAATAATTCATGATTTTTCAAAGATAGTGTTTTCTTTTCTTTTTTCTTTTTTTTCCCATAACCCAGCCACCCTATCCCTCCCCTCCCACCCCCCAGCAACCCTCAGCTTGTTTCCTGAGATTAAGAGTCTCTTATGGTTTGTCTCCCTCCCGGGTCCCATCTTGTTTCATTTTTTTCCCCTCCCTAACCCCCACAACCCCCTGTCCTGCCTCTGACATTCTTAATATCAGAGCGATCATATGATAATTGTATTTTTCTGATTGACTTATTTTGCTCAGCATAATACCCTCCAGTTCCATCCACGTCATTGCAAATGGCAGGATTTCATTCTTTTTGATGGCTGCATAGTATTCCATTCTCTCTCTGTCTCTCTCACTATATATATGTATATATATTATATATATAATATATATACACACCATATCTTCTTTTTCCATTCATCTGTTGATGGACATCTGGGTTCTTTCCACAGTTTGGCTATTGTGGACATTGCTGCTATAAACTTTCGGGTGCACGTACCCCTTCAGATCACTACATTTGTATCTTTAGGATAAATACCCAGTAGTATGATTGCTGGGTCCTAGGGTAGCCCTCTTCAACTTTTTGAGGAACCTCCACACTGTTTTCCAGAGTGGCTGCACCAGCTTGCATCCCCACCAACACTGTAGGAGGGTTCCCCCTTCCCTGCATCCTCGCCAACATCTGTCATTTCCTGTTAATTTTAGCCATTCTGACTGGTGTGAGGTGGGATCTCATTGTGGTTTTGATTTGTATTTACCTGATGCTGAAGGATGTTGAACACTTTTTCATGTGTCTGTTGGCCATTTGAATGTCTTCTTTGGAAAAATGTCTGTTCATGTCTTCTGCCCATGAAAAGATGGTGTTTTCAATTAAAAATTATCCATAATGCTTGCTTAAAGGTCAGGGATATAAAGCAGTTAAAACACTATAAATTTGTGTGCCCTCCAGTAAGTGTGTGTGTGTGTGTGTGCGCGCGTGTGTATAAACATGTGTGAAATTCATTGTGTTGCTTAAGTAATAAATTGCTAATATGCTGAATTGTATATTCATTGGAGAAAAAAATATGTGGAAACACACTCTCTCTCTGGGTTCTCTCTTTAGCTTTTTCCTTTAGTGGTGCTTTCGCCAGGTGATACTTGGGCATACAGTTGTGTCAGATTTCTAAAACCAAAGTCAAAGCAGAATGAGAACCACAAGTGCTTAATAATTCTCTATTTTTGTGTGCTATCATTCTTTATACTCAGGCTCAAAATAGCAAAACTTCCCAAGTTTGTTTGTGTAAAGAAACCATATTCCAAACTATTAGTGAGGCAATCCTTGAATATAAATGGAAGTCATGGAATGGGCTGAAAAAGTCAGATGAGGACTTTAGAAATTTAAAAAAAAAATGAAAGAGAAGAGGATACAAACTAATTTTTACTTTAGATGGGCTGAACTCTTAAGTAATAAGAATTTACAGTTTCTACTTAGAAGTGGATTTTGCTCTTCATTTTTTATTTTAATGGGAAATTAAGTTACCTACAAGTGAAAATAGACTTGATTCAAGACACATTGCTAAGTTAGTAAAATTCATATCTGAAGTACAACTAACCACCATTACCTTGTGGTAAATAGTCACTAAAATTTGCTTGGAGGCAGTTTCTTAAATACAGACATGATTGTTGGAGAGAGTTCACTTACTTCTTAGAAAACTCTATTTGAATACTAATTCAGGATGTAAATGTCTCAGTTCCCACCTTCAAGAGTTATGGTGATTAGTCCTTAACTACCAAATTTGAATAATCATAATTTTTTTCATTATGGGCGAGAACGGATGATCATTCAGCCAGTCATAAGCACCAGCAGTGATACTCCGAGTCCCAGACATAATCTGAATTAATTGTTTTCATAATAAATGTGTCATTTATAACTTGGTTATTACTAACATGGTTTTCCAGTTTTGATCTGTTTGTCTACATTTCCAAAGATAGATGTTAACTGAATGATGACTCACTTCCTAAAATAATTTCAGAAAATGGCATTTCAAAATAAGAATTTTAAACTGCATTTAAGACAAATATTGACTATTTTATCAGTGTTATTTAAGCTTCTGAAAGTTTGTCAGATAAAAGATATTTAAGTAAATCACTCCCGTGACTGACTTACTTTGAAAGTTCATTTTACTAGAATAAAATTATTTGCCAAGATAGGTAGGTATCTTAAATAATATTTCTTAGTGTTCTCCTACTGAGTAGCTAACTCACTATCACCTGGGATACCTGTTAGAAATGCAAAATTTCCCGCCCCATGTCAGACTTACCAAATCAGAAATTCAAGGTATGGGGTCCAGTCATGTGTATTTTAACAACCCCAGGGGGATTCTGATCCACGCTAAAGTTGGAGCACCTGTGAACCGAAAGAATGCTTCTCCAGCTGCAAGTGGATGACAAAAAAGCTGCTTTTCCCAAGAATTTTCCCCAATGTTCATTCACATCTCTGAAACTCCTGTCATAAATCTGATTTTGAACTGTTAGTTGAAGCTAATTAGGATTTGAATCTATTTAGAGTAAGTGCAGCCTCCTCAAACCATCTTTTCAATTTAATGCCCAAATGATTATTTCATTGCTTTAGATGAGAAAGTATCTAATTTGTCTTATGATTTCCAAACTGTAACTAACTCAAGCTAACCAGGAGAGTCTCATCTAAATGGATCAATTCTTGATGGATAAACTCACCAGAACTAATCTGAATGCAGAAATTTACTTCTTCATTTGTCTTTCTCCACCCACAAAAGAGGGAAGAGAACTAACTGCTGATAGTTATTCTTTTCATCTGTGCCATTTGCACCTTGCCTTTAGCCATGGAAAACGGGTAAACTTGTTTCTATGTCTTTGCATAATTGTTGCAAGCTAGGAGAAGGGGGGTGAGCTCTTATCTCTAGAACTTAAGTTGATAGTATTGGCTCTTTCAAAGCCAGGAAGAGGGAGAAAACAAAACCCCAAAAAACCTGTTTTATCCTCTTGTCTGCCAGGGGAAAAGAAAGAACGTTGAAAGGTGAGTTTGAGAATTTCCCCACCCTTGTGGGACATAAGTTTCTTAAATTAAATGGTGTATCACCTTAAAGGGTTGATAGTATTATGAAAATTTATGGCTGTGCACAGTGATAGAAAATCATTGCTTGTGATGAGAAATTTCTCCTGTGAGTTGCAATGAAGGATATTTGCTCTCTTTCAAACTTGAAATGGGTATTGGGTATTAATATTATGAAATTTAATCTGACATTTAGGCACTTGTCAGGTTCTTTAATTTATTCTTATTTGCATGGCCTCATGAGATTCATGCTCTGATAAGCCATGCAAGTTAGTGGTGGCTAAATCCTAGCATGAATTTCAGACATATTCATGATTCTTGTCCTCAGAGGTAGCTGGTGTGTGCAGGTAGCTTCTTGCAGTCCTGTGCCTTCTGGATTAAACATCCCAAAGTAGCCATTATAAAACAACAAGGTTGGAATAGCAAATCCCTGGTAGATACATAGGGGAAAATGGCTAGGTAAGTTTTTTCCTGATGATTTCGTGTGTGATCATCACCGGACGTCTTGCTTTTATGTATTTAGTTATGCAATTAGATGTTAATTAAGCCATCAATATGGCTTCTACTAGGATTTCAAATGTATAATGAATACAGTTTGTAAGCGTCTGGATAGCTCTGTAGAATTAGGATTATAAATAGACACAGCTGTGTGTAGCTCTCCATTCCTGAGTTCCACCTCTCAAAAGCAGCTGCTTCCAACACTTTCAGCTATTTTGTTCAGAATGTTTCTCCTAAATGATCAATGTATCTTGCAACGACTTGCCCCTTCCCCCAACAATTTTAGACATTATCCTTGGCTTTTTAGCAGAAAGAGGAATTTTGAGTCTTTTAACACTACTCCCCATCCCATACCTGTACACTTGGCTTTTCTTTATTCTCCACATACAGTTATGCTATACTTTTTGGTTAAATTTTTAATGTATCTATTATTTTGACTATGTAAATATTGTTCTTAACTGAGCTATATAATGTTCTATAGCTAGATTTCCTTTCTGGGGCTACAGTTTTATTTTCTTAGAGATAGTAATTGTCGTTTTATTATTATTATTATTTTTGCCTGTTTGCTTCATTTTGTGGGTATGTGTCCTGAATCTTTAACATTTGTTTTAGTTTCTTTCTTTCTTTCTTTCTTTCTTTCTTTCTTTCTTTCTTTCTTTCTTTCTTTCTTTCTTTCCTTCCTTCCTTCCTTCCTTCCTTCCTTCCTTCTTTCCTTCTTTCCTTCTTTCCTTCTCCTTCCTTCCTTCTCTCCCTGCCTTCTTCCCTTCCTTCCTTCTTTCCTCCTTCCTCCCTCCCTCTCTCTCTTTCTCTTCCCCCCTCTCTCTTTCTCTTTCTTCCCTCCCTCCCTCCTTTCTTTTTCCTTCCTTCCTTCCTTCCTTCCTTCCTTCCTTCCTTCCTTCCTCCTTCCCTCCCTCCCTCCTTTCTTCCCTCCCTTCCTTTCCTTCCTTCCTTCCTTCCTTCCTTCCTTCCTTCCTTCCTTCCTTCCTCCTTTCCAACAGTTTGAAATCGAATTCATATACCAGGGCGCAAGAGTGGCTCAATGGATTAAGCCTCTGCCTTCAGCTCATATCCTGAGATCGAGGCCCACATCAGGCTCTCTGCTCAGGAGGGAGCCTGCTTCCTCCGCTCTCTCTGCCTGCCTCTCTGCCTACTTATGATCTCTCTCTATCTCTGTCAAATAAATAAATAAAATATTTTAAAAAAAAAGAATTCACATACCAGATGATTCACCCCTTTAGAATCCACAGTTCAATGGTTTTTGGTATATTCACAAATATGTGAATCACAGATATGTCATCACAGTCAATTTGAGAAAATTTTAACAAAAAAAGAAACCCTGTCTGTTTCAACTATCACCCATTCCCTCTGAATTCTTCACCAGCACCTTCCTGCCATCCCCAGCTATAAACAACTCTACTTTTTAGATTTGCCTCTTCTGGACACTGCATGTAATGAAGTCACATAATGTGTGGTCTTTTTTGACTAGTTTCTTTGACTTCATGTGTTTTCAAGTTATATCTATGTTATGGCATGTATCCATGTTTCATTTTTTATGGCTGGATAATATTCCACTGTATGAATATGCCACGTTTCTTTTATTAATTCATCAGCTGATGGATATTTGGGTTGTTCCCACCTATTAGCTATCGTGAATAATGCTCTGATGAGCATTTCTGTACATGTTTTTGTGTGGACATATGTTTTTGATTCTTTTGGGTGTATGTATTAGGAATAAAATCGCTGCATCATCTTGTAACCTTTTGAGAAACTGCCACATTGTCTTTCAAAGTGGATGCACCAATTTATATTCCCACCAGCAGTATAGGAAGGTTCTGATTTCTCCATATCTTTGTCAACACTTGTTATTGTCTGATTTTTTTAATTTTAGCCATCCTAGTGAGTATGAATTCGTAATTTGTTGGGTTGTCCTATTTTCTAGATCATGTGTGTCCTTCCCTCTTGGCTTACTTTCTTCTTTTGTTAGAATGTAATCTCCAGGGGCGCCTGGGTGGCTCAGTTGGTTAAGCGACTGCCTTCGGCTCAGGTCATGATCCCGGAGACCCGGGATTGAGTCCCACGTCGGGCTCCCTGCTTGGCACGAAGCCTACTTCTCCCTCTCTCACTCCCCTTGCTTGTGTTCCCTCTCTGGCTGTGTTTTGCTCTGTCAAATAAATTAAAAAAAAAAAAAAAGGAATGTAATCTCTAGGAGCAGCTGATGAATTAATAAAAGAAACGTGGCATATTCATACAGTGGAATATTATCCAGCCATAAAAAATGAAACATGGATACATGCCATAACATAGATATAACTTGAAAACACATGAAGTCAAAGAAACTAGTCAAAAAAGACCACACATTATGTGACTTCATTACATGCAGTGTCCAGAAGAGGCAAATCTAAGCTTTGTGAGCAACAGTGAACAGGAGATGAATTATTTTAGGTCTTGGATATCTTAAATGTTTTTATTCAGGTGGTATGAAGTAGCCTAAGGCATTTTTTATTCATCATTTTGAATTTTTTTTTAAAAGGAGAATTCAATAAACCTTGTAGGGGTCAGGTTCCACAAAACGTAGATCCATGCCTGGGAACATCATCTAAATCCTTCCTATGTCCTATGATCACATGTATACCCCTAGGTCAAAGGCAAACAGAAGACTTCCTAAGCTAGATTCTCAGCCTTCTCCACTGCTGACCTTCAGGACCCAAGTACATTTAGGGTGAATGTAAGAAAAAATCCAAACAATCCATCCTTTAAGGAAAATAGCATTCAAATAAACAGTATGCAGTTTTATTATCAGGAAAGTAATTAGAAACAAGTTAAAATGTTTATAGCTATCTTTTGAAACAAACATTTCTAGAAAGACTTTCTCTTTGTACAACTTTCTCTCATGTGTTCCACATTTTCAGTAGCTTTATTTGTGATAAGCAGGTTTCCTAGGAAGGTTGTGGACAGGGGACTTGGCAGAGAAGGACCCTGAGCAAAGCTTTCTAAAACTTTCCTTTTGATAGTGCTCTATTTTCCCAAAGCCCCATACCCTGAGCAGATGCTAGAGGATATGTTCTCTCCATGAGTTTTTTCATCCCCCCATGCCTCCAGTTCCTACATCCCTCTAGGATGCTGAGGGGTGAAACCTGTCTGTTCTCTCCCGACCTGCTGCTACACTCCAGTGTTTAAGCTTCCCCAGCACTGCTCAGGGCTCAACTCCCTTTCGTTGTCTAAACTTTTAGGACAGCTTTCACTTGCTATATTCTCTGTACCCATTTTCTGTGCCCTCTTCAGTAAATACATATTTTTTTTTATTGTTACTAAAATTTTTTTTTCCAGTGTTCCAAGATTCATTTCCCATTCCCCACACCCAGTGCTCCATGCAATAGGTGCCCTCAGTACCCACTACCAGGCTCTCCCATCCCCCCACCCCCTCCCTCCAAGTCCCTCAGTTTGTTTCTGTGTCCAAAGTCTCTGTTGTTTCGTTTCCCTCCCTAGATTACCCTAGTTCCCATTTACTTTCCTTCTCCCACTGTTTACCCCTCATGCACCGCAGGTAAGTGAAACCATGCGATACTTGACTTTCTCTTCTTGACTTCAGTAAATACATATTTTTAAAAAAATATCCGTTCAGTGTCACCTTAGTGGGCTTTTAGGAACAAAGATGATAAGGCCTCTTAATCTGAGACCCTCCAGAGCGTCTCCCATCTGGCCTACCTGCCTCCCCACCCTTGATTCTCTACTCCCAGTGCTTCAGAATCCTTGGGAGGGCTTGTTAAAGAGTAGTGCAGGTCTTACCCTGGGAGTTTCTAACTCAGCAGGTCTGGGGTGGGGCCTGAGAACTGTATTTCTAACGAGTTCCTAGGTGATGCTAATGCTGCGGTTTGGGGATTCCACCTAGAGAACCCACTTTTTCAGGCTCTCTTTCAGCCTACTGCTTGCTGCAAGTATTCGTTTTGTAGAACAAATCTGCTTCTGTCATTGCCCCACATATGCATTTCCACAATGATCCCTGGTCACATATGGGAGGACATCCAAACTCCTTGGCATGTCCTGGGCAGTAATATAATTTGAGAAATCAATATGCCTTTGATTGGCTCCGAACTTCTTACTGTCTGTGGGGATGGTGGCCAGACCTCTGTTTTCTTTGCCTCGGTAGAGGTTGGGATTGTGGGTAGAAAGCAACAAGTATATCTATATGTGTGTGTGTATATGTGTGTGTGTGTGTGTGTGTATCTCCCTTTACTTTCGTATTTATATATTTACTTATTTATATGTTTATATACACTTGCATATGCGTGCACACACACACACACACACACACATTAATAGTTCCTTTACTAGTTTTTATTTTCCTAAAATGGATCTACTAGAGGAGTATACTAGGGGACCAGAAAGTAGGAAGAAAGGGGAGAGAGATTCTTCTTAGCCTTGGAGATGGTGGATGGAGGTTGAACTTCTAGACTTAGGTACCTTGACAGAGATTTCCAGGGACTCAGCATGGCTCACAAAAGCCTGAGAAGATGTCAGAGGCTTCCCATCAAGTTTCTTTTGGCACTGACTGAATTAAAGGAACACTCAATGTGAAACAATATGCATTTCAGAGGCAAATGTAGTGATTACTAGTATTGGTTGGTTGCCTGACCATTTCCAGGGACTGGAGTAAGTGCTTATAATGTGTTATTTCCTGTTACTGATTATCTCTATTCACATAAGAAAACACACAGAGAGGCATCCCTGGCCAAAGTCACATTGATGTGACTCATTTAACCTGTCTCGGGAAACTTCCCCAAGAGAGTCCTGTCTCCCTTCCCCCAGCATATCTGGCATCTTTCCCACCTGGCTTTGAAAGCATTCATGCATAAATTTCCCCCCCATTTCTCTTTGGAAAATCCTAGTGTATGAGTAACATTTCTGTATCACTCTGAGCAACTGTGAGAATCTCACTTCTAGTATATGTGACCTGTGAAGCATTCCTGTCACTGGTATTTGAAAACATGGACACCGGGAATTGGGATAGAAATTGCTGCAGTAGAGGTGCCTGGGTGGCTCAGTTGGTTAAGCGACTGCCTTCGGCTCAGGTCATGGTCCCAGAGACCCGGGATCAAGCCCCACATCGGGCTCCCTGCTCAGCAGGAAGCCTGCTTCTCCCTCTCTCGCTCCCCCTGCTTGTGTTCTCTCTCTAGCTGTGTTTCTCTCTGTCAAATAAATAAATAAAATCTTAAAAAAAAAAAAAAGCAATTGCTGCAGTAACCTTTGGAGCACATAAGGGAAGCCGAGGAGAGAGAACCCGACAGCATCCTGGTGCTGCGGAAGGAAGGACAGGGAGTTAGCAGGGGTGTGCAATGCTTGAGGGCTGCAGAGCGAGGTCCGGAAATACTCAGCCGTGCAGACAGGCTTAAATACATTCCCTGAACTGGTGATGATGGTGGCTGTTGCTCTTCTTCCTCTTCTTTCTCATTCTTCCGATTCCTACTCCTCATCATATTCTTAATCTTAATTTGCAACTCACTTGCTTTGTGGGGCCTGGGAAGAAGGAATGTATTCTGAATTATAAAATAAGGAAGGAACCAAACATTGGAGCAGATGACTGGCATAGAATATAGTTGCTCTTAATTTATGCATCTGCAACAAAGCAAAATTAATTGAGAGAATAGAGCTTCCATAGAAATTGTAGATTGCCCTCAATTTGTTCTTGCCTTGCTGGGTCTCCTCCTGTCTAGACTCCAGTGGTGGCCATGAGACTTGCTTCAGCCAATGAGATACTAGCAAATATGATATAGAGGCTGGAAAAGTACTCATGATTAGGACTTAGGTGCTCTAGTTGCTGAAAACCCTTCTGCTGCTGTGTAAACAAGCTCTCCTAGCCACCTGGAGGATGAGAGACAATGTGGAGTGACCTCCAACTATCAACACCATGCAGTGGAAGCCACAGGCATGAGTGAGCCCATGCCCCATCGTTCAGCCCTGGCTGACTGACCCCTGATCAGAGTCAGGAGAAATAATATTTAGTTTAACTTTTGAGGTGGTTTGTTTTATGCCAGAAATGGATAGTATAGTGACCTTTATTGCATAGTTTTGCTGTAAGAAATATTGCTCACTTTCTCTTCATTTCATATGCTACCTTTATTCTCTTTTAGTGAAGTCCTACAGGTTTGTCATCATGAGTTTTGGCTCTGGAGTTGGACCATCTGAGTTGGACTATCTGAGTTTAAATTTTGACCTATCTGCCAGGTACCTGGCTTTGCACAAGTTGCCAAATCTCTCTGGACTCAGTTTCCTTATCAGTAAGATGGTTGTTGGGAGGCTTAAATGAGAATGCATGAAAGGCACTTCATGTTGTTTCTGGCATAGTAAGTGCTCATTATATATGAGCAATTGGAAGTAGTATGAAATATTTATAAAGTTTCTCCTAGGTTAACTCAGTCCTCTGACCCTGTGTTTCCATAAACTTCTGTAAGGCTTCTGAAATGTCAGTTCTGTTGTGAAATGGATTTTCAGGAATAGACTTCAGGGTTAGTGAAGGATTCTATTTTTATTAGCATTCATCATATTTTTTGTGTGCACATCTCTTTCCCTCCACAGAGTGTGGTTCCCCTTGGGCAAGGGACCAGGAATATAGCTGTATTATTAATAGCTAGCATGGTTTCTGGCATGCTGCAGAATAGACAGTAAGTGTCATTTGAATGACTGAAGTCAACAGGAGTTAAGTAGATACTCTAGAACTCCACATGCTTTTGGCAAGACCCTCCCCTCCCAACATTTTACACCTTGCTAGCTGAGAGCTCTACCCTGGGCCATCAGGATCACTCTTACTGAGCCTTTATCCCTGTTTATGATGATCATAAAGCCAAAGCCATAAAAGGCATTTGAGTTCATGACCCCTGACCCAAACCCCAATAAACATGAAAGCTCAGTCATATCCCTAAACTCCACTTTACCTTATTGTATTATATGATGGCTTTCCCATTATCATATGCCTAAAATGGGTGTAAAGTGACATAAATCTGCAATCGTTCAGAAAATACTGGTAGGGACATGAATAGAAGCTCGGTTTCTGGAGCTATTGGTTTGATTGTGGTAGTTTAGATGGATAAACTAGTGCATGTAGCAGATAAAGTTAACATTCTGCTTCCTGTTTCTGTGGCTTATAACTGAGCCCACTTACGGCTACTGTGGCTGATTCCTGTGCCTTGTGACAGCTTCCATATCTAGTCCTATGTCTCTGTTTCTTTTCCTAAGAGGTTTTTCTAGTGTTGAACCATGTTGTCCAGAAGCTGGGGATTTAACCCTCTATTAATATATTCATTAAAATACAACAAAGGTAACTCATGATAGGAAGAAAATATGACCAGTGTTTCATGTAGCAAAGATATGCTATAGCAGTCCTTAGCTCTGGAGAGATGGGAGTTAGTGAATACATTCTCTTGCCTTCCCATCCTTGAGAAGGAGACTTTTTTTTTTTTTTAAGATTTTATTTATTTGTCTGACAGAGAGAAACACAGCTAGAGTGGGAACAGAAGCAGGGGGAGTGAGAGGGGGAGAAGCAGGCCTCCCACCGAGCAGGGAGCCAGATGCAGGGCTCCATCCTGGAACTCCAGGATCAAGACCTGAGCCCAAGGCAGATGCTTAATGATTGAGCCACCCAGGTGCCCTGGGAAGGAGACTTTTTTTACATTTAAGTTTTTTTAAATTTTAATTCCACTGTAGTTAATATACAATGTTAAATTAGTTTCAGGTGTACAATATAGTGATTCAACAATTCTGTACATAGTGCTCATTATAAGTGTACTCTTAATTCCCTTCACTTTTTTTGTCCATCCCTCCACTAACCTGTTTTTTAACATTTTGAGGAACTTTGCATGCTGTTTTGCACAGTGGCTGTACCGGTTTGCATTCTCACAAGTCGTGCATGAGGGTTCCTTTCTCTCCACATCCTTGCTAACACTTGTTTTTTTGTGTTGTTGATTTAGTCATTCTGACAGGTGTGAAGTGACATCTTTTGTAGCTTTGATTCACATTTCCCTGGTGATGAGTGATGCTGAGCATCTTTTCATGTGTCTGTTGGCCATCTGTATGTCTTCTCTTGAGAAATGTCTTCTGCCTACTTTTAAATTGGGTTATTTGTTTTTTGTGTGTTGAGTTCTATGAATTCCATATATATTTTGGATGCTAACCCTTTATTGGATATGTCATTTGCAAGTATCTTCTCCCATTCAGTAGGTTGTCTTTTAGTTTTGTTGTTTCCTTTGCTGTACAAAACCTTTTTATTTTGATGTAGTCCCAATAGTTTATTTTTGTTTTTAGATTAGGGGGACATGTCTGATCCACATGGCAGCTCAGAGAGTCCCCAGTGGGATTGAGCCCCAGTTGTCTATGACAATGGCCCCTCATTAACACACCTTTCTTTGACTTTTCTCTCTCTAATTTTTTCATTCCCTCAATTGTGCTTCCTGAGATTACCTTCCAAATAACTGGCCTGTGCTGAACTCCTTGCCTGCTCAGGGCCTGCCTTCCATACTGGGACAGTACCTGCCTTGCCTTTTCCCAAGGGGGTATTTAAGACAGAAGCAAAGATACTATATTCTTCTATGTTAGAACATGAGAAAGATTGGTTTTTTTCATAACAGAAAAATAAAGAGAACAGACAGCAGTAGCATAAGACAGTGAGTTCCACGACATTTCATGGGTTTCAGAAGACTCAAGAGAAATCCTAGGATGACAGGTATGTTCATTTGTTTTCTAGATCCCTTCCAAGTCTATACATACATTATACCAAGTACCCTGCCCATATGAAAAAACAAGCTCAAAAATACTGCAATGGAACAAAGAAATCTCAAGAAATTTTTCATATTGAAAACGACTGCTATTAAGTGTCAAGTAATGTGCCAACCACCTAGGGAGAAATCTGTCCTTATATTATGCCTTGAACCCAGTGGGTACTTAATATATTTTTGTTGAATTATGCTTGAGGAACTTATATTCTAATTAAGTAGGCAAGACAGTCAGTCAGTGGTTAAGTACTTCTTCAAGGTGTTATTCAATTAAGGACAATAATTAACAGAATAGGTAATAAATGGTTAGACTCTTTCCTCTGGGGTCTGGAGCCTGGAATGAGTAGAAGAAAATTGTAAAACAGTTAGAAATGATCTCGTCTCGTCTACTGATTTTACAGATGCTGAAACCAAGAATATTTTTGGTGGAGTCCCTTCCCCTAAACATACTTCTGTGAATAAATCTGTTTAGAATCTGTATTTAGTGCTGGACTTGGAGCATAGACCTCAAAGAGTGGGATGTTCTTAGGATGAATAGCCTAAACTTCTATCTTTTCAGCTTTAAAATTTTCAAATGTTAGTTCTTATTCTTGTAGTTGATGTGGGGTCCTCTAACGAGCCGGGGAAAGGTTAGAACTGGGCTATTAGTGTCTTGACTTTTTTCTTGTACTATTGACTCACCACCAAAAAAATGAAAAATACAGAGATGTCTGTCCCCTCCTATGCTGTCATTCCAACCGGATAGTAAGCTTGATTGTTCTGAAATCCCCAAGCATTTCAGGGGCAAAGAGGGAAAGGAATTATAGGAAAGACTCTGGAATTTGACTCGTTTAGAGGGAGGTAGATTAAGATGGCTTATTTCATGTCCATATCAAGTTAAATAAGGCTCTCCACTATCAATTGTTGGCATAAGGTTCAATATCAATTTTCATACAGGTAGGTTCCTTTGGGCTGAGCCCAGGGTTTCTGCCATCCATTACAAAGAAGGTAGAGATCTCTGGCCAGGTTACCCTGGGTGCTCCTGGGACCATGCACTAGGGCTCTTAATAGATCAGCTGTCTTAGTGGTGTCCACATCCAGCTTATCTGTGGCTCTCAAGGCTGTGGCACTGAGTGTGGGTCATATATTGCTACAGAGCCACTGCCATCTGAGTATGTCGACTATCAGGTGCTACCATCCATGGGACCTGTTATCTCTTTGGGAGCCAGTTTTCACTTGGGAAAATAAGGCTGGATATCAAAGATATTTGGGTCAGTTCTCCTCTTGGAATGTGGCCAATGGAGGAGAAGAGAATGCCTTTTATTTATTTATTTTTTTTTTTGCTGATGAGTTGATAGGAAGAGGAAAATAATTTAGGACGTCCGTTAATTTTTCCATATCCCCAGGATGGGATCCCCTTTTTGCTGAGTAAATAAGGGAAGTTGTGAGAGGGCCAGATGAGAGTAAAGCCTTGATTACCAGAATACAGAAAAGTTTGATTGCCTCAGTAAGGGCATCTGGAATTTTTCCGAAAAGGAATGGTACCTTTGGAAGAGGGGTTGGTGTAATGAAATCAGTGCTCAAGGTGGCTTACCTTGGTATTGTTTAGACAAATTAGAGAACATGGACTTGTTCATTAGATAGAAAGAGTTATAGTAATTTTTGAAATGAGATGCCTGGTTGGTGGCAGTATGATTTGAAAGAGATCTCGGGGAGGTTGGATGGATAGATGGATGGATGGGTGAAATACTACTGACTTATCATCTGCTCTATGAGGCACAGGGTGAATAAGACCCACAAGCCTCTACTGTCCAGGAACTTATCTTCTAGGATGGAGGACAAGTGATAAACCAAACATAAATAAATAAGAATTTCAGATGGTGATACATGCTCCAAAGAAGAAAAGAAAGTGAGGTAATAGGAGGTGGTAGATAGTGGGTAAGGATATCTACTTTATATTGATTGGCCAGCAAAGGTCTTTCTGAGGAGGTCAACTTTGAGCTGTAAGCCACTGTCCTTCCTCCTGTCTGCTCTTCCTCTCTTCTCATGCATGAACTCCTGTGCACAAATGCGTGCCTATTATCATTCTCCACCAGATAACTTCTCACACTAGGTTATGAATATACATTGGCTTATTTATATGCTCTGCCATACTATTATAAGGGCAAAGATTTATCTTCCTTATCTTTATAACCCTAGTACCTGAGACCGTATTTGGCATATCATCCGTATTCAGTGTTGAGTGAGTAAATGAATGAATGATTCAACTCATCCTGAGGAAGGGTGTGAGGAGGGGGCCGTGGCAAAAGGATTAGGCCTTGGGAAACTTCCATAGCTGGGAATGGGGATGGAGAGAAGGAGAGGGTTGTCACTTACCTTCTGCCATCCTTGCCCTGTTAGCACGTTATTCTGTACCTGCCTCACATCATTCTCCTTGTAGTTTCTTCATCTGTCTGGAGCTGAGCTTTTCAGTGTGGTAGCCACCCATTATATATTGTATGTAATAGAAAATATTATATGCACATAATGTCAATATTTCTACCTTTTTAATGTGGTTGCTTGAAAATTTAAAATTAATATTTGACTGACATATTTCTGCTGCATATCACTTGTCTGTATCTTATAGTAATCAGATTAACTTGATATTAGCTGACTAATTTATGAAATGAGTGGTGCAATATAAAAATCTCTGCATGTGGACGCCTGGGTGGCTCAGTGGGTTAAAGCCTCTGCCTTCAGCTCAGGTCTTGATCTCAGGGTCCTGGGATCGAGGCCCACATCGGGCTCTCTGCTCAGCAGGGAGCCTGCTTCCTCCTCTCTCTCTGCCTACTTGCAATCACTTTCTCTGTCAAATAAATAAATAAAATCTTAAAAAAAAATCTCCGCACGTTAAAAGAGGGGGACCAAATGGGGGAGGCATGACATACATTTTGTAGCCAAGGAGACCTGTCCCAACGCAAAACAAGTTTGAGAGATACTGGTTTAATATTTTAATGCATAAGTAAATTCTATCACCTTGATTAGAAGACACCTTTCAAGTTTTTGGAGAAAAAAACCCTCCTAATTTTACACTAAAAAGTCCCTTTTCTAATTTCATTTCTATTTTATTACTACTCTTTGGTATTTCTGCCAGATGATAACTGTATCATGTGATGGGATATCCCCCCCCTTTTTTCTTTTTAATGATGGAGCACAATCCCCAAAGAATCAGTGAATGATGTTCCAGCAACCCATCTTGTCCCGGCCTCACATAAATGATAGCAATATGAAGATGCTTAAAAGGGAAAAGCAGATGTGAGACGCTCCACTTTTATCCTACCAGTCACATTTTTAAGATTGAGCTCATAGTGCCCGGATGTTAAAATTCTTTCACAGATCCCAAATCATGAATGCTCCATGTTGCTTTAATCCATTCCATTGCACTGGCTTTATTGGATGGAACACCCTGGCGAGCATCTGAAGAATGGTGGGATTATCACATTTCCCTTTGAAAATCCGGTAAAGACAAAATAAATGGTTAACAAAACAGAGCAAAATCAGTTTGCAGGTGTTCATCAGCGAAGCAACCCCCAATAGAACCTGAGTGTTTGTATTCTTCCTTGCTAGCAAAATGCCTTTCAAGCAGTCCAGAGAAAGAGGAAAGAGAAATCATGGGGCAAAAGTTGCTTTCCTCTCCTTTTGATGTGTGGCTAATTGCATTGTGTCGACTCCAGAGACCGTGTGTCAGAAATCTGAAAACTTTATTTTGTTAAGCTTTACTTTGACTCTACCCTGAGTGTGCCAATAACATTTCTTCATCCTGTGCATCTCCTAGAGTGGAGAAAAATCAACCATTGATTTTTTTTTTTCCCTTGGCAAATCTAATTAACTATTTCAAGTATTTCATCAAGCGGTACCCTGTTACTACACACACTTGGTGGGTGGCTCTTCGAGATAATCTTAAAAACTCAGTTACATCCCAGCACTCTAAAACTTCTTGTCTGTCAGAACAATTTGAATTTTGTTATTAGTGTCTGCTGGAAATCATAATTCAATAAAGACTAACTCATTTAAAAATATTTCATACTGAGCATGCATTAGGTAACAGGTAACTTAGGAGACACAGAAAAACATACACACGTTCAGGTCTTTGTAGGAAATTGGAGTGATAGTGGACAGTTTGAAGGAGGCTTTTTGTATTTTTTAAGCAGCTGTAGCCAGATGAGGAAGAGTGTGTGTGTGTGTTGGTGTGTATGTGTATGTTTATGTATGCATGCACACACATGTTTAAATCACTGGACCCAGTGCTCTTTGCTTTTTGTTCCCCTAATATACCAGCATTTTCCATCAATCCCAAATGGAAGCTAGTAGATATAAAAGGAACCTTCATCAACATATAAAATAATAATCAACAAGGGCCCCTGCATATTTCTTTGTATAATGGTTGTATGACCCTGTCTTCTCCCTTGAACAAGATTGTTTCCGTCTCTTGTCCTCCCTTTCTGTTTTTCCTTTTATGGACATAGGATTATCGCTATAGAAAATATGGTCCTGCCATAGGAGAATGTACCTCCTGCTCAGGGTGTTTTTTTCAACTACATCTGCAGACGGCAGCTGCCGCAACCTTTGGGGAAAAAAAAAGTCTGGGTCCTTATGAAACTGTAATTCTTGAACAATGAATTCTTCTTCATAGGACACTGTACTTTTTCACTGCTCTGCGGCACATTCTGCCAGTAGTCTTCCCTGCAGTTTATTTGCTCCCCCAAGTTCACCATCTGACTTATGTAGGAATATTTAAGTAATTTTTCCCCCTCAGAGAAGTTTGCTTCATCTTCGGAACCATGGGGCTTTCTGTATACTTCACAGAACTCCTTATACTCTTCCCTTCTTTTTTCCTGTGTGCTATTTATCTGTGTCCACTCCCACATGTCCCTTTCCTTTATGATTGGGCCTTTCACAGTTGGCCATTTGCCTCCCAGTACGCATTCAGGAAATAATACAATCTTTTCCCCACACCCCACTTTGCCTTCTCTATCCCAGTCGTCTTCATCTTTTGTAACGTATCAGCAGAGTTGAACTCCACATTTCTCCTTCCTTTTTTTCTACTCTGCTATGCCCCGTCCTTTTATGAGTTGTAATTTCCCTTGTTCTTAAAATTAAATTCAGTCCCTAGAGACATGATGAAGCTTTTCTAAAATCAGGGAAAAGTTAAGAATACATTTATCATTTATTTTATTTTGGTACATTTTCCTTTTTGGCCTGTAAACTTTATTAGTTACTTGAAACCCATCCTGATTTGATGAATGCGAGGCAGCAGCCTACAGATAAATAAAAAGACAGCTAGATGGTGCTTAATGATTTGTCATGTCTTGTTTCTTGAACTTTTTTGTACATATCAGAGGAAATCAAACCTGATTTGTGATTTTTGTGGTGCAACGCAAAAGTTTTAAAAAAATGGGTGTTTTCAGATACCAGTTAGTTCTCCTTTCTCTTTAAATCTTCAGATGCAAGCAAAACCAAATTATTGATGGCCCTGTAATGGTTGTATGTGATTTTTTTTTTTTTTGTAAGTCTTTAAAAAATAAGAATCAAACTGAGACAGAAACCTAAAGTTGTTGCTTTCTGGTTAGTGCAAATACCCATGCTAATTTTCAAGATGCTTGTCAGTTAATGTTTTTATGGGGAACTTTGGTGCCTTTTCTTTTTAAGAATAATACAGAGAAAGCCGTTGGCATGTTGACATTAAGCTGTATTGGGGAAAGTGGGTCCCTACTCTCCACATCTGTTCAGTGTTTCTGTTGCCTTTCATTTTCTAAAGTGTTACATATGGAATACATATGTCTTTCTGTTCTAGTACCACAGGAAAAAAAAAAGAAGAAATAAAAAAGAGAAAAATCACAAAGAAATCAATAAACACCTGTTATTCCCAGATCTGCAGTTATTTGGGCTCAGAAGTGCCTGCAGGCAAAGTTAGAACAAAAATCCAGGATGTCTCTTAGCCTGAATGAGAGTTTTTAAATTTTATTTTATATTTATTTCATTTTGTTTCATCTTATTTTATCCCAGAGTGGATCCTTCACCTTTTGTTATTTTACTGACCTGGATTTGTTCTCTCCAATGTATACTTCCTCTTTCCCTATATGCTATATTTTGTATTCAGCAAAGTGGAGATTTTTTTAACTGGGTCTAGAATGTAACCTTGCTTTATCTTTCGCCATTTCCACAGCAGGTTTCCTACGTTAGGTTGCCCCCTGCTGCTTCTGGAACATTAAAAATAAAGCTTGAAATAAAATATGTTTGGGAATGTACCATTATAGAAGTGTATATTCGGTGAGGTATATTGGAGTATAATCATTAGAAAACAGGTCCTCATATCAGTAACAATTGACAGATGCTTTGGCATGTCATATGGAAGGTTTAAATTTGAGTGCATATGTACACACACACACACACACACACACACACACACACACACACACCCCTTCCTGATGTACATGCTTGTAGCCAGCTCACTTACTGCCCCTTATTGTGGAAAGTGAGCTATGGATTAGAAGGCATTGTTGAAAATAATTGTGAATCCTATGATTTACATTTTCTGTTGTTTACAGGCAATGTAGTTTCCACGAGTACATTCTTACTCAAGTTTACAATTGTTTCCTTTAAAAAAAAAAAAAAGAAAGGTATTTTTTTCTTAAGGGCAGGGACCATAGCTTCTTTGTTTTGTATCTTTAGTCCAGCGCCTGACACTAAAAAGACACTGCTTGTTAATTTCAGTGGGTTCATTCATTCAGCAAAGAGAGTAAGATCACTCAGGTTTAAGTCATAAAAATAATTTTTTGTTGGATCTATATCCAGAAAGAGCAAATAATGTAGCCAGTATTTTGACAGAAATAATTGCCAGCAAAGGCATGGGAAATTTTTAGTCATCCTTTAATGTCAGAGCAGATTCCCTATTAGTGGCTCTTGTTTTTAGCTTTCAGAATTTGCTTTCTTTTTATTGCTATTTCCATCTTTCCCAGCTTACATTTTATAGGTAGACTTGACCTTCTCTCCTGGGTACTCCTCCCTGGCCCCACACATACTTCTAGGAGACCTCATTTATAATTTGGTTACTAAAACTTGTCTGCATTTTTTACTAAACCTTGTCAGTGATTTGAGGGCAGAAACTATATCTGGTTCATTTTGGCATCCCATAGATTTCCATTTGCTATCACATAGTTGACATTGGAAGGGATTCAAATATCCTCCAGAGGAAACGAAGTTTTAAAATAGAAAAAAATAAAAATGGAACTAAAATGATTTTATATGTGGTATCTAGTTTTAAGGGTGATCCAACTAAAAATAAAGGACAGCAGTGAGGTATAAGATGCCTGTGAAACCAAAGACAAAGATTGGATAGTGGAATGAACACATGAAATTGATCATGTTTGGATGCCATCATCTCTGTCCTTCTTCCCACCTATAATCGTTACAGTGTCTCTATGTGTACATGGTGACATTTTTTTTTCCCCTTTTTCCCCAACAGTTGAGCCCCATTGACTCTGGCATTCCAACTGATCAGAACTATCCCAGCTTGATTTTAATAGCCATGAGACTTCTAATACTCTAGAGTGGGAGTGAGGGATCCTGTGTCCTCACGTACATGGGTAGTATTGCAGTGTGGACTTTTTGCTTCTCTCTCATCCTTGACCTGCAAAGGTTGAGTTCCTGGGGTGTAAGTATTTATCAGGAGAGCGTAAAGAAAGGCTAGTCCCCCTCATGCTGGTTTCTGCTCAGCCAGGAAATGTTCACTCTCTACCACTCCAGGGATGTCTTCTGCCACCTCTGGTTTTAAGAATGTGCAAGTGAGGTTTATAAAAACTATTGGATTTTTAACCTTTTGCTGTCTAAATAAAGAAGAGCTGATTTAAAAAAATTCCTTTAGGACTCATTCTCCTTTGTTCCCCCAAAGTAACGAAGATCCCGAAATATTATTTCCTCATTATCTTGTCCCTTAAAAAAACACACTTTGTACCACTATGTGATACATCAGGCTCCTAAATTTTTGCCTATCTAGTGATATAAAATTGTTATTATATTGTGGTTTTAATTTGCATTTCCTTGATTACTAGTGAGGTTGAGAATCATATGAGTATTGGCCTTTTGTGTTTCCCCTTCTGAAAAGGGGAAAAAAAATGCCTGTTAAATGTCTTTTGCAAATTGTTTACTAATAAATTTTTTTTGTCTTTTTCTTACCGATTTGTAGATTTTCTTAAATATTCTTGATACTAACCCTTTGTTAGTTGTGACTGTACAAATTTTTTATATAGATATACTGTGTCTTGTTTTTTTCATTTCTTCTATGGTTTTATTATTTTTTTCCTTTATGTTATTTTTTGATGAAGAGTAGTTCTTCATTCTGATATATTCTTAGGTATCAGTCTTTTGCTTTCTGGTTTGGGTTTTTAACTTCTTCTTTAAAAAAAAAAAATCTTTCCCTATACTGAAGCTAAAAAAAAAAATTCCCATATTTATGAGGCTTAAAGAACTCTAAAAATTTTAAATTTGTGCTTTTTTTTTAAGATTTATTTATTTATTTGGAAGAGAGAAGGAGAGCAGAGGGAGAGAGATAGAAAGCACAAGCAGGAGGAGGGGCAGAGGGAGCTCAGTCCCAGGATCCCGAGATTTTAACCTGAGCTGAAGGCAGAAGCTCAACCAACTGAACTACCCAGTACCCCAAATTTTGTGCTTTTCGTGATAAAATCCATAATTTACCTGAAATTGGTTTTCAGCTATGGTGTAAGGTAGGGATCCAAACTGATTTTTTTTCTTTACGTGGACAATGAGTTGACCCAGCATCATTCATTAAATGCTCCAACCTTTCTCCACTGATTTACAGAGCCAGCTCTGACAGCCGTCAAGTTTTCATAAATATGGAATCTGTTCTAGGCACTCTATTTGGCTGCATAGGCCTATTAATCTGTCTTCTGCCTTTACAGATTCTCTTTCCTTTCTGTTTTCCAAGACTAAGAAATAGCTGGCCTTGAAAACCCGAAACCATTGTTTGGATTACCTTTGTTAAAACAGCCTTAATGTGTAAAATGGAAAGAAGCAGTTAGGAAATTATTTGCTAATAATACTACGTGTTTGTGGCAGCTTTTTAAAAGGCATATTTTCATGTGCCTAGTGCCGGCATAAGTAATTTTTGTTATCCAGATCCTTGTAACAACTATTCAGTCTCTTGATAGTTCAGGCTCTTGCTTGTAAGTCTTGAGTTTTTGTCACTGTGACTCCATTTCCTAAGTGGGCCCGATAGAATTATTGGATTTTGCTTTCTTATATGCTCCGAAGAAAAGCACATAGAAATACATAATGTTGCTTCTACTAATGAAAATTAAGTAGAATCTCATTAGGACGCTGGTATCAGAGAATGAGTGCAACACCTGCGCTTTATGGTGTGATTTGCTGTGTGTAGATGGGAAACCTGGTGGCACATGATCTGATTCATTTGAGTCCTTGGAACAGTGAGATTGTTTTTGTTTATTACCATATATAAAACAGCCTAGGAAATAAACTTCAGATTTAATTTTTTTGGGAAAGGATTTCCTAAAAATGGAATCTTTCATTAAAAGATTCATATAGCTGGTTTCAGGAGCGTTTCTCACTTGGCTTTTAATGAAAGTCATACATTTTTATTTCAACTCTGTGGTAATCTGTGTACATATACTTGTATTCATTTTAATAAATCATAAGAAAATGGTGACTAAGGGATCCACACATCTCAGTGGTCTAACATAATCATAAACTACTCAGTCTTGACTCTCTGGCTTAAGATAATATGAACTGGAATTTCACTGATACATATAGCAGTGTTCTCTTAAATCATAGCTGTGTGTGTACAGGTATACCCATACCGATTTCAGGAGATTATGGACTGCATGTGCTGTTTATATTCTATAAAAATTTATGTACTGAGTTTTGTGACTTTATGCACCACTCGACCTAATAATTGAATTTAATTATTTTTGCTTGCTGAAAAGAGTAGTTTTTCTTTGAAAATTAGTTTTGTTCCTAATTTTTAACTTGAGTATTTGTTATGCTGTTTTATCGATATCACAACTAGCCTTATATCTTAGGCATAATGTTTCATTTAAGAAAGGTGCCATTAAATGCATGATCTCTGACTTAGAAGCCATCAAAGTAAAAAAAATAATCAATTGTGGGTATTAAGGAATCTGGATTTATATATTTATGAGAGATGCTGCTGTTCTGGTCTATCTTCCTCTCTTTCTCTCTCTCTCTCTCGCTCTCTCTCTCTTTTTAAAGATTTTATTTATTTAATTGACAGAGAGAGAGAGAGGGAACGCAAGCAGGGGGAGTGGCAGAGGGAGAAGCAGGCTTCCCGCAGAGCAGGGAGTCTGATGTGGGGCTTGAGGTGGGGCTCAGTTCCAGGACCCTGGAATCATAACTCAAGCTGAAGGCTGAAGGCAGACACTTAATGACTGAGCCACCCAGGCACCCTTATTCCTTTATCTCTTAAATGCATCCCGTTACACTAAGGTAATCTAGCTGAAGCATTATTTTGAGTTACTTTGTAAGTGAAGGATAGCACCAGGCACTATTAAAACCATGCCTGAATTACTTGAAACTAAACTGTTGAATGTATTATGTTTCTTCTTAAATGCTCGATATTTCTGAAAGAAACAATGTAAGTGGAAGGAAGACCATAGCAGGAAGCTTTGTGTAAAAGTCAAGAAATAGGAGCCCAGTCTGAACTGCCTTTTGCAGTTTCCTGTTTTGAGGTCCTTAGGATAATTAAGAAAAATGCAGATCCAAGCCATTGTTGTCAAGGTGTGGTCTCTGAACAGACAGGATCAGTGTCACTTGGGATGGTATTAGAAATTCAGATTCTCAGGCCTCACTCCAGACTTCAAATAACCAGTTTATATTATTTACTTTGAAGCTTTGTGCCCATTTGTTACTTTCTGTCTGAGGTCATGGTTTGGCCTCTCATTCACATTTTCTCATTCAAGCAGAGTAAGGCCAATTTCATCTTCAACAAGACATTGGGAGGCATTGCAAAAAATTTAACTGTGGTCAAGCTCACCCAAAGTAGCTGAGGCTTTTCCTCATCCTGTTTCTTCTTCTTTTTCTCTCTTCCCCTCCACTCCTTCCTCCTGCTTTCTTCTATTTCTTCTTTCCCTTTTTCATTCTTCCTCTTCCCGTTGCTATCAAAAATCATTCTAAACCCTTCCCTAGCTAAGCCTAAGGTATAGAAGCCAGTTCTTGATTATAAATTCTGAAGGAAGAAGACATCGTGAGGTAACCCCAAATGTTAGATGAAGGCAGGTCTCAGTATGTCATAGCCCAGCTGGCTATGTGGCTTCATAGAATTATAAAATTAATCAGCCAATACATTTAGTCTCTAAATTATTTGATAATTTAGATTTTGATTAATTGATCTCTTCCTTCCTTCCTTTTATTTTTTTTTTTTAAGATTTTATTTATTTGACAGAGAGAAACCCAGCTAGAGAGGGAACACAAGCAAGGGGAGTGAGAGAGGGAGAAACAGGCTTCCCGCCGAGCAGGGAGCCCGATGTGGGGCTCGATCCCAGGACTCCGGGATCATGACCTGAGCCGAAGCAGACACTTAACATCTGAGCCACCCAGGTGCCCCTCTTCCTTCCTTTTTTATCTATACTTCTAGGCCTTACATTAGCTGTAGACTAACGTCGTTGACCTGCTGAGGAAGCCATGACTGCCAGTAGGGTTAAACTAGCCATGAGTCACCACTACATGCCCCACACCCAAAGGTCCACCCCACCAACTTATGCCTGGAAGGGACTTGGCCCTGTGAGAAAAGAAATGGATCCCAGACTCCAGAGCACTTGGTTCTATAATTCCTTTAAAACTTACATGGTTTTAATTTTCACCCTTGCCCATCTGGGAGGTATTCATTCATTGATCAGTTGTATTATGGAGCACCTACTATAAACTGGATACATTGTTTTCTCTAGTGACTGAGTCACAGTCCATGCCCTCCAGCCCAGTAGGAGATACAGACAAGTGAAGGGACAATTAAAATGATGATTATTACCCCTGGGATAGTTCAGGGCAAACCTACGGGATGCTCTTTTCAATGGCCATGTCTTCACTGATTGAAAATAGGGCTCCACTCTTTTCTAAAAGAGCTTATCTGCTTTGCTCAAAGCTACATGTTTACAGATTGTCTTTGAAAAAGCCATAATTATATGCTTTCTTAACTACAGAGTGAATTTCCAAGTATTTACTTGGCTAACGGTAACTTGTCAACAGGTTTTTCTGTCACTTTGACACACACTGGGGAGTACTCAGAGATTCTGAAGAGTTGTGATAATGACAAATAATGAGATCAGGACGAAATGTTTTGTTGTGGTTGAATTTTAAAAGCATTTTGTTTAATTTATTAACACAGTCTGAATTTGTGCACATCAACAAACATTTGTAAGTAGGAAGAAAACTTTGTGAAATGGAGCATTTTTGTGGAACTTACTTTTAAGAGAAAAGGTCTGAATCTCATGGAAGCTAGTGCTGTAGCTCATCCAGTGCTCCATGTACAACTTTGTCCTAACTTGCTTTATTGCCGGAAAAATAAAATTCTGGACCTATTGGTAATGCTGTTATAGTAGTTGGCAAGGTTGTGAACAGTCATAGAAATCAAGGAAGACAGTCTGAGGGCCTTTCATTTTGTGGCTGACGTGTCTCAAACTTGTTCTATGACCCATGCTTATTACCTGTCCTATGATTTCCTGAAGCCCAAGGAATGTGAAGGTATACCATTGTCAACATGGCAAGATTTTGGAGTCACTTGTTCATTTAACAACAGCGTAAAGAAGGCCAGTGCTCTAAACAGAGAAAGCTTTCAAATGTATAGCAGTGACTGCATTCTGTTAGTGGCTTCATTAGTTAAAAAAGAAGCTCATGTTACATTGAAATAGATTTTTGGGATATTTGAGAGACCGAATATTAGGACCAAGAAAAATGAGCTACATATTGGATAATTTTCAAATAGGTGGAGTTACCATTCTGGACATGTTTTGTTTCTGGTGATTATGGTCTTCCATTTCTGAATCTTCTATTCTGTTATTCATTGGGGACTTCTCTCTCTCTCTCTCTCTCTTTCTTTCTCTTTGGTTTTATTTTATTTGGTTTGTTTTTGTTTTGAAGATTTTTTATTTACTTTAAAGAGAGAGAGAGAGAAAGAGCAAGAAGAGGGGAAGTTGGGGAGGGAGAGGGACAAGCAGACTCCCCACTGATTGCAGAACCCCATATGGGACTTGATCTTACAACCCTAAGATCATGACCTGAACTGAAATCAAGATCTGACTCCTAACTGACTGAGCCACCCAGGCATCCTTCATTGGGGATTTCACTCTTTATTCCCATCACTTGGACTCTTTGTTTTGCTGAACATTTTAGACAATAGCTTCTTCATAAAGTTGATGCCATTCATGGTCAACTTAGGCACATTCAGAGGCAGAATTCCTGAGTAGAGTCTTGTAGGATCCAGAAAACTGCTCTCCCCCAAATAACCCTACTTTCCCTATAACATCTGTTGCTGTTGCCTGAAGTTTTGAATCAGTGAGTCATTCCTCTGGGTTAGCAAACACCATTAGAAAAAAAATGCAAATTATTATCATTCACACATACTGTAATGCAAATAATTTTTAGGGTTATTAGGAGTAGGATAATTTGGAGTAGAAGCTCCCTGGAGAGGAAATTAGACTCAAGTGGGCATGATAGGGCACCATACTTAACAGTAGCATTTGGGCGTGCAGGAAGGGAAAGTAAGAAGATCACACTTCAGTGACTTAATAGTTTCTTACCTTAACATCATTTAGTGACCTACCATGTTGAGACTTTCATTGTGTGACAGTACAACCGCCCATTGGAGCCTAAGCTCTGCAGAGATGAGTTGTGTTCATTCACTGGGGTTTGTCAAGCAGGTAGTATGGTACCAGCCTATAGTATGTGTTCAATGAATAACATGTGAATGAATGAATAACCTTGCACACAAAAGTTACCCTGAAAGGGTTTTTCTCTGCATTACTAAAGCTATCTTTTTCAGTTAATTTTTAAAGTGCTCTTTTTTATTCCCAGCTTGAATGATGTTTAATAAGGTTCACTGTACCAGGTACAAGTAGTTTCTAACTCCTCCCCACCAATCCTAAAACACTAAGTATCCGATGTTCTAACACCTAAACAAGCTTATTACAGGAATCAGTCAATCAAGTATTATTGACCACATATTCTGTGCTGGGGAATTTCTTTTTTCTCTAAAAGAGACCAATCTGTTGGTGCATATTTTACTTTTATACTTATAAGAACCCAAGGTGAGCAATTAGGACTTTTACTATTTGGAGATGCAAATATACATGATAAATAATAGCCATCATTTTAATCTTTCAGATTTTATTTTATGGTTGCATTATGACCATTTGTCTGATGTATTTAATTTTCTAAATTTCTTTTACATGAAAAATGGAAACTCTATTGATTTAACATCAGAAAAATGTACAGCAGTTAATTTAGAAAAGGCGGCATCTAATTTTGTTAATAAACTGTAAATGGCAAAATGACATACAGTTTAGATTTCAAAGCTTTGGGAACCTACATTTTTGTGTAACAGTAATGATGCAGTTTTAGTTTTGGCAGCAGCATAATTCTATAGTGTGATATTTCTACTTTATTATTTCTCAAAAGTAAGCCTGAAATGTTAATGTAATATGGGAAATTTTCCCCTAGTGAAGTGTGTACTGAACAAGGGGGATGTAATGTTTGTATTACAGAGGGAAGTCTTGCAGAGATTTGCAGATAGATACTCTTGTCGTCATAACTCCTCCTGACCTTGACACTGGAAGATTTTATTAATGTCAGATGACACAGATTTTCCATTATATATCATGAATTGAGATGTGGTTTGTTGCTCCTGATTGTCTCTGGAGTAAGAGTCAGGTCTAGTACTTAACTCTGCAGACTTACAGCCTTGGTTTGAATCCTGGGGCTCCAGTTCTTAGCTGTGTCGTCTTTTATGTAATCATCCCATGCCTCAGTTTCCTCAGCTATAGAATGGGGATAATAACTGGATCGACACCAGGGTTGCTTTGAGGATTGCATATGTTAATACAAATAAACATTTAGAAAAGTGAATTGCTATGGATAAATTATGAATATTCTTGTCTGTAGAAATTTTAGCTCTGAAGAAAGTAATAGAAGAGTACTGTGGACAAGGGTGGCTCGTGAATGAAATGTAATGACATGTCTGATGCGTCATGTCTTGGAAGAGTTATTAGAGATTGGACTGAGCACGGAAGCCTTTGAGGTGAGGAAGAAAATGGGTCTCTGCGTTTGAGAGCGCACAGCCTCCTTTGGTGAGAGACGAGACCAGGGAAATAATGAAGGACTGAATCCTGAATGTGAGATAGAGAGCTTGGTTGTTACCTTGAGGATAGCGGGGAGCCCTAAAGGATTTTACCCTGGAGAGTGACATGCTGAGATGAGTTTTGAGCAACGCCACTGCAGTCTACAGCACAGAGAGGGGATTGGAGGGCGTTGGCCTGTGCAAGAAGTGAGTTAAGAGGCTGTTAGGTGGAAAGAATGATGGTGGCCTGGATGAAGCCTTGGTGGGGACAGAGACATGGACAAACTTCAAATCTATAAAGAAGATGGGATCGGGGCGCCTGGGTGGCTCAGTTGGTTGGGCGACTGCCTTTGGCTCAGGTCATGATCCCGGAGACCCGGGATCAAGCCCCACATCGGGCTCCCTGCTCGGCGGGAAGCATGCTTCTCCCTCTCTCACTCTCCATGCTTGTGTTCCCTCTCTGGCTGTGTTTCTCTCTGTCAAATAAATAAAATCTTTAAAAAAAAAAAAAAAAAAGATGGGATCAATAGCATCTAGTGATTGTTTCCAGGTGGTGGGTGAGAAAGAGGGGATGATGGCCACATTCCAAGCTACGGCACATCTCCGTGACCAGGTGCCCAGTGTTGCGCTGGGCCGTGAGGCCTGGAGGAGTAATGTGGTCGGGTGGAGCTGCTCTCTGGGGTGAGACAGCATCACAAGGGAGACTGAAGTGTTTGGTCCCAGGTTGGAAGTCCAGAGAGGTTACAGAAGCAATGGGTGCATGATGTTCAGAATAGAAATGAAGGCAAATCTGGGGCCAGGTTCCAGAACAGCCCATGGTATTGTCCCCACATTCTCAGGGCTCCACACAGCAGGGAGAAACTTTAATTTTTTATTTTAACCTAATGCGATTCTTTTCTAGAGAATACTGTCCCTAGAACAGCCCCTCTAGGCTTCAAATGCCCTGGGCAATTCCAAACCCCTTATCTACCCTGGAGCCTTGTTACTAGGAGTTGTTACTGGAAATTAAAGGTTATATCTGTCCCTGAGGCAAACTGGAGGTTACCTTGAATCTGAGATTGTTCTGGGCTCATACCTCCAGGTTCATAAGATGCCCTTTTCCCTTTGGGACAACAGACCCTGAGAAGCTAAAGCAGAGGGCTCTTAGTTCTTCTTTGTCAGTGCCCCTTGTGGCACTTGCCTTCCTCTGTCCGTAAGGTTTCTTTTGAACCATTTTGCTGAAACTTGATCCCTTGTGCATTTTAGCTATGTGTTTTTGCAAGCTTAGCTCTAAAGATGAGTTAGGTTGAATTCAGCTAATTGATTAAATTAACTTTCTGATTTCACAAAGTTCAAGTTTTACGAATCACTCCCAAACTTTTAGGATAAAATACAAGCAAGTCTGCACACGATGTGAATTGCAGCACCGGTGGGCAGGAATTAAAAAAAAATGAATGTTGTTCCGAAATTAGCAATCTAATCTTACATGAGCCAGCTAAGAATGGTGGAATTGTTAATTTATGTGAATGAAATGTGAATCTTGTTTCAGTTTGTTTAATATTAGAAATTCAAGAAGAGGAAGATTCAAAGCATTTCAGAATATTGGAAACCTTCTTAAGGTGACGATTACAGCAACCCTCATGGAAAGTAAACAGACCTCTCTTGCTTCTTCAGTAGACAAACTGCACTAGAGAGAATGAAATTAGCACTGAAAGTATTAAAATATTGATAGCAATCATTCCATGTCCATACTCTGCCAATTAATAATTAATTTTACCTTGAAGGTAACTGTAAGAGTCAGACTTGTTTTTTTCATGCTTTCACTTGGAAAGGATGCTTCACTTTCTCCCCCGCTCAATGGTGTCAAGTCTCCAGCAAATAATTCACATTTTAATGTGGTTCATAGCTAGAATTTCTTTTGTGTGGCTTGCTAAAATGAAAAAAGTTTGCTGCGAGCAGTTTAGAGAACACATAAGTTGGTCACCTCTCTGATTTATATGTGGCATCAGTGGATTCTTTTTTTAAAAAAAGATATTATTTATTTATGGGAGAGAAAGAGAGAACATGTATAAGCTAGGTGAGGAACAGAGGAAGAAAGAGAGAGAGAATCTCCAGCCGACTCTGCACTTAGCATGGAGCCCCACACAGGGCTTGATCTCTTGCCCCTGAGATCATGATGTGAGGTGAAATCAAGAGTCAGACTCTTAACCCACTGAGCCACCCAGGCGTCCCACGGGTAGGTTCTTAATGTGTCATTGCCAGTTACGTACTTCATGCAGCATACCTGTTGTTGTTGTTTTTTTAAAAGGGTCATATGCAGGGTGCCTGGGTGGCTCAGTGGGTTAAGGCCTCTGCTTTCGGCTCAGGTCATGATCTCAGGGTCCTGGGATTGAAGTCTGCATTGGGCTCTCTGCTCATCGGGGAGCCTCCTTCCTCCTCTCTCTCTGCCTGCCTCTCTGCCTGCTTGTGATCTGTCTAATAAATAAATAAATAAATAAAATCTTAAAAAAAAAAAGGGTCATATGCAAAAGTGGAGGGTGATAATCTTTATCCTCTGCATGCTGATGATTATAAAAGGGCTACAAGTTTTACAAAATGGATCATTTTCTCCCCCAAATAAAGAAACATCCTTGAGGTTTTATGGCTTTGATTTGGGCAAGAGAAGTTTGTGTGGAACTTCTCCCAGTATCATGAGTGGAGAACCTTCTTGCTATGGTGGTATTTTGGAGTTAAAATAGATTATGTTATGTAAGTGTTGCTCTTGCCCTAGTAGTTGGTAGCAAAACTATGTCCTAATCTGTTTTATACATATAATAGTTATCTATTCAAAGGTCCATTGGAATAAGTTTTGTGTTATATTTTTTATTTTGATAAATAAAAGTGGATAAAATATTCACTCACTCTCTCCACAACTATTTGCTGAATGCCTGGTTTGTGCCTTCTACATAAAAGCAGCCAAAATCAGTTCATGTCATACTAAAAAGTTTATTAAGAAATAGTACTCTATTTCTCATTTTCTAAAATGGGACAGGGTATTTATAGCCTTTGGACCTTATACCAACGTGTGTCCTCTTTTAAAACAACCTTTCCTGGTGTGCCTGGGTGGCTCAGTCATTAAGTGTCTGCCTTCAGTTCAGGTCATGATCCCAGAGTTCTGGAATCGAGCCCCGTATCAGGCTCCCTGCTCAGCGGGGAGCCTGCTTCTCCTTCTCGCTCCCTCTGCCTGTGTTCCCTTTCTCACTGTGTTTCTCTCTGTCAAATAGGTAGGTAGGTAGATAGATAGATAGATAGATAGATAGATAGATAAAATCTTAAAAAAATAAAACAAACTTCCCTCCCAATTAAAGAGATAGGCTTAATTATTTTCATTATGTACACATGATATTAGAGTCACCCATCACTCCAGATTTTGGCAATGTTTTATTTAAAAATCCTTGCTTATGTGTAACTACAGGAAAAGCATAGCTGTCCTAAGTGACCCTGTCCAAACGTTTGCAAAGCACACCTAGCAGAGTGGGGGGTCCACGTGTTTACTGGTGCGGAGTGTGGTGTAATCCCAGCTTAATTCAGCACCGGCACTGTTCAGCCACCTGACTTTTCAGTGGTACTTTCTTGAATTTATTTCAGTCTTGGTGCTTGAGCTCCAACCTGACCCTGACAGTTCAAATTGCTTGTTGCTACCTAGCCTCTAAACAAGCAGTTTTCAGACTGTTGATTGCAGCGCTAACCAAAAAACTCGCAAACACTGGTTATTTTGAATAAAAAGTCTGGAACAGAAGGGAGTACCTTTTTTGGTTGACCATATGTGTGAGTGAGAGTGAGCTACTGATAGGATAAGGTTTCACATACCATCACCATATTTATTATTAAAAGGATTTATATGGCTTATAGGGTTTCTACCAACTCCTCTTCTCCTGATCCTGTGACATACGTGGTGAGACACTTGCCAGGGAGTTAGACACTTACAGTTTTCTGTAGTTACACATGAGATTTATATGGTCATGCCAATAATTTAATTTCTACAATTTTAAGGTCAATAGGCATTGTCACTTGTGAAATGTGAGCCAGAATTTATAATAGGCTTCAGATGGATTATATTTTGCTCTTTATAGTTACTCATGGAGAGAGAGTATCTGTGAAAACAAAGATGTACCAGCATAGTGTAGTATTTATCATTTCTCCGGATTAGATAGAAAGCACACTTCCAGGTTATTTGTATCGGTCACAGTAGAGTTCCCAGTATAAGTTGACAAGGAACACTATAATGTTTTATATGCAACCTTTCAAAACCCTGTTAATTATGCATAAGATAATACTCTTCAATAACATCAGGAGTAGACAAATGAAATCATTAGTTTTATATTCCAGAGCCCTATGCACATCTATTATAACTGTGCATTTGAATGCCTCCACCCCATTTCTCAAAATCACTTTTTCTTACATTATAATGTGATATCATAAATGAATATGAACAGTATTATATAGTGGATGAAATTGTACAAAAAAGACCTTAGCTTTTGAAGATTATAAAACTATTTCATTACTTGGAAGGGACAGTTTGCTGACAGCCCGTGACAGTGGAGGGAGAAGTGTTGATCAACCATTTACTGTGGTCTTCATTTCATTAAATAATGCCCCTGACAATGTGGTATCCACCTCAACATGCTTAAGATGCCTAATATGCTACCTTGGCAGTGTCAGTGTAGACCGAAGTGGATCTTTGTGGTGATACTGGATTAGGATGTCTAGCTGGAGAAAAGTCCTTTCACTTCCTGCAAAGCCTGAGTATGTTGAGATATTCAGGGTTTATCTGCATATTTCTTTAAATTTGAAGCATTCTAGAGAATTATTTTGAGAGGTAAGAGAAGAAATGCACAGTGCACATTTAAAATGACTTTGTAAAATGATATGATTTGCCCAAATGCACATTATTGTAATTTAGCCAAGATAGGTGGCCAATTGAATGTTCCCGGAACTGTAATTGTCTACATGCTATTTGTAAGACCCTTTCTGATAGCGGTAGCAAAATGCACCTTTTTCTTTCAATATCCATTTGGTTAGGAATGCATCCATTACGTATAAATGATGACACACTCTCTCTCTCTCAGCTAATGTAAATACAGGTGAAGGTAATTTCTAATACTGTGGGTTTTTTTTTTTCTATTTTTGTTCATTTTCTATTTTGTTGTAGAAGTTATTTTTAAATATACTATTGTTTTCTTAAAACTCATTCTAAACTGTGTGTTTGCTTAAAAAGGAAAAAGAAATATAATTTGAGAAAGACAACTATATCCAAATAGAGGTGGTTCTAGCTATGCATTTTATAGTCAGAATTTCAAAACAAATTTCAAATTTCTAAGTTTTTATTAAAACCTGGGTAACTTAAAAAGTTTTTTTTTAAAGATTTTATTTATTTCACAGAGAGAGAGATCACAAGGAGGCAGAGAGGCAGGCAGAGAGAGAGGATGAAGCAGGCTCCCTGCTGAGCAGAGAGCCTGATGTGGGCCTCGACCCTGAGATCATGACCTGAGCCAAAGGCAGAGGCCTTACCTCACTGAGCCATCCAGGCACCCAAACCTGGGTAACTTTTAAAACTTCACTTTGCTTACATGACCCAGAAAAATTAAACTATTAAAAAAAGAATACTATCTGTCACAGAAATGGTACATTTTAGGGGTGCCTGGGTGGCTCAGTTGGTTAAGCAACTGCCTTCAGCTCAGGTCATGATCCCGGAGACCTGGGATCGAGCCCCACATCGGGCTCCCTGCTCGGTGGGAAGCCTGCTTCTCCCTCTCTCACTCCCCCTGCTTGTGTTCCCTCTCTGGCTGTGTTTCTCTCTGTCAAATAAATAAAATCTTTAAAAAAAAAAAGAAATGGTACATTTTAACTGGAAAAAGTCATGATTTACACATTGGTGGATACACTGGTGCTTTTCTTGTATGGTTATAAGGTAACAAATGCATGAACCAAATTATAGAAAGGGACTTTTTCTTGTCTCTGAACTCCACTATTATTATTAAATGTTAAATATGTCTTCTCATTGAAATTTTCTTAACCCTGGAATAAAAATAAATGAACAAGTAATTTTTGTAAGTTCTGAGTTACATCTTACATGTTAGAGCTGGACATAGATGTCTGATCTCTCTAATGCACATGAATAGTTACATTTCTAACCTAATCCTGCCTCAACTAGATGTTTGACTTTAGGTAAGTTATTTAAATCTCTCTGGCTGATGTTATGACTCTGAGAGCATGACCGGAGCTAAAATCAAGAGTCACATGCTTAACCGAATGAGTCACCCAGGTGCCCCTGTGCTTTCTTTTGGTTAGTATTTGCCTAGCATGCCTTTTGTTATCAGTTTATTTTCCACCTTTCAGTGTCAATCTATGGTGTCTTCCTCATAAACAACATATAGTTGGACTTTAAGTTTGATACAGTTGGAGAGCTTCTGTCTTCAAAAAAGGCAGTCTAAGTCATTTGCATTTATTGTGGTAATGGATACTCAAACATTTTGTAGTATCTTTGTTTTCTGTTTAGCATTTTCTCCTTCTTTCTTGCCTTTAGTTGAATGATTTTTTTTATCTCCCTTGCACATTTTCTCCCATTTACTGAATTTGTAGTTCACATTCTGTCAATTATTGCAATATGTACCCTAAAATATTTGACATGCATATCAAACTGGAGCTTTTCCTAACACTGTAAAATTGGTGAGCATTCTATCCTGCTCTTAAATAAAATAGTAATCATAGAACTTAAATAACTCCTTCCTGTTTCATGTTATTGTTACCAAGAATTTCATTGATTTGAAACTCTCCAGAATTTTTTATTTAGATTTACCGACACATGTTACCAGTTTCTTTGCTTGCTATCATTTCTTGTATCTCATTCCTTCCTGTGAGATTTATTTTTGTTCGGGTTGAATCTTTCAGTTGTTTTTTCCAGAGGGGTATGATGTGCTTAGCAAGCTCTTAATTTTTTTATCTTTGGCAGTTTGCTTTCACTGGAATTATTAAGTGATTGTTTAGCTGGGTATGGAATTCTATGTTATGTTATTTCTTCTTAGTATTTTGAAGTTACTGGTATTGTCTTTGTGCATTTATTGCTGCTGATAGGACTCCTATTGGTCTGATTGTTGTTCCCTTTAAGGTAGTTTATCTTTTCTGTCTTGCAGCTTTCACAATCTTTTTCTCCTTTTTCTTTGTATTCTGTAGTTTTAGCACAGTGTTCTAGTTGTTACTTTGGCTTTATTTAGTCTGGGAGTTGACGAACTCTTTGAAACTATGCATTTACATCTTTCTTCAATTCTAGAGACTTTAATAAAAAGTCATAACTTTTTCTTCACCCTCTGTAGTCTCTTTTTTCTCAGAACAATCATATTCTGGAGTTTTTCATTCTCTTCTCTGTTTAAGTTTCTCTTTCATACTTTTGTATATTTAACTTCCTGTGATGCATTCTAAGAGGTCGTTTCCTTAGATCTGTCTTCCAGTTTACTAAGTTCTCTTTATCTTTGTCTTATGTGCTCTTTTAATGTATCATTGTTTTGTACTCCAGTGATAGTTTTTTAATTCCAGAATTCTTTTTCAAATTTTACACTTTTCATAAATCCTCTTTTTGCCACATGGAATGTACTATCTTCTTTATCTGCTTGATGGTTATAAACATTTATTTCAAAAAATTTTTTAAAAATTGCTTTAGTTTCTAATGTTATTTGATTATGACTTTTTGTCGCATTTACAAACTTTCATAGCATTAGATGTCTTTGCATTCTTTGCAGTCTTTTCATTTGGGTTCATCAGTAGTGATTACATTTTTTGAAGGTTATATGCTGTATTGTAGAACAATTCTTATGGAACAGTTTCTTTATGGCTCAAAGAATTTTACACTGTGCTTGCATGCCTTATAGGATGGGGAATTAATGTGGTCATGGTTGACTCTGCTTCCTGCTCATACCTTGAGGCAAACCTTATCTTTAGGCAGTGGGAAGTTTTTCTAGTTGCAGTTTACCTTCTAGTCTAGTTTCAGGGCTTAAAATCTTGACTTTCTGTGTCAGTGCCAAAATCTACATCCACCTCCTCCAGAGGGCACAGTGGCTTATTTTTGTGCTTCTTGAAATGTGTTGTTCTTATTTTCAAGTCCAGCTGTGTACTTAAATTTTTTCTTCAAATTTTACCTAACATTTATAGGCATGTTTGAAGTGAGAGGAGAGATTTTACACCTCAGATCAATCTCCTCTCAGTCTGGAATGGTCTCCCATTTTTTATTTTGTAATTTTCATTTTATACAATTAGGATTCTAGTATATATAACCTTTTATTAGTTGCTTTTTTACCTCTAAGAATTTATCATGAGTCTTAAACCATTACTAATCTTCTAAACCATGACTTTCTCATGGTGGTTTTCTGCAGAATGGATATATCATTTATCTAGGTACTTCTTGTTGTTGAATATTAAATTTTTCCTAATTTTCTTTGCAATTGTAAGTTATGCTTCCATGAACATCTTTTTGTGTGTGTGTATATCTATCTATGTATCTATCTATCTATCTATCTATCTATCTATCTATCTACCTACCGACCTACCTACCTACCTACCTACCTATCTATCTATATCTTTGTGAGCCCTCCTGCCAGGGCTACTTTATTAGAGGTGGAAGACTTATTGTATATCAGGGTGGGATCATAACAATTTGAATGACCGAGCAGTAATGGGAAGTATAATGGATATATCACAAAAAATTCTGAACTTTAGGAGAAAACCGGATAAACTAGGAAGAGGAGGATAAAAGTACAGTGGATTCGAACTTTATACCATTATAAAATTCAAATCTCTGTTCAGTTAGTTCATTCATAAAAACAGATCTTTGTGACATTATGTCAAGTACTGGACCTAATGGGGTGGGATGAGAGACAAAAACAAGGTGGTTTCTGTTCTTCAGAAGAATACAGGTGAACTCTCAGTGAAGATACATGTAACTACAAGGAATGATAATAAAATGGTAGGCATAAGTAAGTGATACACTACAGGTTATAAACTGGATAATTCTGTGACATCTACTCAATCCATTTGGAGGAGGGGGCCATATATGCCTAATAATTCATGTCACTCTTAAAGTGACAAGAAGGAAGTTTAAGCAACAGATGAACACGTGTTTATAGGAGGAATAGTTGCTTCCATTAATTTTCTGAGCATAATTATCTCAGTAAACTTTCTGTCGTGTGAACAGCACCATGCTGCTAAGTCTGTTTTTGAGCTTCCCCATAGCAGTAACACTCTAAGACTAGTATCAACTTCATCCTTCTCAGTAGAAACTATTGGTCTGGTTTCCCACCATCCTCACACATGGCTGTGTACTTCAGAGGAGGCTAGGTCCATCCCTGCTATAGTGTTCTAGTTAAATCCAAGATAGTTATTGAGCATTCCCCTTGCCAATGACTGGGAGGCACACACAGGTGATACATAGGAGGAAAACTTTGCTGAGGGCTTTCTTGAAAATATTTACCCACTGTTTAAAGGGAAAAAAGGATGACATGGTTCTTCTTTCATGGGCCACCATTGGGATCTGGATGTTGTACTAGAAACTGTTGTAGTCATCCTGCCATCAGCCTTTGGATGAAGTTAATACAAGGGAGAAGGCAAAACTAAGATGAAGGAGGGAAACTGGAGGCTTCCCTAATTAGTGTTATGATGATTAATGCCCATATGATTTATGTTTTCAATTGTCTGAAGCTAAAAATCTTCTGAAGGCGAGTGGGAAGGCTTCAGCATTGTCCCTTGGCACTCTTGTCACCTTGAGACAATCCCTTTAGCCTACTAAAGTGTCTGGTGCAGGGATGGAGGCAAGATGCTAGGTGACTTGGGCTGCTTTCCTGTTTGTTGCCTTTGGACAGTTATCACAATGACTGGGTCTTGGAAAGTACAAAAATATAAAGTATAAAAAGTCTTATATCTTAAAAAGTATAAAGAGTGACATAGAAAATGAAAATACAGAAACTGTGAAGCATTTGCATTCCTTCCAGTCTACTTAAGTGTCTGTTTCCAGCCTTCCTTTTCCAACCTAAAAGTAGGTTCTTCTAGTTGATTTTTGAATGACTTAAAACCAAGAGAACTACTGATGCTGCACAGTACATACCCATACATTTCCTATTCAGTTCCTTTGCCATGAAAAGTAGGAGGAAAACATACCGAGAAAACTAGTTTTGGCCAAATATAATAAAAAGTAAGAATTTGCACTTCCAAATGTGATGACTTGTCTTCGTTGTGTCCCTTGTGCCTTCACTGTCTTTTGACAGTAGTTTGTCGCTCACTTTCAGACTCTTTCTCAAGCACTGAGACTTTTTTTTTTATTATTTCCAGATAATTTCCAAATGGTCCATACCACCTCCCCTGACAGAAAAAGAAATTGTAATATATTGATTTCCTAAATTCAGATTTGTAATTGGAGATTATGGATGATAGTTGCAGTTTGATGTCAGCTTGAGCATGTGACTTGTTTTAGATTCCCAATGGTGAGAGAATTCTGATTCACATTGATAAATAGTTAGAAATCAAAGGATTTTGTTTGCTTGTTTAAGCCGCTTGCTTTGCAGGCTTTAGGTTCTTAGATAAGGATGGTAAGAAATACTTCATTCAAAGTTTTTTTTTTTTTTAAGTGAGTTTTTTCTTTTTTTCTTTTTCTTTTTTTGATATTTGTTTATTTGAGAGAGTGGTGAGAAAGATAGCGCACAAGCAGAGGCAGAGGGAGAGGGAGAAGAAGACTCCCGGCTGAGCAGGGAGCCTCATGTGGGACTTGATTCCAGGACTCTGGGATCAGGACCTGAACCAAGGGCACATGCTTAACCAACTGAGTGACCCTGGTGCCCCCATCCAAAGTTTTTATAAGAGCAAATTAACTGGTTGCGCAGCTTAGTGTGTTGAAGGTTTCAAATATATTAAGATTGGTGTATCATATTCTTACGTGTGCAAGAATCGTGTGCAATACTCATTTTAGAAATTAACATTATTTAAATGAATAAATTAAAATGACAGTTTTTGTGCCCCTGAAGTACCCTAGCAGAGCTTGACTTTGGAGACCACTGATTTTTAAAAATTTTATTATTTGGTAGAGAGAGAGAGAGAAAGCACAAGCAGGGGGAGTGAGAGAGGGAGAAGCAGGCTCCCCACGGAGCAGGGAACCCCATGTGGGGCTTGATCCCAGGATCCTGGGATCATGACCTGACCTGAAGGCAGAGAGCTAACTGACTGACCCACCCAGGTGCCCTAGAGACCACTTCGTTTTTTAATTTTTTTATTTTTTAAAAGATTTTATTTATTTATTTGAGAGAGAGAGAGACAGAGAACATGAGAGGGGAGAAGGTCAGAGGGAGAAGCAGACTCCCCGCAAAGCTGGGAGCACGATGTGGGACTTGATCCCAGAACCCTGGGATCATGACCTGAGCCAAAGGCAGTGGATTAACCAACTGAGCCACCCAGGCACCCTTAGACCACTTATTTTTAAAATTAATTTTTTTTACAGTACTTCTCCCACCATGTTGCAATTGCTTAATGAACTTCCCACCTCCCTTCAGCGGCCTGAAGGCAGCAAAACTTATATCTCATTTATCTCTGTATCCTAAATTTAGGCACCCTGACACAGGCCTTGATCTCACCACCCTGAGATGATGACCTGAGCTGAAATCAAGAGTGGGGCACTTAACTGGACCACCCAGGTGCACCCCCAGTTTTATTTTTTACCTGGTCACCCCCTCCTTGGGCCTCCTGAGGGCTTCCCAAGGCACTGCTCCTCATCTACATAGCGCAGTGCCTCCTGCATGATCCATCTATGGAAAGGATCATATTGCAGCCCAGCAAACATTTCGCTTCTCAGTGTATAAAGGACCAAATTAGAGGTTGATCTTACTGAAGCTTCTCTTATAATATATATGCACATCCACTTATGATTATTTATGGTATTTATTTATGATAACTTTGGTAGTTCTTTTCATGTTTAAGATAAATTGATGCTCCCGGTAGAAATTTAGAAAGTATAAAAAGTGACATAGAAAATGAAAGTACAGAAAATGTGAAGCATTTGCATTCCTTCCAGTCTTTAGTCTTTGTGTGCATTAGCTGCATAAGCGGTGCCTACATCCTGCTTTTTTCACTAATGTAGTAGGGGCATTTCTCCATGCCATTAAAAAGTTTTCATAAACCTAATTGTAATTGCTTTGTGAACAGTTCCTTTACTGTTTCTAATCTGCTTTTGTAAATTATGTATTACATAATGCTATAATATTCTTGCATATAATGTGTCAACTGTGCCAAGATATCTTCAGGATAAATTCCTCAAAAGCAAAACCAAAGAATGACTCAAAGGTACAAATATTTTCAAGGCTCTTGTTGTATGTATGCTTTAGATAAATTTGTAAATGGACCTATGCTATTGGAGAAGGAGATGTTGTATTCTGATTGCAGTTGGATAATTGTTGATGTCTCAGAAAGGGAACTCTTCTGTTTAGAATGGTAGACTTTCGATGGACAAGTACCAGCTAAGTTTGACTTATCAAATTGAGCAGATAACAGAACCAGGCCACCATGCTATGTAAGAGAATTGGCTTTTAGACACTCTTTGTTGAGTCTCAGTTTTTCTTTTTGCAGCCCTGGTTCTTGCTGGAATTATGTATCCTGAGTTTCAGTGGCATCTGACATTTTCCCCTAAATAGCAAGGGGCAGAGAACCTGGTTAACGATGGACTTGACTTATGAGCCAGCCCCCATTTCCTTTATCATAGGCTGACCTTGGGTTCTGGCCAAGCAATACAGTCTGGGCTTCTCTTCTCAGGTTTGCATTAACAAAGCTTTTTTAAGCTTGCACGTGCAGAAAGGCTTGATATAGTGGAAATATTATTTTGTTTCAGGGAAAGGATAATATGTATAAAGGGATACATTGAAACTGAATTCTTACATATTTAAAAAATTTAACCTATTTACCCAGAGGCAGAAGTGATTTGGGGCTTAGGAAAAAAATCACAGATAATTTGAAATTCATACATTATTATTCGATTTAAAGTCATATCTTTCTTCATCTAGATCATATCAGTATAATTCTAAGAGAAACATCCCAGGAGTTTGAATGGGATTTTTTTTTTTTAATGTAAAGCAATGGCACTTTTTTTTTTTTTAAACCAAATTGGCTTTTCACAGTGGCAGACCTGCAGCTGCTAACTAATCCCATAACGAGCAGTATTTACCCACACATTTTCCAAATTAAATATGGGTATATGCAAGCCTGACTTACGATTTTATAATACACATGCTTTACCTGCTCAGTAAAAAAAAATGTTAAATCTAAATCGCCCCAAGGACTATAAACCCTGTTGGGGAGGTGAGGATAAAAAAGCCAGTGAGAGGATATATGTGACTTTGTAGAATACGCATTGCCCACTTAGGGCATAGAGGGGAGGACGTTGCAGAGATGGCTGAAGAATGCAAGTACCTGAGCATTGCTTAGTAGCCGTGATCAGTTACTCAGAACAAGACGTGCTCACGTTATTAGGACCTAGGTATTAAGAGCTGCCATTCAGGCAAGCACTGGTGATTGTTTTTCCCTAGGAGCCATTAGAAATTTTTTTTTCAGAATTACTATGTAATTCTATTTGCCCTTCTCTTTAAGATTTTTTTTTTTCAGATAGTGCAATGGCATTTTTACGACTTTAGTTTAATTTGAATTCCGTTCATTACAGTTTTTCCAAACAAATTAATCGTACATTGAGCTAAAACTTGGATTGCCAGAATGGCTGATCATTGCATCTCCCCCTAGCCTGCAAATTTTTTGAGATCCCATTAAATTTTATTCAGAAGTCCCTTACCAGCCAAATGTATTGTTTCCATGGATACAATTAATGGGGAAAGCAATTTTATAAGACTGATGTAAAAAATGAGCACTTCATCAGCCCCCCTGCTGGTCGCATTTAGAGACTGGAGGAAGTCAGCTCTTGTGGGGTTGGCAGAAGCTCTGTGGTGTAAAGGGGGCAAAACAATGAAAGCAGAAGTCAGAAGTCAGAAGTGTGTTTTTCAGTGTAAGGAAGTACCCCTGAAGACTTTATTAGGAGTTGGAAAATGCTACTAAATTCTGACACTTTTTTACATACTGTGTAATTATAGAACTACCTATGCACGCGCACGCACACACACACGCACCCCATTTCTTAAGAATACAGATGTCCCTTCTCCTTTAATTGCTGGAACCGGTTTTGGGGTATCTGGTACAGGATGGGTAGAGAAGGAAGAATAGAAGTTTCAGTGAAATGAAGGACTCACCAACTCTTAACAGTCACTAATGTCTGCCAAACATTTAAGTTGTAGGTGTATGACTCAATCACCAAAATTTTTCTTGATGAGCATATTTATTTATTTTATGAAATATATCCAATGAGGTGAAATCAATAACACCTCATCTCATTTTCCAAAATATTGAAGTGAAAATAAGAGAACCCCAATGTGGTATCCTAAGCACCAAAGAATACTTTCACTCCTGGCCCCAGCCCAAGCCCAGGGCAGAAAGCTAGAGAGATTTCTTGGAAAATTTAGATCATATGACATTTGAATGACGATTAAATTTTGGGGGAAAGGTGGTTTATTCTCATTAGGGGAAGAAATGAGACTGGAGCAATTCTGTGTTCAGTTTTAATATCACTGTGCAGATTGTGGCAAAATGGTGCCCTTTTCCTATTCTCGAGTGACTACAAGTATGGGCTAAGCCAACTTTTACAAAAAAATAATAGAGTGTGAACAAGTACATTTTAAGGTGAATAAATGCAGTTTAATTGCTTGCAAGCAAATACATTGAATAAATGAATTGTTTATATTTTCAGTACCACAGCTATGCTGGGTTTTGTTTTTTTTTTTTGTTTTTTTTTTTTTGAGTTTGCTTGTAAAGGGGCTGTTACAAATGTGTTTTCCCCTGCAGAGGGCAGTCTGCCTCTACAAAACACACCCGGCCTCGGCAGCGTTTGAGCTTAGAGAACAAGGATGTATAATTATTTTCTAAGCTTTAAATGTAAATAATTCTTTTTCTTTTGATGAGGGTATGGGGAAAAATCTTTTATATTAGAAAATTATAGATTGTGTATAGCTCCATGCATGTGTTTTCCTCTTGCTCTTTTATGTATTGTTTTGCTGACCAGCTTTTTAAGATTGAAGGCATTTTTGAATAAGCATTGAACAAGAAAGATAACAAATAAGGTCCCAAGTGAAGGGGGAAATGGTAATCAGGGAAATAAGAGAAACATCAGGCCGGGTTGCAGATTAAAATTGTATTTATATTAAGAATTTAAGGTCCTACAAATTGCACCACAAGTGCAGAGAAAGTAAAATATACCACCTGATAAATTTTTTAAAATGCAGAAAATAGTTTTAGCTTAAAGAGGTTCATAACTACAGCTGGATATATTTAATCGGAAAGGTGTGAGAAAATAGGTATTTCCTTCTGTACTATTTCTCTCCTGTTTGATGTACCTCTCTAAGAGAGGAGTGGATTAAACCGAGGCAGCTATTCCAGAAGAGAATGGGAACCTTTAGAGAAGAGGTGCTGAAATACATGGAGCTGATGCACAGATAAATATGAGACAACAGAATTCCGAAACAGTTTAATCACAGGTTTTCTGGACTTTAAAGGGGATTCACTTTATGCTGACCAGGAGAAAAGTGCCTAGAGATAGATACTGTGAAGGCTTAGTTTAAGGGTGTGTGAAAAATGATGAAGCTGCAAATGATCATTTCAATAGATCAGCTTCAGTGGGCAAAAGAAGCCACGTTCCTGGTGTAGAAATTCATAAACACTGGGAAAAATTACATAGTTTTTGTTTATTGGAAAACAGAAAAAAGAAATGTGTAAAACACTCCTTAAAAACACAATAACTAATACCAAGAAAAATGCTCAGAAACTTATGCCTGGGGAATATTACAGGAATCTGCAGCTCGCACCGATTTTCACATCGTGAATGCAAGTTTGGAAATACCTTTGAGAATTTCTCTTTTGCTGCTTGCTTGTCTATTTACTTGCCAGCATTTTTCTCAGTTCCTTTTTCTAAAGCTGTTTGAGAATGTGATTTCGTGTTGAGCTGCTTTTGTGAAGTGCAATTTATTTATTCTCTTCTCATCACATATGTTTTTATTAATGTGCAATTATTATATAGCCCGACAACACCAGGACAAAATTTATTGTCTCTAAATGAAGAGGAGGGACTGTAAGTGGTTTGATTTTTGGAACTTGTATTTTTGGAGCCGGCTCTCAAATCATGCAGCTTTGTAGTCTGCGATTTATGACGGCTGCGGTCGAACCAGGTGGAGCAAAGCCGCAAAATGGCAGGACAATTACTGGAAGGGAAGAGCATGGAGGAGTCTTGTCAGTTCCCAACGTGAAATGTAATCAGGTTACATAGAGAGTGATGTGATCTATCTTGTTAGCACATTCTGAACTCTTCTGAAAATATAAGTTATAAACCTTTCAAAATTTAAAACACAGGGAGATGCAGAACTGCATAGCTTATCTAGATGTTTGTTTTGCTGCCATGAATTTTTAGATCAGTAAGTTTATTTTAATCAGGTGGCCCATTCTGTATCATATTGATATTGCCAATACAATCATGGTTGTTAGTTTTAAACATTTAGAAGGAATTTTATTTTAGCAAGTGTATCATGATCAAATAGTCTATCCTCTTTTATATTGACATTGTTCTTTCTTGTCATAGTTGCCAAGGCCAACATATAATTCTTCTTTTTCAGAACTACAGAACAAGTACTAAATGTTTGCATGCATCCAACGAGCTCATCTTTGAGGGCTCTTTCTCCCTGGGCTGTCGTGAACAGTTGGGCTTATGCCTTCTAATCCAAACAAATGTTATTTAGAAAGTTACTTGTGTTGTATCCTTTTATTTTAAAATGAACACCACTTAAGACTCATTGAATATTAAAAATTAACTTAAATCACAGAAGATAACAAAGTGTGCAAAGTACCACTGAACCCTCCAGATGTTTAAAGAGTTACGGTGTTGGATGGATCGGTTATTTTTCACTAAAAAATGAAGATTTTGACGTTGTGAAATGTGTTGTTTTGTGTCGCCAGTATTGATGTCGCTTGGGAGAATGATGCTCTTCTCTGCATTCACACAGACCCATGTATGTAACAGCCTTTTCTGGGGAAAAAAATTGTGCCTACTTTCTTCTGTGGCTAACGAGATACACCTAATCAACTATTTGTAAAATTATACCCTTGCCAAAATATATGAACTTTTCTAGTCTTTCAAGTGCATCACGTGCTCTCCAAAATCCACATGGTTTTTAGAGAGGATTTGCCTTGTTTCTCCTCACATCTTGGGAGCAATGCTTGTAGAGAACAGGGTAGGTGGCTTTTATATGGCTTGAAATTTTTAGATAATATTCCAACTTGTGTGCGTATTGCTATTAAGTGGTCCTAATGCCACGGTTTTAAGAGAGGCTGTCTTAGAATCTTAAGTCAACACTGAAATTATGAAAAAATATACTAATTTTCCCCCCCATTGTCTCAAAAACAATTCATTTTAGCTAACTTTCACATTTGATTTGAAAAGCAGAAGCCTTCAGCACTGTGGTTCCCCCTCTGTCTTGACTCTGCATTGTATTGTGTTTTCCTGCCACCTCCACTGCCGAGTGCAAAAAAACTACAGTGGGAGCCCTGATTTTTCAGCCATTCTGTATCTTCGTTGCTGTTAGACTCATAATTTTGCTTGAGTTTATAATATCTGCGTTTGGTCTTATTACACCAAAAGAAACTCCTTGGAAAATTTACTTTCTCCCCATTCCTTTCATTTGCAGATGAAAGGCAAATGCAGATTTAAAAAAAATAAATAAATACAATGTGGTTAGGACCATTCATCACACTCTCTGTCTGCTGGGTCTTTGTTTCTGTTTCATGCTGCGTGCATCACATTACATTTCTGAACCTGTTGTGAGTTTTTTTTTTTTTTTAAAGCATTCTTCTTTTGTAGTTTATTAAAATAAAAATATTTTCAGTCAGCAGAAATCCCATTGGTTCTTCTGGAAATCTTGCCCCACAGGCCTTTGCAGGACAAGAACAGATTGTCTGGGGCCTAATTCTGAGCATTGTTTTTTATGAGGAAATCAAAAGTATAATTGTTAAAACCCAGTGTGTCCTTTTATGTCTGAAAAGGAGAATTAAATTGCTAGTGGCAAAGCAACAGGGGATAGAGGGAGAGTGGATGTGAGGCAGGCCCTCTGGAATTGGGGGTTTGTTGTTGAAAGTAAAGGGAGAATGCACTTCAGAGTGTACCCAAGCGAGTGAGCATTCGGCAGGTAGATCATGGGACGCACTAGGTACAAGGCAATGGGAATTGAAAAGGAATAAATGCAATAAAATGGTCTCTCTGGCCATTCTTTTGCAGCTGTCAAATTCTTTCTTAAAAGTGCCAATTTACAAATGGTGGAGAAAATGTTCTGATTCTTACTTAGAAGATGGACTATCACATATCTACCAACTTTGGTTCTTTTTAGGATAAAAAAATCTCTATATTCTTTAAGGCTTTTTACTGAGACATGTGCCTTTTCAGCGTAATTTTTAACAGGGCTACTCTAGCTCTTTGACCTGTACTTTCATTTTTAATTCTGATGAGAAATAGCTTGAAATTTTGATTTTATCTGAGCTAATTCCATGCCCTGGCTCTGATCGGTAAATGATGTGTCTTCATCTGGGACTTGTGGTATAACCATTCTAGATTCCTGAATTTAGTCAAGTTCTAAGAACATTCCCAGAGGTCTTTAAGTGGATATTCAGGCAATTGTGAATTTTGGCAACCAACACTTAATGTGTCCATATGTTTTAGGGTATGCACCTAAGACAGAAGATTCTTTGAAAATGATCTGTGTTCTAAATTTAATTGGCATGTAATGGAATAGATTTTAAAAAAAGGAGAGAGTGCTGTGAATCCTGACAAAACATTAGGTATGCTGTGGTGGGCAAATGGTTAAAATATACACTCATCGGAGTATGAAGGCAGTTCTTCTCGGCTGTCAGATAGTTTGACCAGTGTCAGGCTATTCTGACGCGTGCAGCATACCTTCATTGCATCATAAATAAAACAGACAAATTACTTTTTTTTTTCCTCTAGGATGGAATAAGCACCATGAGAGGGGAGGGGAAAGGATTAACGGGGGGAGGGAGGGGTGATTGGAGGGTCTGTGGGAGGTGGGGTGTGTAGTGAGGAATTAGAAGGGAAAGGAAAAAAGAGAGATCCTTTCAGCCCCTCTATGAATCTTGGAATGGCAGCCGAGAACAATGAGAAAACCAGGCAATTACCTAGAATCCTGTTCCCTTATCCAGACATAGAAAATATATTCTCGCACCAGCCTTCCATCCATCCCTCATACCCCAACTGCCTCCTCCCCTTCTGCCCTCCCTGCTCCCCCCTTCTAATTCAGTTCTTTAGTGGAAGGCCCAGCAGATATAACAAAGGGAAAAGGGTTTCCTAAGATGGGCCACTCAGGTCTCGAGGACCCAGCCTTCCAGGGATGCAGCAGGAAACATTTTTTTTTTTTTTTTTTAATATTCATGTGCCCTTATACACTTTGGTCACCTCTGAAGCCACAGCAGTGAGACATGAGCAGAAAGGTATTTTATAGTCTGAACTCTTTCCTGGATTCTCCAAATATCAAGTGCTCAGGACACTGAATCATGTGGCAAATGCACCGAGCCGATATATCCCTTCAGCCTTTGGAAATTGCATCCTAAGGTGTGACTAGGAATTCTGGGCTCTGAAACCAGTTTACCTAGAAACCTTACATGGAATCCCACTGAGACATTCTGCTTTATTTCTTATTTAATTAGTGCTGTGCAGCGAGAGGCTGCCCCCTACCGAACTTTTCCCTTCGATTAGGCACCACTGAATGGAGATGCTGGCAGCATGAGTGGTCTCACAGGCACTGCTGCAGTGACTGGAGAGACTGCCCTTTCTTCACTCCTGTGCTTCCTCATCACCTACCTGGCCAAGGCACCTGGATAGAAGGCTGAGCCATAAATGACTACTCCCTCTGAGGCCTTTAAGGTGGGAATGTATGCATCCCATTATATGGGGAACAGGAGCATTTAGTTAACAGTCTGTTAAAGAGTGACATTTAAGGAAGAATGGGTGTCTGAACCCCTGTCATTAATATTCCAAGATGGCAGGAGTGGACCTAAATAAAATTTCTTGTGTCCTCCACCCGCCTCCTCTCACAATCAGTAAGACTTACTCTGCATTGTCTTGAATGGTGATGGTTTTTAATGTACCATCCACACTTCTTGTCATGGCTGGTAGTTCATAAACCGAGTCAGCTGCCTGGGGTCAGGGTGTGGTTGGCAATTCCTTGCAGCCACTGTGAAAAATGGAATACCCAGACTTTCCCATGGCAACGCTTACTCAAGGTAGTGTTTGAGACAGACTTAAATTTTTGTTGGAAAAACAATTAACAAAATCTCAGAGACCAGGAGATTGCTGAGACCACCTCCCTAAATTAGCCAGAGAATACTTGTTGGCATTTGCTGGCTTATTTAACCTCTTTTTTTCAGTAAATAGATGTACTGGAAGTGCCATTGTTTCCAGTGGGGGGGGGGGTGCTTGGTTTCGAAGTGGTTCCAAGTGTTTCAACATCTACTGTGCCTTGCAGTGTGATTTATATCTTATGTAGTTTTTGCTGTATTTATATTTACAGCTTGGTTGTGAGTCAGGAATGGCTGGAACCCTGGTTTAGACTTCTCTGCATCATCCTATAGGATCTGGAGTTTTGCAGTTGGAATCTGGGGGCGGAGGGTTCATATTGCATTTTTACCTCTTGTCTGGTGTGATGTCAGGGTTGAGACTCAGCTTCCTAGGGGCAAACAATCATTAGCAGTCTCGTGAAGTTTAATAAAATGACAGCATATCATATCCCTTGGTAAACTACCAGATGCCTCGAAATGTTTGTTACCATTACTCCAGTAGTTACTTGTAAATATCTGTTCATTGAGCTTCAGGTCTGTAAAGGTAAGCCTAGCCTAAGCAACTGTTTACTTAAGAAAGTTATATTATTTTGGACAAACCACTAAAAATAAAGGATCTTCTGGGTTAACACTAAGAAATATGTTGGGAGATGATGGTATTCAAGTCAAAAAAATATATTGCCTGAAAAACAGCTTTCAATGGCCAGATAGAGCCTTTTCTCTTTCTCCTTAGAAGTGACATCTGAATTGAACATAAGTTCCAAAATTCACTGCTGAGACAAACCATAAAATAATCCAATGAATGAGTCGCCGTGCAGTTTGTAAGCTTATATAGCAGATTCATCATCAAAAATATTCCTTACACTGATATTCTTTACTAGTGATTATTGTGATATTTAAACCAATTTAATTGAACCCCTTAACAGCTTGAGCGTTGTCTTTCCATGATTTATCTAATACTGACCAGTCCAGGTAATTTTTTGGGGGGTAAGATCATCTAACTTCTCCAAATTTAATTTCTGTAAACAGTATGTTTTAAGAAAGCATTACTGCAGTTGAGATTTTTAGTTGTCAAGATAATTGTTTCCAATCTCACTGATTTTTTAAATTCCCACGCTCTAATTCATGCATCATATTATAATTGCCTTCACTCCCCATGTTGACAGTAGGGGCAGTTGTGCCTGTTGTGTGGTACATCCTATCAGAGTCCACACTGCTGGTCAGAATGGCTTTGACTTAGAAATCTCGCATATGAATATGAGTGTATCAGATCCAGAGAAATCCTATAAGCCCACAGACGGAAGCAGAAAACCTTTTCTGGGTGATTGTACTGAAACAGCTCACCCCAGTTGGTTTTGCTAAGGACAGAAGATGCCCAGGAAAGACTTTTGAGCCCACCAAGACCATTTAAATCCTTACTTATGTGAATTTAAATGACTATAAAACACTTAATTGAGTGAAAAATTAAAAATATTCTCCAAAGCTATAACTCAATTTCTAAACCATTTTTACTTTTAAAAAACTATTTGACGAAATTTTATGAGAAAGAATGCTTAAATTTGGGAGAAGTGCAGAAGCAGAAGGAAAAGAGTTAAGGATCGTGCATTGTTTAGATAGACATTAACCCTTTTAAGACACTCCTTGGATGTTGAGATTTGTTTTTTAAGTGTTGGAGGATGACAAGTAGTTCTAGAGGGACGTCAGAGGACAGAGGATGCTATATCACATTAAGATCATAATTTAGTGAATCTGTGCAAGGCTTTTCCTTAATCTAATGTAAAGGTTTGTAAGAACCTGCCATCTCACTGCTCGTTGGCTGCATTTTACATAATACCCTTCAGCATCACTGATACCAACCTCGATGGTATTATTATTGCTATTTACAGTCACGTGCTAGTGATGTTTAACACGAATGGGATTAATAAAATAAATTAAGTGATAAAGATTTAAATGCTATTAACCATCAGTAATACTTGGTTGACAGCAGAAGAAAAGGGATAGCATGCCATTAGCCAGCCTAGATAGATTCTACAGTCTGTAAACACAAAGATTCCTGGTAATTCCTGTTGATAAACCTTACTTTCTTCAAGTGGTTTTTCCTCCACCTTCATAATCTTTTCCTCCTTTCTCTTCCTTCCTCTCTCCTCTCCCTTATTCCACTCCCTCTTTCCCTCCTGTCCTCCCTCTGCCTTTTCTTCTCTTTGTCATTTCCTTGTGTGTGAAGATGCATTCTTCGTGACCTCTTATCTTTACTGCTTTGCAGTTATTCTGCTGTTATTGTCTGGAAATTGACCACTGCCTAGTGATCGTGTGTGTGACTTCTGCCAATAAACCTGCTGGCTCAGACTTCTTTGCTCCCAGCTCTCTTTGCCTTCCTTAGCTAGTGCTTTCCTCACTCCCACCGTCCTCAGCTTCTACCTCAACACTCTTTCGTCCTCCTGCAGATGCTTCCTGGGGTTCTTTTTGAAATGGATGCTAGCCTTTTGTTCCAGTCCCACTCTGAGCCGCTAGGGTCAGGCAGCTAGCAGCCTCCCTGGGGCAGTGCTATGATGAATTTTGGCATGGCCAAGCTGTTAAACAACTCCATCGCAGAGTGCCAGCTTCCTCAAAGATTGAAAGGAGCTGTGATGAGCTTTTTCCAAAGGCTCCATGCAAGTTTTGAAATGCCAAAGATTCCCGTGGATCTCTAAATTATGTGGTGATTTTTTGAACCACGCCTTCCCAATAAAAATGCATTTTCTTTTTCCAAAAAAACATAGGTACTCTGTGATCTTATTAGTTAGGCACTCAAATTTTTGCTGGGACTCATGTTATTTGGGCTTAACAATTTTTTATTAAAAAATGTTCAAGTCCTGTCAACCTTTTTATTGCTGATTGTCAATTCTGTCTCATCTTTGCCATTATTCACACGTTTTCTTCTTTTTAAAGTCATAATTATTATAAGGGACTCCCTCAAATAATTTTTTTTAAAAACTTAGTTATTTCAGAGTGCCTGGGGGGCTTAGTCATTAAGCGTCTGCCTTGGGCTCAGGTCATGATCCTGGAGTCCCAGGATCGATCCCCACATCGGGCTCCCTCCTTGGCGGGAAGTCTGCTTCTCCCTCTTCTCACTCCTCCTGCTTGTGTTCCCTCTCTAGCTGTGTTTCTGTCAAATAAATAAATAAAATCTTAAAAAAAAAAAAACTTAGTTATTTCAGAAACATTTACAAAGGTATCCTAATTGAGTATACATTTTTTTAAAGCAGGTAGAACTATTTATTTCAGCCCAAATTATTTATCTAGGTCTGCATGCGTGTGAAAAATGGTTTAGATTAGAATACATTATATTTTTCATTATGGCATTGAAAATTTATCTTTCAGAATTAATTTTTCTTAACATTTACATATTTGGGGTGTAATGTAGCCACCATGAAGCCAAATAATGGTCTTTAATTGGGACTGCTTAAGTAGCCAGACAAAGACAATCCTGCTAGGGACCTTCATAATGTTAGCCTTAAATGAGAAAGTATTTAAACTTAGTTGAGTAACTGTATGCACAAAACATAAGCATCTTGGCAAATCAGATGTGCCCTTCAGCTGTGCCCCACAGCTTTTCTGGAATCAAGGAATGCGACAAAAGTACATGAAGGATGTGTGCACATGTGTGTGTGTGTCTGTGTTTGTGTGTGTGTGTGTGTGTGTCTGTGTCTCCACTCAATGAGATGGGTGTTCTCAGGAAGGAGTTAACAGTTCTGTACCCTCCTTCTTATCCTTTCTGGAATTCATTAAGTTAATATACTATTGCCTGCATGGCGCACCTTCTTTGATGGTGAGTACAGTTAAATGCCTATTTAGACATGTCATGGGCTAAGCAATGCAAGAAGGTACATAAAGTATGGCAGAAAGAGAGGGAGAAGGGGAGAGAGGGAAATGTTGCTATATATTTTTTAACTTAAAAATGCTTCTTCTTAACAGTCCTTTGCAGCTGGAAGAAGGCTAAGGTTTCTCACACTGTGAAAGGAAGTCAGACCATAAATAAACCAGTTGAGCACACCTGGAAAGAATAAAATGCCTTTCTAGACTTTACACTGTGCTTAGAATGGATGCCAGCCTGGTGAGTACATTCAAACGGTATGGAAGAATGTGTAAATGCCACATTAGTATAAAACTAGGGAAATGTTTCAATTTTTAATCTCCAACTTTTAAACAAATGGTTTATGGGAGAAGATATGGAAAGGCATTTTTCAAAGTTGATTATGTAGCTGTCATGTTTGGGGCGATGGACCTCTTTCGAAAACTAGTGACAGAATAAGACAGAAAGCTCTCCTTTCATAGCCAGACAGATACTCACAAACTTTCCCCAAGCTGTCACAGTTTTCACCCTATGGATCTAATTCAAAGAGCAAAGATAAGCAGTACATTCCTCATCTGATGTGCATAAAAGACCTAATGTGATCCAGTGATTATTAGCCCTCTTTACTTCATCCCCTTTCAGGGCATTACATGAGATTTTATTATCACTGCCCTGGTCACACGTGCACTGATGTGGTTCTTGGGCTGGGAATTATGGATGCTTCCGTTTAATCATTTGGCTGTCAGTACTGTCCATGATGTCCATCCCATCTGGCTTGTGCCTTTTGCAAATTTTAGGGTAGGGTACTCAACCTCCCCAGAAGCTGGGCACGGCTGAAAGAAGTCAAACTTATGGTTATACTGCTTTTGTCTGAAAAGTGTGTATTCACAGCCTCCCTTATCTGCAAAAGAGAGTTCATGTCTAGGCCACCGGGATGGACAGGAAGCTTAGACTTTGCCAGGCCCAGGCGTGACTGTGGGATAGACGCTTCCCAGGTGAAGAGTAGAGACTTGGTCTTGTACAACCCATTCCTGATGTGGCTAGCTTGGCGCCCCAGATTCTGAAGTCCAGATGGGGAAGATAACTTTTTTGTTTATTTAGTCTTCATCAATTTTTACACATGAATGCCAACATCAAGTTGATTTTTGAGTACATTTTAAAACATGCATGGGTGTATCAGGAAAGTAAAAACAAGTATATCTGGGCCCAGCTGCCTTGTAGTCACATTTCCCCCTCCTTCTCCAGTTTATCTCCTATTGCTGCCTCCTTTTAGCAGCACATACAGATTCTTCCCGTCTCCTTGGCTGGTCCACTTCGTCAGCAACCCCTGGTACAGAGGGAAACATGAGCGGAGGAGGGCTTCCAAGAGCCAGCACAGGGCTTCCCTTTAGAATGTATTCATCTTCTTTACCCAGGTGGTTTCTTCCTAAAACATGGGCTCTACCTCCCTCTGGGATTCCAGAAAGGGATGGGAGGGAGAAAACAATTCCCAAATGCCTGTGGTTTACTGGACAGTGACAGGCCCAGACACCACTGAGTCCTGGAGTCACTGTGATGATGTGATGGGGTTTTCCTTGGTGCTTTCAAGCTTTTCGGGGGGATTTTTTTTCCCGTGTTGAGCCTTTGTGGGCTAACATTTGGGGTGATTTTTTTTTGTGCCAGACACTTTGTTGGACTATCACTTGATATTATATAACTTACTATGTCTGAGGGGGAGGAGTCTGAATATTTGACTTTTTTTTTCTAATACCAGCTTAGTCCTTCTGAAAAGAAGGGGAGAAAAGAAAGAGGAAAAAAGTATATTGTTTGTTTATTATTTGGAAAAATTAGTTGCATGTTTTGATTTTTGAATAATGATAATCTTTGCTCATCTTAAGTAAAAAGCCAAAAAACCTTATCAACCTTCGATTTTTCAGAATTTTTTTTGTTCCACCCACCTGGGTGGCTCAGTCAGTTGAGCCTCTGCTTCTGGCTCAGGTCATGATCCCAGGGTCCTGGGATCGAGCCCCTCATCAGGCTCCCCGCTCACTGAGGAACCGGCCTCTCCCTTGCGCTCTCCTGCTCCCCCTGCTTGTGCTCTCTCGCTCTCTTTCAAATGAGTGAATACAATCTTAAAAAAAAGAGAAAATACATTTTTTCTTCCATTAAAAAAAAGAAATTTACGTGTTGAATAGATTTATAGTGATTCTAAAAGGCTAGGTATCCTAATGGAAAACTTAAAAACTGAAGTTGGTAGTTTGCTTCAATAATAATTGAAGCCCAGGGTCTATTTTAATACAAGTTTCTTTGTAGACCAAATGCTGAGAATGCTTGCCTTTTGATAAAGATAAAATTCACTGTTTATAAAGTTATTATATATCCAAAAGGAGGACAGAGTATTTTTAGCATGATGTGCTGCTAATATTTAAAGTGTTGCTTTTTTGCTACTATTGCTTGAAATTTCCCGTGGAGTCATTAGACCCTCCAATCCCTGTCTCAGCTGTAACTGAAGTTATTGGATGGTTTTTATCCATGTGGCAGAATGTAACTGAAGATATTGGATGGTTTCAGATGTAACTGAAGATATTGGATGGTTTTTATCCATGTGGCAGAATGTACTACATGATTCAAAAGCAGTAAATCTCTGCATTCGTTTTTATACTGCTTTTCTTTTCTTTTCTTTTAGTTTCAGTATTTTGAAGAGTGAAGGAATGGTTACATAATAATTTTCTTAAGTGACCAATAACAGAGATAAAAAGTAAAGAAATAAAAGAGGATATCCTACATCATTAAGCATTTCTTGGATGTGAGTTCACTTTATGTTCTTTTTCAGCAGCTATTTTCAGCTCTTTTTCCTAAGACTCTTGGCTGATTTTAGAAACATGCATTGTCTTTCTATTTCTATCATCTATGTCTTCGCTTTTTTATATCACAAAATTTTGTTCATCTTTTAGTTCCTTTTTGGCTCAGAATCAAATGGAGAAATCCAACACGAGAGTAAAGGGGACAATATTACTAGTTTGTGAGGAATGTTAAATAACATACTTGAGTATTATATGTCACGGTATTAAATATAAATCTCTTTACCGGGCTTAAAACTTTACTGTTAAAATTCACCTGAGGGTAATGCTCTATAGATAAGAAACCTTAACTGAAAAGAGATTTACAAAACCAAACCTTAAAGAAAACACCAGAGGGTGTTTCTATTTAACACCAGAGGGTGTTTCTAGTTTTCCTAAGCATAATTTTTCTATTTGTATTCCCTCTAATATGGCAGTATGATTTTTAACACTACATTTGACAGGCAGTAAATCTAATTATTACTGAGCATATAAAAATGTATATATAATGCAAGAGAGCTGGCATCTAAATATTTTGCTTTCACATTCATGGAAATTTGTTAACAAAGTTTCATAAAGATTTTAAAAATCATTGCGTATCACAGTTATACCTCTAATAAACTAATTATATATGTTGATTCACTCTGTAATTAGGTGTAATTACACTAATTGCGTAAACAGATGATAATCAACCCGGAATTACTTTATAAAGCAGGAACATTTACACAACAATAATGTCATTAAAAAACATAAGCCCCCAAGAATGAGACAAAGCAAGCACCCCCAGGAAATTCAGTTAGGGATTAAGTGTCTAGCCCGGTAGGTATAATAGGGACGCTGTCACCTTCCCATTACCCTAATGCACTCCATTCCTCTTAGATATAGTATGTTTAAATCCCGAGCCGTGAATTTCTAGGCCTTTGTGCCTTTGTCTCACCACCTTAACATTTTTAATGTAGTTTTTGTTGTGTAAATCTATATAAGTGCCATCACCCGTCAGCGGTGACATCTGATGGCATGAGGCCGACCCAGTCTGCATGTATTAGGCCTTTTTGTGTTTGTGCAGTGGAACCTACTTAAACAAATTCCAGTTGAAGGAATAAACCTGTAAAAGGAATACATTTTCCCTGTTCTGAAACAATAGCTCAGCATTGAATGGATGCCCATGAAAAGAATAAATCACATAGAAGAATAAAGTTCTTTTCCTCCACAAGGCAAGAGGAAGGTAATGATGATTTTGACCTATTGAGGAAATAAATCTCTTGATTTATCAGTTTAATGTGCAGACCAATCTAGAACACATACCAGGAAGCCTCCTTGAAAGTATTGCTAAATTTTGGATTATCTGAAACGAATTCCAAGTAACAAAAACATTATGAAGAACTCAACAATTTCACACACACACACACACACACACACACACACACACACACACACACACACACACATAATGTTGAGGCTTCCTGGACAGGAGCACGCTTGACATTCTTTACAGACCTCTTGAATATTTAGTCATTTTATCAGTGCTAGACACCAGTAGATCAAATACCTAGCGTTCTGTGGTTAGAGGTAAAAATTAAGCCTCTGTTAAAATACAGTGTTTAGATTGGAACCACCCTTTTGTGTTGTCTGCAAACAGTAGTCTAGGAACTCTAGACCTGTTATTAGATACACTTTGGGAAGGACTTGCTGTGAATTTTCAGTGAATTTGGGGCTTTATAAATCCTTGAGCTTCTAATACTTGTGGCATCTATGCTGTATAAAACTTTAGTGCCCATTATCATCTTAATTTGTAGTAGAGCAATTAGAATCTTATTAAGGGCATTTAGGACGCGAGATGCCAACTCAAGTTCAACTTGAGAACCTGAAGGTGCCGGCTTGTATTCTGACTTCATCAACTTAAAAAAAATGTAGTTGATAAAATAATATATAATTTTCAAAACTGTAAGCTGCTGATAAAAAGTAGATACACAGATGCTCAATAAATACTTGCTGAACAAATACATGAATATAGGGGGAAAAAACCCAGTATTTGGTAGGTTCCCCCCCCCAAAAAAGCTAGAATATAACCTGTATTTTGACTGAAAGCTTGATGACTTTATTTTCTCTGATCATAAAATGATGTTCACTGTAAAATTTTGGAAGCTGCATGAAGACACCAAAGGAGAAATCAAGAGCCTTTGAGTTACGTGCTGTTCGCTCTCTAGAAATCTTCTGTTCTCACCAGTATAGGGATAAAAATGCTGTTCCTCTATATCTTATCAGTATTGGGTGTTTTAATTTTTAAATCTCTGTTAATTTTATGCACTACTCCTGTGTATCATCTTCAGTCCTAGAAAACTACTTTTCTTTGGGTTTCTGTTTCCTTTGGATTCTATTGGATATAGCTGGTGTTTTGATAAATATTATCTGAATCTTTTTTCTATGCTGGGAGAATTCTGCAGTGTTTCAAGTCTTAATGGAGCCTGCCGTCCACTATGAAAATTGAAAAGTTCCAAATTTCCCTTATTGTCGAGAGTCCAGGCATGCGTGACTTCTGCCTGTAGTGTGCCCCCAGTTCAGAGTTGAGGTGACTATGAGGAGTACTTGTTGGTGACAGTTGTGGAAAGAGTGAGTTCCTGGGTAGAAGTAGTGTCTGTGCTACGACCCAGTGTCTGCAGTGTTCACTCTCAGCCAGGGCCTTAGCGATGTCCTCACTAGCCCATTTCTCCTCAGATTCAAGGCATTTCTCCTAGCTTTGGAGCTCTCCGTGTGCACCTTTAGCTCTCATGATGATTCTGTGACCAAGACAATATTCTTTAAATAAGCATCCTTTTTTCTTAAAGAAGTCAGCATAGGGGGCACCTGGGTGGCTCAGTGGGTTAAAGCCTCTGCCTTTGGCTCAGGTCATGATCTCAGGGTCCTGGGATTGAGTCCTGCATCGGGCTCTCTGCTCAGCAGGGAGCCTGCTTCCTCTTCTCTCTCTGCCTGCCTCTCTGCTTACTTGTGATCTCTCTCTCTGTCAAATGAATAAATAAAATCTTTAGAAAAAAAAAAAGAAGTCAGCATACGTTTTTATTACCTGTGACTGGGGATATATTAATTGATAAAGAAAGGGATGCTAGAACCGGTTACTTCTAATGTTGCCAGACAGTTTAAAGAAAAAGAATGATAAGCTCAAAGTTCTAAATTCTTGGCTTTAGAAGGGGACTTTGTGTTATAAACTGAAAGAATATCGTCTGTCTTGGAGCCACAGAGCTGAGGAAATTCAGAGTCAACAGTGGTCAACCCCCTGTGTTGCTGAATTACAACATCCGTTGAACTCATTGATGAAAAGGAGTGAAACCTCAGAATTGGGGTCAAGACAGAGGGAAGGATTTGAATGATTTAGCCAATAATGAACTCCCTCCCAATCCTATGAGTCTCCTTTGTGGGCTGAAAGAGACTTCTTGCCCTGTCTTGCTTAAAGACTTTGGAGTGAACTTTTGCAAAGGGAATCCAATATTCCTTATGGCCATTTTCAACATCATACATCACCCCCAGACTTATATCCCAAAGACTGATCGATCCTGGTGTGCCCTGGAATATCAGTTACAGAGTTGAAACTGCAAGATTTTGCTAAGTTTTATTTGCAAAAATCTGATTATATGTATGAAAATGTATTCTAAAGGTAAAAACAAAGAAGGAGTGTAATTTTATTTTATTAAACTTTTGAAGAGATTTGTTTAAGAGAAAGTGCACATGCACATGTGAGTGTGCGGAGGGGCAGAGAGAGAGAATCTTCAAGCGGACTCCCCACTGAGCATCCCCTGACCTATGAGATCATGACCTGTAATTTTAAATTTAGCCAAATTAATTGATAAGGGTATACTTACTACAGATTCTGGATTCTATGTAGGAGCTTAAACGAGAGTGCTCAGTGTCACCGAGGCATTTAGCTGCTCAGGAAGTTAGAAATGTTGGAGAGGATTTATCATGTTTGCCTAACTTTAATCATGTTCTCTAAGAGGATTTAGAAGATACTCCCTTTAGGCATTTAGAAATATATTAATGAGAGTATTCCAGGTCTTGGAAGACTACTGAAGTGGCCATTCTCTATAAGCCAGTGACCCAGCCAGACACAGCAGGGTCCCGTGAATTCACGGGGATTACATGGATTCCAGGGTGGCAAAGGCTTAAGTAGCAGCTTAGAATCAGAAGCAGTAAGGTAGATATGGTAATCATAATATGCATCAGATCTAGTATGATAATAGTTGGACCAGCTTTAGTGTTTGGTGATTACTAGGATTAAAGTAGATGGGGAGGGATTGCCTGGTTGGCTCAGTTGGAAAAGCATGTGGCCCTTGATCTCAGGGTCATGAGTTCGAGCCCCACATTGGGTGTGGAGATTACTAAAAAAATAAATAAAACTTAAAACATATATATATATGGCCCAATAAAGTTCTACCCAACATGAATAACAGAACAAATACATACTTGATGAACTGAAGTCTGACATGCACCATGTCAGCAATCATGATCTCTTTAAAAAGGCTCAAATTTATATACATTTACCATTTAATCATTCTTTGCATACGGGGGAGGCCAGATAACCCTGAGAGGGAGATATCTATAATATATCTTAATTAGTACATATATATCTTTTTGTCCTTTTCAGAGGAACCTGGGCAAATCACCAGCATAACTGAGCACTTGGAGGGAATACCTAGACCTTTCAGAAAGCATTAGATGTTACCTCTGAGTTAACAAAAGTCCTTGGACCTAGAATATGGGATTTATAGGGGTGCCTAGGTGGCTCAGTCCGTTAAGCTTCTGCCTTTGGCTCAGGTCATGATCCCAGAGTCCTGGGATTGAGACCCACATCAGGCTGCCTCCTCCACAGGGAGTCTGTTTCCCCCTCTGCCTGCTGCTCCCCCTGCTTGTGCTCTTTCTTTCTTGCTCACGCTCTGTCTCAAATAAATAAATAAATCTTTAAGAAAAAGAATATGGGATTTATAGAATTCAGAAGATAGCGATTTGATTTGATCCAGTGTGATTTTGAATGCATCCATTCATGACACTGGTGGGAGACCATGAATTTATTGTTGAAATAATTCATGAATTATTAATTTAATTCATGAATTTATTGTTGAAATATATATCCTCAGCAATAGAAGAACCCTATAATGATTTCTGACATATCAGAAAGGACCAAGTGGGAACCCCCAGAATATGTCTTAACCAAGAGAGTAAATGAAAAGCATTACCCCAACTCTGGGTAACTGCAAAAATAAATATCATCATACACCACTTGAAAGAGGCAGGGATGTTGACTTCTGTCACTTCCTGACATAACTCTCTGGGATGGATAGGTCTTGAAGAATGCTGGTGAATTATCACTGTCATAAGCTATGTAGGTTGGAACTTTATTTATTTTTTAAAAGATTTTATTTCTTTGGGGGAGAGAGAGAGGGCAAGAGCACAAGTGGACTGAGGGGCAGAAGGAGAAGCAGACTCCTTGCTGAGCAGGGAACCCAATGTGAGACTTGATCCTGGGACTCCGGGATCATGACCTGAGCTGAAGGCAGATGGTAAACCCCCTAAGCCACTGAATGAGGTGCCTTGGGGATCTTCATTTAAATCAAGTGTTCCAGGTGTGGTATTTTTACTGAAGCAAATGAACATAACCTTAACTACTGATCTTGCAAATATTTCCCCCCATATTTCAATATATCTAGTATACCAGTAATATTTTTCTTATACTTGATGTGGGTAGCAATATACTTTTACTACTTTGCCTCAGAATTCTGTATATTGTCTGACCTTGAGCTGTAGTGAGGAGTTGGATTGTCTTATTATCCCAAAGGACATTAGGCTAGGTCATGAAACTGATGACTTTATGTTGATATAATCTGGAGAATATTAGGTAGCCAACACTGTAGGTACACATATACCAGAAAAAGGAAACAATATTCATGAAAATACAAGGCCTGAATTGCTCACTGAGGTATGTAGAGTTCCACTGGTTTGGAAATTTTTAAGATATTTGCTGAAGTTTCAATCTTATACCATTAAAGACACAGAACTTAGTGGATCTCTTTCCATTTTGAAGGCAGTATTTACCACATTTGGCTGTGCTGCTTGAAGACAGTTACTAAATGTAGTGGAACCTCTCAGGGCCTCAGCACATCCTCCCACTTCTAACTTCTCCCCTGTACCTCTGTCAACACTTCAGGAAAACTGAGAATGGCAAGTGCCTGCATTCTTTTTTCCGAGGGATTTCTCTGATTGCCAGAGTATAATTTTGTGTCTATCATTCAGTATCTTGAGAAACCTGGATACTGTATGAAGATTGTATTAAGTCTTAATAAGAAAAGCATTGTAAATGCCCTGGGGTTTGGGGATTAACACCATGCTCTTTTTTGACTAACTTGTGTATTGAGAAACAGTTCTCAGTCTATTGAGGAACAGTTCTCTATGGCTTTAATATAAAGACCATATAGATTAAATGTTTAACCATCACATACCAGGTAAGTATTGAACCTGAGCTGCCCCCAGCGTGTGTTGTGATTCACCGAGCCATACATTTGGGTGTGCTAAACTGCAGTATGCTTTCAAGTGGTGGTGGTATATATGTGTATATATGTGATCTAACCCAAGTAGGTTTGTCCCATACTTAGTCTCATACCTCATACTTAAGTGTCAAGGGGAGGTTTCTATGATCATCTGATTAAGGAGGAGAGAAAAACAAAGGCTTAATTACCATTGGTGATGCATGATAGTTTAGTACCAACCTGAAGTGGACTGTTGTACTTCTTTTACACACATACTCTGGGATAGCTTGGCCTCAGCTTGTAAACTTCATCTCATCAAGGCCGACTTGAATTATCATTGTTACTGAATGCCCAACCTACTAGTGGTAGCCCCAAGTATGGTACCATACTCCAGGGATTTAAGCCAGATACATAACATGTAAACTGTAACATCATGGAACAAAAGTAATTTTGTGTTTGAATTTGCTTTTCCTTGTCTGCCATGCATTAGCCAGTCCCAGCATCCTTAGATCCACTAAAGGCTTTATTTTCCATCATGGTATCCCAAGCCACATAGTTCCTGAACATGAACTCTACTTAAAAAGAAGTAGGGCAATAGACATAGCACATGAGATTCCTGCAATCTCCCAGAAGCTGCAATGGACTTTTTAGCTTTGCATCATCTGGATGCAAAATAAAATTTTTAGCTTTGCTTCATCTGGAGTTTAGGAAAGCATATAGAAGAAGGTAAGAATGGATGCTAAGGGTCACTCTACCCTTTTCTGAATCTGTGTAATCACCCAGAATGATGGAATGGCCTATGGCAGGCTGTTTATAGCCTCAGATCAGAGACTACTTCGTGAAGCTGAGGTGCTGTCATATGGGATACAAAATATACTTTGAATTTGTGATCAAAAATGTGATTCTGGTCTGTCCCATTGGGAATATGTAAGATTGGAAACCAAGGGGGGAAAAAGAATGATATCTCTCACAGGTTCAGCTAATGACTGACTCACTCACAAAAGTTTGAATTCCTGTGTCACTCAGGGTTTGCAGGAAGCAAAAATCACTGTAAGTATAATTAGGCAGAAAGGGCTTTAATATAGGTAATTAGGTGCTTGTGAAATCAATGGTAGGCTGGAGGACTGAATATCAGGAATCATTTCAGGAATAACTGATTCCAAAGAAAACCTCCTGTAGCCACAATTCTGGAATTAGGTAGTTGAAATGAAGAACTGATTGGAACAGTGAATGATTAAACTGTATCTGGAACATTTCTCATCCCAGAAACTCTACTGCTTTAGAGGATTAATACCCAAAGAAAGATGGCTTCCATCAGGGGACTAGCATCTCTTCCACTGGATTCATTCTGAGCCAACCCACTCAATCATTTCAGACTTCTTGTGCCCTTTGACAAATATGTAACACAGGATTTAGGGTTGGCATGGGAGATTGTTCCTGTCATGAAGATTGCTGCATAGAACCCAGGAGATGTTTTGTGGTACCATTTTGTACTGTTCTAGTGATATACCATAATGAAAGACTACATTAGTATTTTAAATCCCTCAGGAATGAAGGTTTAGATCATTTCATTTGGTAAAGAAACCTGGTCATCTTGGAACACTGAAAAAATAAAATAATGTAAAAAAACCCAAAAAACAAAAAACAAAAACCTGGTCAGCTAAGGAGCGGGTTGCAACTGGGCCTGGAAGGAGGTATGGAGGAGGGAAGTCAAAGTACCAATGATAACATCATGTCCATTCTCAGATGACTGTAGTATCTACCATATTTTCATATCTGCTATGATGTCTCACTTATATTTCTGTATCTTAACAAATTCTCTTCTTTTTGTCTCCTTTTCCTCACTATCACTTATATATATGGATGATACATATATATAATTTGCATAAATATATGTATATATCTTGTGTATGTTGATGATTAACTTTATAGTTTAGTCTACAGATTATAGGATATTGGAAAGTGACAGGACTAGGGAGGATGTTGGACTTGGAGCTGGTTACCTTTAACTGAAAGGTCTTGGGATTGTCCCCTGTCAGAGGAAACGTTTGCTTTTAGATTAGATAAGGGTGGTTGTATTATGTTAGGCAAGAACTCTTTGTTGTGTGCGTGTGAGGGGAGTGTATGAGAAAGAAAAATGTGGGTTGTTGTGGAGCACAGGGTGGTCTTTAAGGAAATGTTTGTCACCCGCCTTAGGCACTCAATATCTGAACCTCCTTCCTTGTTTGGGGTTCTTCCTCATCTTATAAGCCTTGTTGTGAGTACTACCCACCCTTTTCTGGAAATGCTGAAAATACCAGTTATTTGCTTTTCTCACCCCACATCCTCTTTGGGTCTCTTGCAACAGGAGTGCAACCACATAATCTAAGCTCTAGGGATGGCTGTTTTAGATTGACAGTGAAGCCACACCTTCAAGGACATCTCCCTGGTAGGGCAGGGGCTGAAGAAAGATTGCGTTGCTGGGACAATATTGGTGTGGCCTCAGTAACACCATCCCATTACGGTTCTTTTGTTTGTTTTTTTGTTTGTTTGTTTGTTTTTTAATTATAAGAGAAAGAGGGGGGGAGGGGTAGAGGGAGAGAATCTTTAAGCAGACTTCCTGCTGAGTGTGGAGACCCATGAGATCACGACCTGAGCCGAAACCAAGAGTCAGATACTTAACTGATTGAGCTGCTCAGGTGCCCCCCTGCTTGTGATCGTGAGTGCTCCTCAGTGGCAGTAGTGCTGTCCTCTCTCTCCTCAGTCTGTGGTGTGATATTTGGGTGTTGCCCCCAATATAGCTCTCCAGGCTTCCTGGGAGTTCTGTGCATTCCCCTCTATCTTTTTCTTTTTAATCCTTTTTCCTTTTCCTTTCTTTAACTTATTCAGTGATATAATACAAAGAGCACTGGATTTGTAGGTAAGAGACTGGGTTGGAAACAAGGGCTATTACCTAGCGATTTTATGACGTAGGGTATATTGAACTTCTCAGAGCTACAGTTTTTTAATCTGTAAAATGGGAATAAAAATTCCCACTTCAACCATTTGGCACAAAAATCACCTGAACTAATACTTGTGAAGGTTCTTAGACCTGTGTTTGTCACATACTGTGTTTTATTGTTGTTTTTGTTTTTAAATAAGCAGCACAATGGGAAGATCCAGTATTTGAGCACAGAGTAACTGTGCTGCTACTGTGCTGTATGTATGACTATATTTAATATTACTTTCATTAAAATGTCCTGGAAAAGAATGTTTTCTTGCTTGCTCCTGAGAATGTACAAAGTAATAGAGTTATAATTTCCAATTCTGAATGCAAGTGTTCTTTACTTTTCATTCAAGCATTTCCACAGCACATAGTTCAAATTTCTAAGGGTCATCTTGGGAACTGCAGAATAGCAAAATGTACTTTTCTGTCTGATTGCTTTTATAAAGTTTAATAAAGTCAGTGACTATATTAACAACTATGCCATTTATAGTGAAAGCTAGCTTGCTTGTCAATTAAATTATTTTTTTTTTTACAAAGGCATATATATATACATTAAATGCCTAGGTACCTGTCACTTGACTGAAACCTCTTGTGTAATTCTCCCCATATCCTTTCTCTGTCTTTTTTCTAGCAGTATGCTTAAAAAATTGCCTGGGATTATGCATAGCAAACTTGGCAGACACTTAACAACTGAGCCACCCAGGCGCCCTTGGAGATAGTCTTTTGAGTAGAAGTGATCCAAATGGCTCAGATGTTCAACAAATCTATCACCCTTCTTTCAGTTAGATTCACTTTATACAGTTTTGGAATTATTTATGATTTTCTTGGATATACAAACCTAACATTTCTGCCTTGGAGGTGGTATGGAATAACACAAATAAAGACATAGAATGAAAGAGAGAAAGTAATTGAGAGGACCCTACTGAAAAAGCCAGAGAAATGGAGAACTTACGAGCAGTAGGGCTGTTGGTCAGTCTGGAACAGCTGACTGCAGTACTCCTACAGGTGATAGTCATTTTCCTGGAATTTTTCATTAAACCAGATAAGTGAGGTGGCTGACCTGACGGTTTGGGGAAGCAAAAATGACTAGTATAAGAATGCCTGTCCATTGTAGCATTATGACTTACTGTGATAGTTTACATATAGTGGATGACCCAGTGAAAGCCTTAGGTTCTACAAATTAGTGGTACCTTCTCCCTCAAAGGAACATTCTCTCAGAGTTCATTTAGAAAGGAAGTTCAGAAAGCATTATGCTCATGCCAAGCATTTGGTCAATAGTACAGTTCTGCAGCCATGGGGGTGACATTACTAAGTACACTGCATTATCAAATGATGTGTTCTTGGGACGCCTGGGTGGCTCAGTTGGTTAAGCCACTGCCTTCGGCTCAGGTCATGATCCCGGAGACCTGGGATCGAGTCCCACATCGGGCTCCCTGCTCGGCGGGAAGCCTGCTTCTCCCTCTCTCGCTCCCCCTGCTTGTGTTCCCTCTCTCGCTGTGTTTCTCACTGTCAAATAAATAAAATCTTAAAAAAAAAAATATTTATTAAAAAAAAAAAAGAAAAAAATGATGTGTTCTTTAGAAGGTGTTCATTTCCCAACAACAGTAGGTGAGGACCATCTGATGAGAGTGACTTTCCCAATATATCTTGAATCAGAAATCACCTGGCCACAGAATTCTGAATATTGGTAAATTCATTTGAAAGCAATTATGTGGAGCATTTGTACATTAGTCACTGTGAAGAAAACCATTTATAAAACCTGTTCAGCAATAGTTTTTCATATTTTAGAGAAAAACGTGGAACTACCATGACCTCTCTGGAATGTAGCCCAGGAGAAGTAAAGCAGACATATGGAAGAGTTTCAGGATATTTATTCTCCATTCACAAACAACACATTTGTTTCAAGTTAAAAAGGTCTGACTATGTCTGTGTATTTTTTGACATACTCAACATTTCCCTAGTAGCTGATGAGTTTCATAACTTCTGTCTGCTCCGGTTCTCTATCAGAAAGAGTGTAGCATGAATAAGATCGTGGTTTTCAGATACAAATATTGGTTCATAAGGGAAACAGCCACACGCCAGACAGCTTTGGAGGTCAAGTTGTTTGCATTGTGTCCATTCTCTTTTTTCTTGCCCAGTTGGTGACCTATTTATAAGGGCAAATAGGTTATGTGGTGACTTGCCATGGTGTTCTCAGGGAATGTACTGTGTTTTGTTCAGTCCTAGGTTAATCAAGAAAGCCATTGCAACAGAACTTGACAAGGCAGACCGAACTATTACGTGATCCAGGAGACTTTTTTTTTTTTAATTGAAATGTGATTTTTCTGGGGGCAATAATAGCAAGGGATATCTGTCTCTGAAAAACTTGAGAGACGAAAGAGGGTTTTCCAGCAATTTGAAGTGAATGGAAAAAGAGAAAACCAGAATGACTGCAAGTGTTTTTGCATGTCTCCGAGCATGCGCACTTATTTATGTTACATTGTTTGTGACATGGCATATGATGTCACCCAGTACTGGTCTCTGGAGGGGAACCTAAGTGTACCCAACATTAACCATAGTAAGATGGACTTTGCCAAAAGTTTAAAGAGAAACACATGATCCCTGGATTGTTCTAGGATCTAATTAGATACTGAGTAGTGGGAGAATGTTGAATAATAAGAGCAGGAAAAAAAATCTGGCATGTCTTTTGTTGAAATTCAATCCTCTCGTTTTCCCCCCTACGTTCTCTGCAAGAGTCTGAAAACTTTTCAATCACTTTTTTAAGGATGCAGTGAATTTTATCACAATTTTGTCTATCAAAACCACATGTGCTTGCTCCATTGATGACAGAGGATAACAAAATCATATTTGTTAACCAAAACTGAGGTAATAAATAACTGGGATGCAATGCAAAATCTAATGTTCTTTAAAAGGAATAATGAACATTGCCGAGAAATTTTATTTGGAGGGTAAAATGAACTTTTTCAAGAGAAAACCATACAAAAGTTGTGCTTGTGGCTCAGTGACCTTTTTTCCCCTTATCAGACCAATTCTCTTTTTCTGTCCTGAAGTCAGAATAAAAACTCTCCTGCCAGCTGCCCAGCATCGCTGTGCTGTCAACTGAAGTCTAGAAGCTTGGGTTATGTTCAGGGCCATGTTTTAGAGCAAAGATTGGCAAAGTAGAGTCTGCAAGCAAATATTACCTAATGCTTGATTTTGTGTGTCAGGAGTTATGAGATCACAGCAATGTCCTTTTATTGCCATGTCATCTGTAGCCACTTTCATGTTCCATTGGTGGAGCTGAGTAGTTGTGAGAGAGACTGAGTGGGCCCAAAGCCTAAAATATTTATCATCTGACCTTTTACTGAAATATTTTGTTATCTACTCCTTTATTTATTTGTTTGTTTGTTTGACAGAGAGAGAAAGAGAGAGACAGTGAGAGAGGGAACACAAGCAGGAGTGGGAGAAGGAGAAGTGGGCTTCCTGCTGAGCAGGGAGCCCGATGTGGGGCTCAACCCCAGGACCCTGAGTCCATGACCTGAGTCAAAGGAAGACACTTAACGACTGAGCCACCCAGGTGCCCCTAGCTGCTCCTTTAGGTGACTGGGAATATTTAGACAAAATGCAATCAGAATAACTGATTCCTGGGAACGAGGACTAAGGATTGTGGTAATTTAAGGAACATTTCCTGCTGATTCTTGGGCTGTGACACTGTTTTGTTTTTAGTGCTATAATGAAGACTAATCCCATGCATGTGACAAAGGCCATCATCAGCTGCTCAGAGACCTCCATTCTCTATCACCAAAATGACTTATCGTTGGGTTTGGCTCCGGCAAGTAGCCACAACGTCTTTGTGTGCCCCCACGCCCCTGCATACTGAGAAGGGCTTGGCTACAACCTAAATGCATGGTATGCTTTAGGAGTGTGGGAGCCTCAAGTTCCTCCTTTCATATGATCACTGTAGAATGGTTTGCCCTACCTAGCGTTTGTATCCCAGGATAGTTAAGGGCCAGTCATAGCCTTGCCTTTAGAACGTGATGAATGTTAGGGTGTCATTTCATCTGTTTTTATTTTTAGCTTTGGAACCCGTTTGATTTTAGGAATGCTATCAATTTTAATATGATTGCGCAAAGAGAACAAAAGAAATGTAATCATATCTTGAACAAGATCTTTGATCACTTAATTGATGAATTAAAGACTCTCAGCGGCTGTGCACCAGGCCGAATGCTACAGATTTACCGGTAATTTTAGAAGTCCTTTGTTATTAGTTCCTTATTTCCAGCCGTCCTGCAAAAGGTATTTCAAAATGTATATTAAAGTCAAAGCCAAGCTGCCTCTCTTCTCCAACAGCTACAGAGCTCCAGGGAACTTTTCTAGGAAGGCAATGTCAGGATATTTGGAAAGATTAATTCATCTCTAGGTGATAGGAACCAGGTTCTGTCCATTTGAAGGGAAAGAAAGGAAGGGGGAGGTGGATAAAAATGAGACACCAGGAAAAAAATAAAGGCTACATAACTAGAGAAAATAACCATGAAATGTGTAAGGCTTGTGGATCTTTGCTTAAAAGAAATCAGGCTGGGGTCAGTTAAGAATTTGAATGGTAATATAAAAGGTCTCTACTCTGATTAGATATTTTCAGGCGATTAATGCTCTCTGCTGTCTGCTGCATCATTGTTGCTGAGTGTGGAGATGGTAATAATTTTAGCAGGCTGGTTTTATTTTTTGTGCTGCTTATCGAACAGAGCAGAGATGGCAAGCCAATTTCTCAGTAACCTCTTCCAGCTCGAACTTGTTTGTATGTCTGAATTGTAGAACATCTTTTGAGCTTACCCCTGCCTCTCAGAAAATTAGCTGAATTGCTTGTGTCCAGGGAAATCCCTGGGCACTATGGACGGACGGCTGGTGCTTTTGTGCTTTGTAGAAGAGTGAAGGGGAAGCAAACTGATGAGCCTTCAGACATCATGGAGGCAGTGTGAGAGAAACAGAGTTCTTTGTTGTCCTTCTTCTTGTTGCCGATAGGCTGAAATATTGTGTACTTGGTGGTGGTGGGGGCAAAGTTTAATTTAATTAGAAGTAAATCTGAAGTATTGGGCGCCTGGGTGGCTCAGTGGGTTAAAGCCTCTGCCTTCGGCTCAGGTCACGGTCCTGGAATGGAGGCCCGCATCAGGCTCTCTGCTTGGCGGGGAGTCTGCTTCCTCCTCTTTCTCTGCCTGCCTCTTTACCTATTTGTGATCTCTCTCTGACAAATAAATAAATACAATCTTAAAAAAAAAAAAAAGAAGTAAATCTGAAGTCTTGACCTGATTTCAGGCAGGCAGTACAGAGAACCCTGAATTATGAGCCAGAGGCTTGCTGCATTCTGTACTGCTATTTTATGAGTGCATATTAGGATCTCTCTTTTACTTATGACATACTAAATATCTGAATGGTCACTTTTACCAGTGGGAGAGATACACAGCTGGCAAAGCTAACTAGACCACTTTCTTGGGGGAGGTTTACAAAATAGGCTATTTTGTTATTCAAAAGGGAAGAAAAATTGGTTGAATATGACATACCCAGATGGCTCTGTAAGAGTTGGGCTTCAGCTAAAAATTTGAGTGTAGTTTTGGGGACCACCTCTTCAGAGATATATTATGTATGAGAATGTACTGAGAATGGTGAAAGGACTTGAAACCATGTATTCATTCAGTGAGGTTTTTGAGTATTTATCATGTGCCAACCACTGTATTAGTTACTAGAAATACAACAGTAAAAGACAGATATGGAACCTACCTTCATGGAACTTAGTCTATAGGGGAAAATGGTATAGTTGAACACACAAACCAGCTAGCTAGCTAATTAACTGACATGGGAGCTGTGATTAACAGGGAGGGGTAAGTAGTCCCTAATTTAGAAGGATTGTCAGAGCCAGTGTCTTTGAGGAAATCCTTAAATGCAGGACTGAGGAATGGAGAGGAATAGGATGAAGAGTGTTCTGGTAGAGAACAACAGTCCTCAGATGGGAATATGTGTGAGGAGCTACATGCAGGCTACTGTCACTCTAACACAGTGAATGAGGGGAGTGAGAAAGCAAGTTTGGCATCAGAGGGGAAGACTTGGGTCAGATGACCCAAGGTCTTAAGGACCATGAGTGGGAGGCTAAAATTTTTTGAGTGTCTTGGGAATCCACTGAGGGTTTCAAGTAAGAGAGTAACGTGATGTACTCTATGTTTTAGATAGATTGACTGTTTCATGGCTGTCATAGGAAGAATGGCTGAAAAAGGAGTGAGCTTGGAAGAGGGAAGGGACAATAGGAGACTACATTAGCTCAGGCTGGAAATGATCATGGTGGCTTAGAAGAAGAAACTTCTATGGATTCATGTATATTAGGAAGGAAAATTAGCAGCTCTTTTGTTGGATTGGAGATCAGAATGAGGGGTGATGAGAAATCAAACATGACTTTCAGGTGACTACCATTTGTTAAGATAGGGAAGAATAGGGAAGAACATGTCTGAGGAATGGACTAGGGGGAAAAAAGAAGTATATCTGGAGGAACTGGAGATATTTCTTCTGGCGAGATGAGAACTCTGCAGAAGATGAAGTGCTTCATTGTCCACTTTAAATCAGTGATTCTTAACTGTCGTGGGGGAGGTCACACATTATTTTAGAATGTGATGACAGCTGAGGATTCTCTGTAAAGACAAAGGATTGTATATCTGATATCACATATGATTTGAAGAGATCCAGGGACCACCCAAAGCTGACCCAGGGATTGTTCACAGAACCCAGCTTTTAAAAAACCCTTCCTTTAAATATGTCAATGTCTTTTCCATAGGCAGCCCTTCATCATTGATCCTTAGAGATCATTGATGTTTGGACAGTCTGGGGTAAAGGTGGTGTGGTATCCAAGAAACCTTTGCCTAATTCAACGTTGTGAAGATTTACTCCTCTGTTTTCTTCTGGGAGTTTTATAGTATTAGTTCTTACATTTAGGTCCGTGATCCATTTTGAGTTAATTTTTGTGTCTACTGTGAGGTAGACAACCAACTTCATTTTTTTTTTATGTGGTATCTGATTGTTCCAGAGCCGTTTTTTTTTTTTTTTTTTTGAAAGACTACTAGTTCCCCATTAAATTTTCTTGACACTCTTCTCAGAAATCAATTGACCAGAAGTGTCAGGGTTTATTTTTGGGCTCTCAGTTCTATTCCATTGGTCCACATGACTGTCTTTATGTCAGTATCACACCATCTTGATTACTGTAGCATTGTAGCAAGTTTTGAAATCAGGAAATATGAGTCTGTAGCTTTGTTCTGGATTTTTTTCTTTTCCATAACAATTTTAGGATCAGGTTGTCAATTTCTACAAAAATCTACCTGGGTTTTTGACAGATATGGAGTTTAGTCTGTAGATCAGTTTGATGTGAATATTGCTATCTTGATAATATAGTCTTCTGATTCATGAACACAGAATATCCTTCCATTTATTTAAGTCTTTAATTTCAGTGTTAGCAGTGTTTTGTAGTTTTCCATCTACAAGCTTTGTGTTTTTTGTTGTATTTATTTATATTTTATTCTTTCAAGTGCTATTATAAATGGAATTATTTTCTTAAATTTCATTTTCAGTTCATTTCAAGTCTATGGCAATATAGTTAATTTTATTTTATTGAACTGTATCCTGCCTTCTTGCTGAACTTGTTTATTAGTGCTAATAGTTTTTTAGTGATTGCCTTATGATTTTTTATATACAAGATCATATCATCTCTGAAAAGAGATCGTTTTACTTTTTTCAAATTACATGTTCTTTCTTTCTTTTTCTTGCCTAATTGCCCTGGTTAGATCCTCCACTATCATTTTCAATAGAAGTGGTGAGAATAGACACCCTTGTCACATTCCTGATCTTAGGGAAAAAACATTCAGTCTTTTACCATTAAGTATGATGCCAGCTGTGGTTTTTTTATTTTTTTAAGATGTTCTTTATCAAAGGTTGGTAAAACTCCCTTTATTTTTTTTTTATTTTTAGTTTTTGGTTAAACTCCCTTTAATTCTAGTTTTTTGAGTGTACATATCATGGAAAAGTGTTGGATTTTGTCAAATGCTTTTTCTGCTTATATTGAGATGATTATTTTTTTGTTCTGTATTCTATTAATGTGGTATATTACATTAATTTTTGGATTTTGAATTAAACTTGTGTTCTTGGGGTAAGTCCTACTTGGCCATGGTATATATTTCTTTTATATATTGCTAGACTTCGTTTTTATGTATCGTTAGTATTTTGTTGAGAATCTTTGAATCTATATTTAGAATGGATAATGGTCTGTGGGTTTTTTTCCCTTGTTATATCTTTGGTTTTATTATCAGAGTAATAATGGCCTAACATAATTAGTTGGTATATGTTCCTTCTTCTATATTTTGGAAGAGTTTGTGAAAGATTGGAATTCTCTTTTGAATGTTTGGTAGAATTCACCAGTGAGATCATCTGGCCCTGGACTTTTCTCTGAAGGAAATTTTGAAATTGTTAGTGGACTCTGTTTACTATTTTAGGTCTATGCAGGGTTTTTTTTTTTTATGTCTTCTTGAATATGTTTTGGTAATTTGTGTCTTTCTAAACATCTGTCCATTTCACCCAAGTCATCTAATTTGTCATTTTGTAGTGTATAGCTGTTCACAGTATTCCCTTAAAATCTTTTTTGTTTTCTTCTTATGGGTGGTAGCAATGCCCCTTATATCACTTGTTATTTTAGTAATTGTGTCTTCTATTTTTTTAAAAGATTTTATTTATTTATTTGACAGAGAGAAATACAACTAGAGAGGGATCACAAGCAGGGAGAGTGAGAGAGGGAGAAGCAGGCTTCCCACAGAGCAGAGAGCCTGATGCGAGGCTCAATCCTGGGACTCAGAGATCATGACCTGAGCCAAAGGCAAATGCTTAATGACTGAGCCACCCAGGCGCCCCCTCTCTCTTTTTTTCTTAACCACTATAGCTAAGTGTTAATTTTGCTGATCTTTTCAAATAAACAACTTTTGGTTTAGTTGATTTTCTCTATTTATCTATACCTATACCTATACCTATACCTATACCTATACCTATACCTATACCTATACCTATACCTATATCTATATCTATCTATCTATCTATCTATCTAATGTTTATATCCTTCCTTTGGTTTGGTTTCAGTTTAATTATCTCTTCCTTTAGTTTCTTAAAGTAGAAGTTTAGGCTACTGATTTAAGATTTTTCTTCCTTGAGATACCTGGGTGGCTCAGTTGGTTGAGTGGCTCTTGGTTTCAGCTCAAGTCATGATCTTGGGGTCCTAGGATCAAGCCCCACATCAGGCTGTGTACTAGGTGGGGAGTCTGCTTGAGGATTTTGTCTCTCCCTGTGCCCCTTGCCCCAAACTCTCTAACTCTCTCACATAAATAAATAATTAATAAGATTTTCCTTTCTTTTTAAGTGTTTACAGCTATAAATTTCCTTCTGTATACTGCTTAGATGTATCCCATAAATTTTGGTATGTTGTGTTCTTGTTTTCATTCCTCTCTGAGTAGTTTCTAATTTAGGTTGTGATTTCTTCTTTGACCCATTAGTTATTTAGGCATACGCTGTTTAATTTTCACATATTTGTGAATTCTCCAAACTTCCTTCTTTTACTGATTTCTTAATTGCACAGTAGTTAAAGAATATACCTTATATGATTTCAGTCTTTTAAAAATAAATTTGTTCTGTTTTATAAGCAAGCATGTGCTTTATCTTAGAGAATGTCACATGTGTACTTAAGAAGAAAGTGTATTTTCATACTGTTAGATGAAGTATTCTAGACGTGGTTGTTAGATGTGATTGGTTTTTGGTGTTGTTTAAATATCTATTTGTTTATTAATCATTTTTCCCTAATCAGAAATGGGGTATTGAAACTCCCTTTATTGTGTTTGAGTTGTTTATTTTCCCCTGTTGTATAAAATTACAGTTTTTGCATTATGTGTTTTGGGACTTTTGTTGTTAGGTACATATAGTTGTTATATATTCATGATTGATTTTTTTATCACTGTGAAATGTCCCTGTTTATCACCAGTATTTTTATTTTAATTTTAAAGTCAATTTTGTCTGATACTAGTAACGCCATTACAGTTTCTTTAATGTCATTTTTTATAGGGGTGCCTGGGTGGCTCAGTCATTAAGCGGCTGCCTTCAGCTCAGGTCATGATCCCTGGGCCTGGGATTGAGCCCCATGTTGGGTTCCCTGATTGGCAGGAAGCCTGCTCCTCCTTTTCCCACTCCCCCTGCTTGTGTTTCCCCTCTCTCTGTGTCCCTCTCTGTCACAGAAATAAATAAAATTTTAAGAAAAAAATGTTATGATTTGTAGGCTTATCTTTTTCTATCATTTACCTTCTACCTATTTATATTTTTGAATCTAGTGTCTTTCCTGCAGACAGTGTATTGGTGATACTTTTTTTTTTTATCCACTCTGATAGCCCATGCCTTTTTTTTTTTTTTTAAGATTTTATTTATTTATTTGACAGAGAGAAACACAGTGAGAGAGGGAACACAAGCAGGGGGAGTGAGAGAGGGAGAAGCAGGCTTCCCGCCGGGCAGGGAGCCCGATACGGGGCTTGATCCCAGGATTCCGGGATTATGACCTGAACCAAAGGCAGATTCTCAATGACTGAGCCACCCAGGCACTGCTAGTCCATGCCTTTTGATTGGGTTGCTGAGTCCATTCACAATTAGTGTTGTCAGCGATATGGCTAGAATTACATCTGCCATTTTTGTTTTTTGTTTTCTGTATGCCATATGTGCCTTTTTGTTTTCCTATCTCTCCTTATTGTGTTCCTTAATATTAGTTAATTTCTGTGTAGCATTTTAATCCCATTAGAGATTTTTAAGTTGCATGTGTTTCAGATATTTTGTTAGTGTTTGTTATAGGGTTTATAATTACATGTTTTAAGGTATCAGAGTGTATTTTAATTTATTCTGACTTTGTTCAGTAAAATCTAAAGGCTTTACTCCTTTATTGGTACATTCCCTCTTCCTTTTTTGTGCTCTTAATGTTTTACATATATGTCTGTACATATTACAAACCCAGCAAAGCATTGTTATAATTTTTATATTTTAATTCTCTAAAGAAGCTGAGAGAAGAAAGGAGAATGTAGTATTTCTAGCAGGTCTACTAGCAGCAAATTACTTGGGATAATTTTTTGTTCGTCCAGGAATATCTTTTTCAGCTTTGTTTTTTGAAGTATAGTTTTGCTGCATATAAGAGTCTTGGTTGACAGTCATTTACTGTTTGCACTTTGAATATGTCATTCTATTGCCTTCTGTCCTACACTGTTTTTAATGAGTAGTCTGCTCTTAATTATAATGGGATTCCCTTTTACATGATGAATTGTTCTTTTTGTTATGTGTCTGTCAGTACGTGTAATGGTATCCCGCATGTCTCTGAAGTTCTTTTCAGTATTTTCATTATTTTTATTCACTCTTTTTCCTCTGCTCTTCAAATTGCATGCTTTCTGTTAACTACTCTTTAAGTGTGTAGATTCTTTTGCCAGCTACGCTGTGGACCCTCACTGGTGAGTATTTCATTTGGGCTATGGTACTTTCCAACTCCAGTATTTCTCTTTGATTCTTTGTAATACTTTTTCTTTATTGATGTTCCTCATTTTATATGTCACTGTCATCTTCTAATTCTTTCCTTTAGTTTTTGCACATAATTATGAGCTGCCTTGAAGTCTTTGTCTGCATAGTCTACAGTCTGCGCCTCTTGAAAACAGTTCCCCGCTCTAATCTCTATTTTTTTCCTGCTCTGCCTTCCTTATTGCCTGTAATGGTCCCTCTTCTCTCTTTCTCTATCACTAGAGGAACATGATTGTTGTGTGGGGTGGAATTTTAGTGAAAGGTTGAAGGTCAAAGAGGGTAGTTATATCAGTGGGGAATGAGCTGAAATTATATATTAGCTCTTGGTCTTTTTCAATGTTCTTGGGTCACCTGAGGATTTCTCTCTAGTTGTTTTTCTCTGAAAGCCTCATTCACAGTGCTAGCTTACTGCTGCTCCCCATCACTGTCTCTGTCCTTGATTACATCTTCTATATTTTCCTCTCTCCATTCCAGGATTCCCTTAATCTGTCCCTTCTCCTGCCTACTTTTTTTTTCCTTCCTGAGTGCTGATCTTTAAAAAAATTGCAATAAAATATACATAGCATAAATTTTACCCTTTTAACCATTTTTAAGTGTATAATTCAGTGGCAGTAAGTACATTCACAGTGTTAAACAACCATTACCACTATCCATTTCCAGAACCTTTTGATCATCTGAAATAGTAACTCTAATCCCCAATAAACAGTAACTTTCTATTCCTGCCTCTAAATAGCTGGTACTAGTACCTATATTATACTTTCTGGGTCTATGAATTTACCTAGTCTAAGTATCTCACATAAGTGGAATCATACAATATTGTTTCTTTTGTTTCTGGCTTATTTCACTTAGAATAATGTTTTCAGGGGCACCTGGGTGGCTCAGTTGGTTGGGCGACTGCCTTCGGCTCAGGTCATGATCCCGGAGACCCACATTGGGCTCCCTGCTCAGCAGGAAGCCTGCTTCTCCAACTCTCTCACTCCCCCTCCTTGTGTTCCCTCTCTAGCTGTGTTTCTCTCTGTCAAATAAATAAATAAAATCTTTAAAAAAAAAAGAATAATGTTTTCAAAATTCATCCATATTGTAGTATGGATCAGATTTTCCCTTCTTTTTAAAGCTGAATAATATTCCATTGTATGTACATATCACATTTTGTCTGTTCTTCTGTTGGTGGAAACTTGGGGTGTTCCCACCTTTTGACTATCACGAACAGTACTGCAGTAAACGCTGTTGTGAAAGGATCTGTTTGCATCTCTGTTTTCAGTTTATTTGGATATATACGTAGGAGTGAGATTGCTGGATCCTAAGGCAATTCCGTGTTTACCTGTTTGAGGAACTTCCAAATTGTTTTCCACAGCAGATATACCACTTTACATTCCCACCAACAATACGGAAGAGTTCCAATTTCTTTACATCCTTACCAACACCTATTCTTTCCATTCTTTTGATAATAGCCATGCTAATGGATGTAAAAAAGGGTCTTGTACACTTTTAATTACATCACCCTTTATTGCTACCAGGGGTGAATGAAGATTTCTTTTATTTTATTAGAATAAAACAAATTCCCTGAGAAAAAAGGAAAAAGGCATCTATTATAAATTTATCTACTCTTTAATTGTCAAATATTTCTAATATACAGAAATACAAAAAATAAACTTATATGTTTTAAAATCAGATATATCAGATCTTATTTTGCCATGTTTGTTTCATATTTTGCCTTTCATAGTTTTGTGTGCCTTGAGGTGGAATTCTTATCTCACCAGTTGTTCTGTGTTTATAAGTTAAGTGAGGTGATTAGAATATTTATTCTTCACCAAGTCCAGAGCACGTTCCCATTGCCAGGATATGCTGTTGGTTTTCGTTGTTGTTGTTTCTTTTAAATGCCTCTTCTATCAGCTTTGCATCCAAAGGCATTTTCCATGTTCAGAACGAAGCTTTTCTTTACACTTAGGCAGACCCATTTGCAAGTGTGTCTTTCCACATTTCCTAGGTTGCTTTCTAAAATACCAATACGATAGTCTCCTGTTAGTAGGTAACCTCAGGAGTTCCATTTTTCACGTGAGGAAACTGAGGTTTGGAGATGGGTAGAGGAAACACTTATATCAGCAGATGGAAGAGATTAGCATTGAAAACATTGAAATGAGACTCTGATGATCATTCTTTCTGGGATGTTATGCTCACTCTTCTTAGACTAGCCCTTGGATTCCAGGAAATAGTGCTGCCATCATTATGAGCATATGAAGGAGCCTGTGAGATTGTATCTTTTTACGTGACTGAGAAAGTTCTATGTTGTAAGTACTTGAAACCACAGAGAGAGTCAGTGTGTGAGGAGACAGCAGAAATAAGGTGGAGGACTGCAGAAGACAGGGTCAATGAATTCTTGGGCAAAGGTGATATGCTAAAATGTTTGAAGGAAATAAAATGTGTGGGCATAAAGATGATGGCAAAGTTCTAGAATGAATAGAAAGACCTAAGATAACAATGGGGATTGAAGAAATAAAAATACATATTAAATTTATTTTTTCTCAGCTACAGAAATTAACAACAGTTATATTTATTTAATGCTTAGTAGTTTAAAAGTAGTTTATATTCACTGACTCATTTGATTATTACAATTATCCTGAAAAATACTTTTTCTGAATCTCAGTTTGAAGATTTTTTAAAGAAGGAAACACATTGCTTTTCATTGGTCATTTGCTATGTGCTGGCCACTTGACAAAACATATTTCATCATCACAACAACTGTGAAATAGATATTATTAATGCCATTTACAGATTAGATGAAGGTTATAGGTTCTAAGTTACCAGCCTAGGGTTGTACAGAGAAAAGCAGAGCAAGTGGCTCAAATCTAATTCTCTTTTTACCATCAGTGTTAACATCTAGAAAGTCTTGATCTGAAACGATAGATCTGTGCTGTAAGGTAGCCCATTCATTCTATCTCCCCCTTTCTCTCTGCCTCTCCCCTTGTCCATCTCTCAAATAAATAAATCCTGGGGCACCCTGGGTGGCTCAGTCGTTAAGTGTCTTCCTTCGGCTTGGGTCGTGATCCTAGAGTCCCGGGATTGAGCCCTGCATTGGGTTCCCTGCTTGGTGGGAAGCCTGCTTTGCCCTCCCTCACTCCCCCTGCTTGTGTTCCCTCTCTAGCTGTGTTTCTCTCTGTGAAATAAATAAATAAAATAATAAATCTTTAAAAAAATAACATTATAAATTATTTTCTCAGTCATACTAGCCACATTTCAGGTGCTGACTGGCCACATGTGGCCAGTGGCTACCACACTGGAGAATGTGGCTATGGAATGTGAACATCACTGCAGAAGTTCTCTTGAACAGGGCTGTTAGAAAGACTGTGCGCAATATCTAATACCTTTGTTACATGTATATATGGTACAGAGTGTAAAAAAGGTGGAGTCCAGAAAATGAGGTAGCAGAACAGAAAGCAATACCAGTACTTACTTTGTTCATGCGGGAGTGAGGCAAGTTATAATTGAGTATGTATACAGCAGGCAAAAATTAAAAAGAAAAGATCCCTTTATTTCAGCATATGGAAAGTAGCAGAGGTTGTAGGGAGGATGTATTGGTAAATGTAGTAGTTAGTGAATAAGTATTTGAGTGTCCGTAGGATGCTTAGTTCTTTACTAGGTGCTTGAGGGTACATATTAAAAATAGACATGGTCTAGTGCACAGTTTGTGGATCCTGTGATTTTTCAGAACTCCCAGAAAAGCTGACAAAGAATTGCCTCATGCACTGCACAAGAACCACACAGATAAAAACCATTCATACCGTCAACACAGTCATACAGAATATTGGCTATTATTTTCTCCCTCAACAAATGTGGGAGATAGATTGCCTCAGGCAAAATAGTATTTTACACATGGTTTCCCAAAAGCCCTGTGCATATTTAGAGCTCTTCTCAAAATGTTTGCATTTGTTCTTCCAAAAAGAAATTTGCATGACATTTTAGAATTGCATTCTGTCTAGAAAGCAAATCCTGGCTTTTCATATTTAAATTCAAAGCTTTCTGATGTAAAATCTGCCAGGAAAATGTATGTTCCAAATTAGGTAGTTGTTAGAGCACAGCAGATCTTTTTGACCATTAAAATAATTTTTGGGAAAAATTCCTAACATCATGCCGTCGTCTTTCTTTCTTGGTTGAGAAAACCATTGATGGTGATACAAGGATCCATCTAGTCTTTGACTTAGAGAAGTAGAGGCTGTATTCCATTTTGATGGGGCTGCCCAGAGACAGTCATGTGTTATTACTGGCTAGCCACTTGATGTCACAGTTGTTCCACATAAAAGCCCTTAATGGAATATTTGACAGTAATAGTAAAAAGAAAAAAATTCTTAAAAAAAAATTTTCCCCATTAAAGTAGTTGATCAATGCAATTAAAAAAGATTGGTGAATTATTCAGGTTGTACAAAAGAACTCTTGGTAATCCTTCAAATTTACCTTCTAGACTGGCTTCATTGGACATCATCATCAATGAGCACAAATGCTTGCAGCCACGAGCTTTTGAGTTTTACATTTTGGGGCCCAATTTCTCTTGTTCAGTTGTCTGTGAACACTTGCTCAGCATCCTTCCTTTTTAAAACTCTGCAGCATGTTTAAAAGAGTTCTAGTTCTTCCTAGTTCTTTTTTTCTGTTTTATACTGTTTTATGTCGTAGAGTACCTGTCTATAACAAGTCCTAATGTGACTAGACTCAAACAACATTTATGGCTTGATGGCAGAGATCGAATCAGTGTGCCAGAGCAAGTGGAGTGGTTACTTGGTATGGCAGATTGTTGCAGTGGTATTCCTGCCCTCTTGTAGCCATAGCCACATGACTCTGGACATGGTAATGTGACTTGCTTTGACCAATGGGACAAAAGAAAATGCAGCGCAGTAGAAGCTTGAGAAGTGCTTTTGCATTTGGGCTTTCCCACTCTGGATGCTCTTTGGAACTCTGAGACTGCCATGAGAAAAAAAGCAACAACCTGGTATAAAAGAAGAGAGATCATATGGAGCAGCCACCAGCAGTCCCACCTGAGGTGGTCCCATTAGATTAACCAAGATGGCAGCCACTAGACATGTGAATGAGGCATTTTGGCCTCCCCCAATTCATCAGTTGACTTCAAAGAATCGCCAAGTTGACCTATGGTAGCTGTACTCCCTGGTTAACCTACAGAATATCCAGAGGACCATCTTTTGAGTTGCTAGATCTTTGTTATATGTTTTATATTACCTAATTCTGCTTTAGTCTGTATTGTTGCTTTCTGTCTACTGTCTTTGGCTTTTTTTTTTTCTTTTTTCCTACCTTCTTGAAATTGGATGTTTATTAATTTTCAGTCTTTTAAAGAGGCTGAGAAAACTTGCTTTAAAGGTAAAATTGAAAGGATTTGGTGGAGAAATGGACGTTGGCACTGAAGTAGACGTAAGTTATCAGAGACTCTCAGGGTTTAGAGTACATTTAGATTGACATTTTCTTTGCTCTGAAGGTCCCAGACGGGTTGACTTTGTTTGTATCAGTTCAGGTGTATTAGAAGTGTCTGTTAAATCTCCTGATGGTGTGAAAAATGGTACATAACTCTTGTTATCCTTTAGTGAGATGAGCATCATTACAATAGTACTGATCTAATAGGATTGCTGGAGAATTAAATGAGATAATACAGGTAAGGCATTTGACATGCATATTAGGTGTTAGCTATTATTATACGATTAGTATCAGGTGGACATATTACAACAGATACCAGCATGGGAATTCTTTTATTAAAGACCATGATTAACTAGGCAGGGCCTCCCCCAAAGTGGGAACCAAAGGATTAGTGTTAAGTGAAATATATCTCCAACCTATCTTGGGTTTGTAGAATTCATTTGTTCTTGGTTCATTTTCCTGTTTATGTTTTATCACTGTGCAGTACTGAGGGGGCCACAGAAATTAGGAATTTATATTCTGTGTTACTTTTAAGCTTTTGAATGCTTGATTTCTACTGAAAATTCCCCAAGTTATTTGAAATATGAAATTAATATTTTAAAAAATACCCTTTCATGGGGCGCCTGGGTGGCTCAGTTGGTTAAGCGACTGCCTTTGGCTTAGGTCATGATCCCGGAGTCCTGGGTTCAAGCCCTGCATCAGGCTTCCTGCTCTGTGGGAAGCCTGCTTCTCACTCCCTTTGCTTGTGTTCCCTCTCTAGCTGTGTTTTGCTCTGTCAAATAAATAAATAAAATCTTCAAAAAAGAAATAACCCTTCATTTTCAGTGGGTGGGGTTTGCCTTGGGCCTGTCTGGATAGGTTTTTGTCCATCCTGCATGTCCTCTCCAATTGGAAGCTGGGTGCCTCTGGGGCACAGGCAGGCTGTTGATCCCTGTTTCCTTCTCAAAAGAGCAGGTTTGTGGCACCTGCTCTTTTGTCCTGGAGCAGGCATCTTGGCTCTTTGTTCTTGTATGGCTTTTCCCTTCAATTCCCTTAAATTGTAATGGAAACGTACTCTTCTTTCTGCTGTGGGAAGCTATCTCCCTTTTCCCTTTTGGGCTTTCTCAATAATTACAATTCTTTATTTTAACACATGGCATAAGCATGAGGCCTTGCATTTGTACCCAGGCTTGGTGCTTTCTATTAGTTCCTGATGTTGCTTCCAACAGGAATGCCCTTCACTCTCTTTGAGTTAGATGGAAGGCATGCCTTGCTTCAGGTCCCGTGGCTGCGACAGTATATTGGATGGTGCTGGGTACCCTGTTGGTGCTGAACAAACAAGCTCTAAGGCAGAGGAGAATGAGCAGGCGAGGGGAAAGCTGCCCGTTAATTTTCTGTCATACAGGATTGAAGCAGAGGGACCAGAGTGCAGAAGGCAAACCTGTGCCATCTGCCTGGAGGTCTGGGTGGCGTACTAGATACAGACAGCCTTAGTTAAGTCGGCTGTGAGTAAAAGACCACCACACCCTCCCTTTGATTATTGCATCGGGTTATTGCTGTCCGAAATCACACAGTTCGCCTATTGCACTGACATGTTACAGAATTCGGGCTTGGTGTCAGTCCTTTATATAGCACAGGAGAGGTGAGTGGCAGGAGACCTCCGGACTGTAACATAACTAAAGACCTCCCTGTCACGTGCCACTTTTTGTACCTGCCCTTTATAGATTTTGAAACAGACCTTACGTCAGGTAGGATCTCTCTGTTGGCAGAGCCAAGTTGCAATGCAGAAATATTCAGCGATTTATTTTATCTCTTGTAGTCTATGAATAGCAAAGCCACAACCAGCCCACAAAAGATGTTCAACCTTCCAGTCCACATTTCTGTGCCTGCATATGGCCTCCTGCCATTTTGAACTCACAGAGCACAGAACTGAGTTTCTTTTTCCTGGTTTCGCACATTTCTTCACCTTTGCTGCTCCCTTGATAGAGACTATAAATCAAATTAAAGACGGGGGTTGATTTTATTCCATTTCTAAAAAAATTTAGGTTTTGCACTTCACCACTTAAAAGCGCCCTCCATGTCACTCTCACAAAGCATTTTGAGTTGAATAGCAACTACTCTGAACTCTGTTTTTTAACAGAGAAGACCGTCTTCTATCCTTACAGTAGCTGCTGCCACTGAAATAATTTTGAGATGCCAGTCAGCTTTCAGTCTCAGGTGCCATAAATACAAGAACCTTATTCTCCAAGTACTTTAAGGAAAAACTGTGATTACAGTTTCTTCCATGGCTGCCTCGATTTAGAGCCTGAAATTCTTTAAAAAGCACCTTCCAGATTTGAGCGGTAGAGGGAAATTCCATCTGGGCAGTTTTTCTGTGCAGGATCTGGGAGTGGTGCTAATGGGGAAGGGGGCTGGGAGCGGGGATTCTTACAGTTGGAAGAAATAACTACTTAAAGCAAATGCTAATGATTTAAAATGTTATTCCTTCTGTGCTTTTAGGAAAAAAAAATAAAATTAAAGTAATAAAGGCTCACAGCCTGTACCTCATCTCCAGTCACTCCACTGAAATTCCCAAGAGGGTCTCAGCTCCCCTCTCCTCCCTTCAAAAATGGTGGACCTGGAACCACTTACAGAAGGGGTTTAATAAGAGGCAAATGTGTTTTATATTTTGTATCTTGTTAAGTGAAAAAAGATGGATTCTCCCAAGTAGTCTCTTGGTGCAGATTTGAGTGGTCTGTGCATGCAGACGTGGGGATGCTTCGCCAGCTAGCATCTCCGTTCTGGTCCCCCATGGCTACTTAAAATCCCCCCTCCCATTCTACTCCCCCAACCCCAGAGCCAGCAGAGATGAAATTGCTTCATTTGTGGAATGGATCTGCAGATCCAGGAAACTTGTTTCTATCTGATTTGCTGATAATTTACTCCTCATTTGATTTAGGGGGAAAAAACCCAGTTTCAACTCACATAGCCCTTCCTCAAGGAAAGAGGGATTGCACTGCAGGTTAGAGAAAATTATGATCGAAAGCAACTGAAAAAATTAATAAAGATTTATGCAAAGGTTGCACATTTATTAGAGGAAAAGCTGGGAAAACCTTGCACCTGTAAGGGACAAAAACAAAAAACAAAAAGCAAAACAAAACAAAACTTCAGTTAGCTCATTGGAAACTGGGCTGGGGAGAATGATCTTAAAAATATGTATATTTTCTCTTAGATATATAATTTTACAATGAGACACATTCCCTTTCTGGCAATTTTTTTTATGACCTTTGGGTGCCAGATAGCGCCATTCCTGCTGTCTGCTTTCACTATTCAGCGTTGAGGAAGCCCATTATATCTGTCTTTGATCCAGAGATCGGGATTGCTAAAACTGATGGCCACAATTAAAGACAGTCCTGTTGAAAAGCTGACCTCTGCCTGCTCTCAACTGCATGTAAACTTTTCAATATGGATGTAATTTGGTATTAAATTACCCATGCTTTATTGCTTTTTAGTACAGCCCTGTCTGTTGCCTTTTAAAGATAAAGGTAACATAAAAGAAAAATTGTGGTGTGTCTGCATAATTATGTAATTATAAACTTGTTTTCCTACATTCAGAAAGCCTTTTGTGTGTGTGTGCGCATCTATTGAAAAGTCATAGGCTGGTAGGATTGGAGAAGAAGACTTTATTTTTTTTTCCTCCTGATCTGTTCAACTTAGACATAGGCTGTGCAAGGTAGGTCACTGGATTTAACTATTTTAATCTTGGCTTTCAGAAGGGATTCTTGATTTAGAGGTGAGGCAGGTTCGTAAAAGATGTCGCTATCTTTATTCTTTAGAATTGGCCAAACCGGAATGGAGTCTATGCCATAGCTCTCAGGCAAAGCCTACCTGTTTTATCAAAGACTGGACCTATCCTAGTAACACGGTAATATCCCCAAAATCTGGAATGAGCTCTGGGATGATTTAAACCTTACTATGTCTGAAATTAAAAATGACAGCTTTGATTTTTCTGTCCTAACATTCTTGTTGGAGGTGAATTCTGCTGAGGGTAACTGAGAAGAAGCTGGAGGGACTGGAGCAGATTTCCTTTTTACATTACAGAGCTGCCTGTACCTCTCAGTTCTACTAGCTCCCACCGTGTTATTTCAGCTGCGAAGAGCGTAAGCTATCATTAGAGTTGGATATAGGTTTCTAGAATTGCATTTTCTGAATAGAGACAGAATATCTATTTGGAGGGATAGTTGAAATCACAATCCCATCATAAAACTTCGAGGAAGACACACTCTCAGGCCTCTGGAAATGTGCAATAATTCTGGGTGTAAATGGAAATTTTTGAGCTTGCTTCCTCTTCTTGTTAAATGTTCCATGGCAAGATCTTCTGGTAGAATCACATAAAAAGCCAAGCAGATAAAAAGCCGATAGCAAAACAAACAACCCAAGGGAAGCCAAATAGGCTGCTCCAGATACCTTAAAATGTGAGAAAGCAAAAGTTTCAAGTTGAGGGGAAAGTGTCTGCAGAATGGGGGTCAGTCCATCTCTTCCTCTTTTCCAGACCTCATTGAGTAATGGGTCTAGTCCACTACCTCCCCTCCACCCCCCGCCCCCCCAGCCAGATCCTCTGGGCACACTGAAGAATTGTGGCTTGACCGATGTTGTAATTTATCTGGTTACTCTATAAAAATTGCATCCTGTGGAAAACATATGCCACATATACTTTTATTGGCTCTCATGCAAAGAGGTAATACCAGAATATCGAGGACATGTTGAAAATAGATTCCATGCTAGATTTAATCCCCTCCACCTCCACGAGTCACCCCCCTCCCCCCAGCATAGCTTGCTGGAGGGATTGAGACCAAAGAGAAGGCTCAACTTCAAGTAACCTTTTGTCCAGCTACTGTTTGAATAGGGCTCATCCTTTTTCTTTCATTCCTCCACCTTGGATCTTCATTCCTCTGATGTTGCTAGTAGCAGTGATGTGATGGCTGGGACATTAGCAACAGTGCGAGTTAAGGATTGAACTATGGGGCTAGGTCAGAGCCAGCCAAGACAGTAGCTCCTACCCCATGTAGTTATACGTATTTGTGTTAATTAAGATTAAAGTTCATCTCCTCATTCATATACCCTACATTTCAAGTGATCAATGGCCACATGGGTTCCTGACTACCATTTTGGACAATGCAGATATGGAACATTTCTATTCTTGTAGAAAATTCTGTTGGATGGTCCTGGGCTAGTTAGACCTGGACTGTCTGCTCCATCTGCCTTTGGCTAAGCCACTGCACCTAAGTTTATTCATCTATAATGTGGGAGTAATATTTGCATCTACTTTTTTAGGTGATTGTTGGGATATTTAAATGAGGCAATATATGTGCTGTCCAGTAGAATGCAACAGCAGAAATGAGAAATCTTCTGTATCTGCCTTGTCCATTGGGGTAGATGCTAGGCACAGGTAGCTGGTAAGCACTTGAGGCGTGGCTAAGGTGACAAAGAAACCAAAGTTTTAATTTTATTAGTTTTTTTTTTTTAAGATTTTATTTATTTATTTGACACACAGAGAGATCACAAGTAGGCAGAAAGGAAGGCAGACAGAGCAGAGGAAACAGGCTCCCTGCTGAGCAGAGAGCCCGACATGGGCCTCGATCCCAGGTACCTGAGATCATGACCTGAGCTGAAGGCAGAGGCTTTAACCCACTGAGCCACCCAGGCGCCCATTTTATTAGCTTTTAATTAATGAAAATGTAAATAGCCACATGGTGCTCATGGCTACTGTACTAGAGTGCGGGTCTAGAGCAGAACACTTGAAGTAAACATTAGTTTTTGTTTCTGTTGGTTCATCTAGCAGTTTAGAAAAGATGCATGGTGATTCAGGATAGGTTTGAAGTGTAAAGGAGACAATATTCATGAAAGTGCTAAATAAAGAGTACTTATTTAACAATTTTTTTCACCATGAATTAAACTTATTTACAAATAGAAGAATTATGGAAATAGAAGGCTTAGGAATAGGAATCACAAGGCACCATGAAATAATAAAGGACCAAATAAATACATTTGTCTTCTGTTTAAATGTTCAAATAAGTCTGAATTCCAAGAAAGTTAAAAAGTTTAAGAGCAGAAAAGCAGTGAGAGGATCATTATTTTTTCTTTTGTCCCCTTAATTTTATGTGTTATCATTGACATATAGGCCAAACTTGATTTTCTGAAAAGTCATTGGATCAGCTGCATTATTTGCTAGTATGAATAGTTTAATCTCTTAAGCAACATTTTTGCTCATTTTTGCAGGGAGCCACAGGTTTGTGGGAGAGTAGGATCCTTTCTTTTTAAATGCGGCTGCTTGAAAAGATGTGCAGTGGAAAAGAGTCTGCACGGCGCTAAAATTTGGTCTGAGCCAAATCTGCAAAGCAAGCAGAACTGCTTTTGATTTCATTACTTGCTGAGTCCGTTGGGAGCAGTCGTCTACAAAAATTCCCTTAGTTGTGATTGTGTGCTCTCTTGTGTTGTTTTGTGGAAGCATTTGCCCTTCCAGCTAGATCATAAGCTTCCTGAAGGCGAAGTCTAGGATTTTTTACTCGATCCACATCAGCACAACACTGATAGGTAGGTATTCTGTAAATGCATGTTGACTTATTATTGATCTTTCTCAATTGCTTTTCGTTTTATAACACCAAATTTTATTACGTGATTGTGACACAGCAACTATGCATAAGGAGCAATGAATAATGATTCTGCATCTGTTTACAGTCATAAAATCTTCAGTAGTTCTGCCAACGTGTCCCTGGGATTCTGACACTGTGGGGCTCTGATTTGAGAAAAAACTCAGATGTCTTGGGGGCATTAGTGTTGCCCAGAACCACTCTTTAAAGGTCGTCACTTATCTTACCAGTATAGAAACAACCTGACTTTTTTAATCTGAGAAAAGTATTCAATTGAATCCTGAAACACTTGGTAAAAATTGCAGTGTCTATTTAAAAAAGAATCATTATCAATTAAAATTAGATATGCTGAAGATGTGGCAGGTGGGGATAATGTTGAAGACTGAAGAATAATTGAGCTCCTTCTACTATTCAGCTGAATGTCTTGATCCATATCCACTTTAGCATTTCTTTGCATTAAAACAAAAACAAAAACAAAAACAAAAACAAAAACCAGAAAGAAAACCTACCTTCAACATTTTTGGGGAAATTGACCAGCAAAGCCAATTGTGAGGGAAATGTGCCTACTCAGATCTCCCTGGGCCTGACCCATAGAGTTGAAAAGGACCTCAGAGCTCAGATGGTCTGGTATGCTAGAGGTTAATGAACTGACTCATGATGACACAGAGCCAAGATCAGGTTCAGTTCAACTCTGAAGGGACCCACTTGCCAGTGTAGACACAAGACATGATTCACTTAAATACAAATGCATCCGTGCTAGTTTAACCCCGATTGTTACAACGGTGCTACCTGGGGGCCCTGTGCTACAGTTTTATTAATCCCTAACTCCTCATTGAGATTACTGTATTTAAATGTCATCACCCAGCTCTAAAATATGCTTTCAAAATAACTGTGGTGGCCATGGGATACAAAGTAGTGGGAGAAAAAAAGGAAGCAGTAGAAGCCAACTTCTGTTTGATATGTAGACAGGTTTCAGTCCACTGGGCCCCTGGTGGTGGTACTGAGGCAGGCTTTACAACCGGGCCCGGACATCCCAGCTGTCAGAGGGGGACTGCCATCGCCACTGGCAGGGTTGTGCCTTTGGAGGCATTTGGGTCATTGGTAGAGTAGGATCAGAGAAAAGGTATAAAAAGTGAGATGAAGCAAAGGGGTCTATAAACTAAAGTCTTATGATGCAAGGTGGGGTGGGGGAGGCTCCTGGCATTAGACAGAGAGAAGATCAGAGTCAGTTAATAAGTTTGGGGTGCTGGTGACTGAAACCAGATCACTGGTGGCTGTCAGCTGGAAAGGGGCGTTATCCCAGGTGGATGGCGACCTGGTCAGCTCTGTTTCAGCGTGTGCCTTAGTATTCATTTCTCTCCACTCCTGCTCACTTTTTTCAATCCTTTGTCAAAAGACAGTGGAGGGCTGGCCTTTTCTCCCCCATGCTGATATAGGTAAAGGCAGAGACTGATGGTGCCAGCCTTAATTCCCCAAAGAAAAGGAGATCCAGATTTATGTGAATACCTTTAGTTCTGAAACAAGAAAAGATAAAACAGGTTGCATTCATGTATTCATGAAGCAGGCAGTGTATGTATTGGTGAATTCTGTACAAATTCACTTATTGTTCCAGCCCTCTTATTTCTGAAGACCCAGTGCTCATTTTCCCTCAATAACATAAAAGCATTTTTAGCACAACTGAATTTTCCCTTTTAAAATGGGGTATCCACAGTTCAAAAATACCCTTTGTGCTTGTGAGTGTGTGTGTGTGTGTGTACACGCACGCGCACGTAACAAACTGATTAGAAGATCACTGTGATTCCACTGGGAACAAGAGTTTGTTGTTGTTGTTGTCGTTGTTGTTGTTTGTTTTGGTTTTGTTTGTTTGCTTTTGGTTTATAGGATTTTTTAAAACCCAAACTAAAACAAAAGAACATCTTCCAGCTAAGAGAATTTTGTGGTCATGGGTCCGAATTCTGACATCTTGTAAAGATGGTGAGCTGCGACAAGCAGGAAGTTCTCCTTTCTCAGTTCTGTATGACTTGTCTTGCTTTTCCATTGATAGATGCTCTATCTTTGAGAGCTGGAAGGATAACTTTCATGGGGACTAGGAAAAAACTCAATTTAGGAATAGTGGTCCTCAAATGTTTGTATTTTCAGCAATCACCCAGGGGACTTGTTTTTTTGGGGAAAAAAGTCAGTGGTTCAGTATGCCTGGAATCAGCCTGGGAATCTGTAATGAGTATAGGTAATCCAAGCTATTCTGATCTGTGGCCACACTCGGAGAGGTGCTGGCCCTGGACGAGGGGGGTGAACTGCAGCCACCGGGCCACATCTAGCTCATTGCCTGTGTCTGCAAGCGGTGTCTTATCACAGTGCGGCCACCTCATTTGTTTTTGTGTTGTCTGTGGATACCATTGCACACGGCCATGATAGCAGGGAGTTTATGTGACCAAGACCTTATGGCCCCCCCAACCTTAAAATATTTACTGTCTGGCCTTTGAGGAAACATTTGCTGACCTCTGATCTAGGAGAAGAGGAAGAGTTCAACTTGTTGATGTAGGTCGACATGTGTATGTGTGCATGCACACAGACACATAAATACATTCACATGCACATATAAATGCTCAGTATTTGTTTACCCCATAAAAGGTACATAAAATGCTGGATGATTTGATTTGAGGGCTAGAGGTTGAGGGCGGTGCTGTTATTTTAACAGGAAGGCTGTGATGTAGGAGTTAGTAGTGTCATCTCCGTGGCTGAACAGACAGTGCTTCGAGAGCCGGCTTTGTTACATATTGGTCTTGTGATCTTGGACAAGTTACTTGAGCTCTGTGAGCTTCCGTTTCCTAACCCACGACAAAGAGATGGTAGTAGCGCCTATTGATGGGGTTGTGGGGATTAAAAAGGGTAACGGGAGCGAGGTGTGTGGTGCTGCGTCTGGCATGTATCAAATACACAGTGAGTGTTGGCTCTTGGAGTCATCGCTGGGCTCACCAGTGTTGTGCGCTGCCACTTAGCTGCAGGGGTTTGAGGTCGATAGATTTTGCTGCCTTGCCTGTTTGGGCCCCCTGGGCTGACAATGTGGTCTGAAGTTCAGGACTCTGGACAGCCCAGGCCCTGTCGATTCTGAACCAGGAATTTTTTGAGGCATGATCCTCTTTTATTAAATGTCATTTCCAATTTCCTCCTTGAATACACAATTTCAAATAGTTGCCTGTACCTTTGGAAGTGGTTATTCCCATCTCCTTTAAAAATATTGCTTAATTGTAGCCATGAAACCCTATTCCCCATCAAAAATCCCATCAAACAACAGCCAATAAGTGGTAAATTGAGATAAGAACTGTGAAGAACCTGTGTGCTTTGTTATACTTTCTTCAATCTACAGTGAATCACTGATAGTGGATATGATACAATGAACACTTTATATGCAGTTGTGAAAAGATCTCCTTATAATCCAATGGCTTTTTCTTTCTGCTGTGCTTATTAACTATGGGCTAAGTGGCTTAAAAAACAAACAAACACAAAACTGAAAACATAAGACTTGGATTAGACACAATATTTGTCCTATTTAGAAAAGAGGCTGAATTGTTCTGAGTGGGGAAAGAACAAATAAAATATCATCATTATCATTATCATAAGTTTTTGTTTTTCTATACCGAATGAGTGCAGGCTCTGTGTGGGTCTCTCTGGGCATACACCTTCAACCTTTACTCTAAGTCATTGATTATCACTGGGGGGGGTTTTGCCACTTCAACACAAATATTTCTGCTTATCATAGCTGGGGAAGGGGATTGCCACTAAACACCCTACTGAGCACTGGACTGCACTACCCTGTCCCCTAGTGAGAATTATCTGGTCCAAAATGTTAATAGTGCCAGTTTTGAGAAACCCTGATTTCTGGGGAATGAAATCCAGATCCTCTGCTTCCCAGGCCTACCTGTTTCTGGCATAGGTACCAGATGATTAGTAATTTTACCCCATTTATTGCCTTGAGGCCCCCTCTAGAATTTTCTTCCTCCTCTGTTTCCTCTTTTGCCATTGACTGTTTTGATATCCCAAGAAAGTATTCTTCTTGATTAAAAGCAGTTAATAAAGTAAAATGTATTTAACTGGGGGGAGTTTGAACAGAGAAGCAGTGATGCACTCAAGATATGGTCCATAGATTCTTGGAGGTGAATGAATCCTTACTTTTCATCCGGTATTGCATACCACAGTGATTCATGATGATTTCAAGTGGGCTTACACCAAACATTGCCTTTATTTTGAACCATTGCATATTTTTTGACATGTTACAATATATATTCTAGTTACTTAACTATGATATAAAAACAAAGATGTGGTTATTAAAAAGAAAGTGTCGATAGTTAATAGTATTTAATAAGGGGTGCCTGGGTGGCTCTGTCAATTAAGCATCTGCCTTTGGCTCAGGTCATGATCTCAGGGTCTGGGATCAAGCCCTGAGACAGGTTCCCATTCAGCAGGGAGTGGGAGTCTGCTTGTCCTTTTGCCCCTCCCCTGCTCATGTGTGCTCTGTCTCTCTCTCTCTCTGTCAAATAAATAAATAAAATCTTTAAAAATAGTATTTAATAAGATTAATTAGACAAACACAATTGACATAAGAACTTTATTCTAATAATTAATTTTTAGTTTAAATTTCAAAAAGTGAGTTGTTTTAAGAAGAAATATTAGGTAACAGTCCAGTGACACAGGATATGGCAAAGCCACAAAGATGGCATTAAAATTTCTCAGATCTGGGGAACTCTTAATGTAGTTTGCACCCCTTGTTTTGCCCATGAGGATAATATTAATAATGATTTAAAAAGCACTGCCCCACTTATCTATTACTGTGAAATGACCCCAGTGCTTAAGGGCTCATGAGAATGGTAATATTCATTTTGCTCATGAACCTACAATTTGGGCAGGGCTTCATGAGGATAGCTCATTTCTGCTTCTGTCAGTGTTAGCTGGGATGGCTACACAGCTGGGGACTAGAATCCTCTGAACCCTTGCTTATTCACATATATGGTGCCTGATGCTGGTGTCAGGGCCTCAGCAGGGGCTGTGGCAAGAATATCTACATACGGTCTTCATATGTGGTGTTTTGCTTCCTCCCAACATGGTGGCTGAATTCCAAGGTGAGTGTCCAAGACAGAAGACAAAACAGAAGCCACTTTGCCTGCTGTCACACAGTATCATTTCCACTTTAGTCATAGGAGGTGGGGACCTAAGCCTACCTCTCACCTCAGTAGAGGAATGTCAATGTCACCTTGTTAGAATAACCTTTGGGATGGGATATACTGCTGCTACCCATCTTTGGTAAAAATAATTTATCATAAGCACCATCATATGTATTAGTATATTTAATTGGAATAATTTTATGTGAATCCTTTTATCACCCTCCTTCTCTGCTGTTTTCTGGATAACAGAATTGAGGTTCAGAGAGTTTAAGTCACATGTCTGTTAACACATAGCTTGTTTGTAGCTGAAACAAATGTAAAGCAGTTTTGGGGTCCAGATGAGACACTCTTCACCAGGTTGCCAAGTTCCCAGGGATCCGTCTCACATTCTTGCTCATCCTCTCACAAGGGCTGTTGCTTTCTTTCCATCTAGGACCGTTCATTGTGCAGCTTTGGAATACTGCTTAGAAATAAAGATCCCTGTTATGGCCTCCCCCAGATGTCTTTCAGTCCAGAGATGTTTTAGAGAGAGGCTGTTGACAGTCTTTTTTTTTTTTTTTCAGTCAGCACCTTAATTTCTTTAGGCCCAAGACCGGAAGGTCAAAATCTCCTGGTGAGCCTGACGCAGAGATAATTGTGTGGACCACATTTTCCTGAGGCTTCACAATGTTTTAAGGTTTTTAAGTGTGAAATAGTTCAAATAAAATACAAAAATAATACTCATTCCCCAGCACCTAGCTCTCACAGAGCTTTGCCATATTGATTGTTTCACTTAAAAAAAATAGGACGTTACAGATATCCATATATCCTCTCCACCTCACTAGAGGTAACCACTGTTCTAGTTTTGTTTATATCGTTTCTAAGGCTGTTTTCATTGTTGTTTCAAATATATATACATATTTTTATGTATAGAAATAATGTATTCTTTAAATATACATGAATTCGTATATTTTGTTCAACATTATAGTTTACAGATTTTTGTGTTCAAACTTTTAGAAATAATTTATTCTTTTATTTTATCTGTTCTATAGTGTTCCACTGAATACTGAATTTTGTGGGCATAAGATGACATTTAGTATTGTTTTAATTTGCATTTTTGTGATTACTGGTGAGTGTGAACACCTTTCCATAAATTTACTGCTCATTTGGCATTCTCATCAGAATACTGTGCTAATTATATGTGTGGAAAGTCTCTCCATCTGCTCTGTGGCTTGTCTTTTCATTTTGTTCCCTGTGCATTTTGTCATATAGAAGTTTTAACTTTAAGTACAACCAAAATTAGCAGCTTTTTCCTTTATGGTTTGGACCTTTTGTGCGTTGTTTAAGTACTTCTTCCCTACTGAGATGTCAGGAAGATATTCTTCCCCGTTTGATCTTGTTGAGTTTGGGTGATTTTGCCTTTTTGGTTTAAATACTTAATCTGTGCAATTTTTCCCCCACTTTGGGAAAAAGTCATCTAATTTTCTACTTTTCTAAATGGATGGTTGATTGTCCTAGCAGCATTTGTTTAAAAGTCCACCATTTCTCCCATTGATTTTCAGGGCAGTATTTTCATATGCCAAGTTCCCAGACGTCGATGAGACTGTTCCCAATTTTTCATGTCTACCTACATGTTAATATTAGATGGTCGTAATTACTGTAGCTTTGTGATAAACTTTGTTATCCGGTGAGTGAGGCTCCCCTCCCTTATTAATCCTTTCTGAAAATTGCCTTGCTTCTTCTTGATTTTTTGCTTCCGAGTGAGTTTTAGGGTCAGCTTGTCAGCTATGCCAAGAATAATCCCCTGCTGGGGGTTTTGATTGGCATTGTATTTAATCCTTGGATTGTTTTAAGGTCAGTTCCCACGCCGAGATAAACTTTTGCCGTCCATGAGCAAACTGTCGCACTTCACGTATTCACGTCTTTCCGTGAGTCTTCAGGCTCGCCTCTCAGGGCATCTGCGCATGCGGGATCTGTCAGAAGGCTTTCCTAGGGGCGCACGCTGGCTGCTCTCGCGCCCGCCTGTCTCCGCAGCCCAGCAAAGAGCCTCCCAGTCATTGGTGGTGAGGGAACAACCCCACTAGCCCATAGACATTGGCACTGTGGAAATGGGGATCCCTGCCCATCCATCTAGGCAGTCCGTTCGCTGCTGGCGTCGGACTACGGTGATGAGGGCAGGGTGGAAGACACGTCTGAGGAAGAGGCCTGCCGACCCCAGTCATTGTGAGCTTACTGTTATTTCCTGGGCCCATTTGCTTTCTGTGTTCTAGTGGGAGTGCATGTAGTTCTCAAACGGAAACTGCTTGGGTTCACATCGCACCCCACTACTTGCTAGCCTGGGAAACGTGCTTAGCTTATTCATACCTCAGTTTCATCCTTTGTCAAGTAAGGAATTTCATGGGGTTGTTTGGAGAAGTTAAAGTTAAAAGTAGCAAAGTTCTGAGAATAGTGTTCTTTTTGGGTCTTAACCTGCTGCTCCAACATCACCATTTTATTGTTTGGATTGTATTGAACCATCCCGGATTCAGGCTGGTATTTTCGTGTGTGTGCTTTCTCTTGAAGTGAGTTTCCTGGGACATACTCAAACTTATGGAAGTTTCATGAATCTATTTGCATATATTCAAGGTTCTTAAAATATTTGTACTAAGAAAACTCTTTCACCCTTATTTAAGCCAATATTTTCTAAATCCACTTTGTCATTGGACTCTTGCTTTTTCCAGAGAGTACCTATGAACATCACTGTCATTAGTATTCTATAGAAGACCATTTCAGGAATAGTCCTTAGGGCATTACTTATAAAACTTATTTTTATGTTGGCATTTGGTTCAGAAAGACATCCCAAGAAAATACATTCTTAGTGAGGGGTTTAAAAACAGAGGTTAGCTAAAGAAGGGAGATTGATAGATTGGTAGGCAGGCTCTGATCAGTAAAATATCCTTTAAGTGTATTAAAAAACTATAGGGGCGCCTGGGTGGCTCAGTTGGTTAAGCGACTGTCTTCAGCTCAGGTCATGATCCTGGAGACCCAGGATCGAGCCCCACATCGGGCTCCCTGCTCAGCGGGAAGCCTGCTTCTCCCTCTCTCACTCCCCCTGCTTGTGTTCCCTCTCTCACTGTGTTTCTCTCTGTCAAATAAATAAAATCTTTAAAAAAACAAAAACAAAAAAAAAACTATACCATATATTAGCCAAACAGCTCCCGCTGATTATAAATATATTCATATGACTTTGGCCATTGAGTAAAAGGGAGTCATCCTTTTTTTTTTTTTTTTTTTTTTTTAAGAAAAAATGTTGTAATTTTGGTGACCGTATTGAAATCTCGTGCTGAGATAGAATTAGAAGCATTTTGTGGAAGCCCCTTGGAGTTTCTCTCCTAAAGGCAGGAAGGCCAGTTTATTGGTATTAATATAGTTCATTTATTGCTTGTTTTTGTTTCTTCCAAGAACTCAAGTTGCAATTTTGAATGGCATTTTAGGAATGCTGGGAATGCTACTGAGATACATATTTACTCCTCTGTCTCTCATACGTGTTTTGTTATTTCCTTTGCCATATTTTCCACCCATAGCCTGTGAAAATGTTTGACTAGTTAATTGCTCTGAATCCAGGATAAAATGCAAAGGCAAAGCAGAGAGGAAGCAGCTCGGTGCTGCTACCTTCCCTGTCACCTTCCAATCGCCACTCTTACTGCTCTTAGCGGAGGGAGAAGTGGATTATGCTAGTGTTTGATCCAAATAACTAGGTCTTTATCAACCAAAGAAAAGTAAAACCAATTGTAAACATGATTTCCTTCCGTTTCCTGAAAGATCATTTCTTCAAATAGCTTCCCCCAATCCCTATTTTCAGCCCCCCCCCCCCACCACCACCATGGCACTTTTTAATTGCAGTAAGGCGCCATCTCTTGTGGGCCACTGATTAGTTTGAAAGCTGCTGGGGGCGGGACCTGGTGGGAAAAGGTTTGACTAGAAAGAGAACTAGAACTGAGGAGGGAACTTTCTGGCAGGGCCATCCCTCTTCTCAATTATTCATCATTCTTTCTCGGTAATGCAGATTCCTCCCATTAAAGTGGTTTATCAGATAAAGTCAGCAATAAAATCCAGATGATTCCCTGATAAACTGTACTACCTCCAGTTCACATATGTTAGAATAAAATGATCAGTAATAGGTTTAGGTGCTTCTAGAATCTTAAAAATGGCTCTTTGATAGCTTCAGCTTCCATGGCTCCTGTTTGATTCTTCCAATATGCTCATGCTATGTGCGATTACTTGGGTTAACTTGATGTAGGTACATTTCATTGTACAGTTTTATGAATGAAGTTTTATATATGTTGTCTCATATTTCTTTTCAAACAAACTTACTGTAGGCACTTAAGTATCTAGGAGTTAGTAAGAAATCAAGTTAAACTAATAATTTTTGGCTTATCTGTCAAAGATAGATTTTTTATGGGACTTAGTCACTACTTAAGCAGAAACATTAAAATACAAAATGAGGTTTGTTTTTTGTTAAAAAAGAAAAGAACTGGTAACACTGCAAAATATAAACATTCTTGCCTAGTCAATTATAATCTGATTGCTGTTGGATTATATATTACATTGTGCCAAAGCTAAAGGACCCATTCCCAGTGATGTCATTACAGACTGTGAGTAGACAAGATCTATTTCTACTTAAAAAGGCTGTGTTAACAATTTGCAACAGACCAGGAGTAATTTGGGGTAGGATGGGCTAGAATTCTAAAGAAGCATTTCTTTTTGTTGAAAAGAAACTTTCATGTGTTCGATTTTAACTCTATAGGGGCAATATTCATTAGCCATAGACCATTTTATTAATTTTAAAAAGTATCTTCAGTACCACCAACTTTGTTTCTCTGCGTACAGTTGATTTTACATTAGGATCAGATGAAGGAGAGGTTGAGTCTTGCAGAAGAAAGTTTTTCTTTTTGTGTATACTTCTCTTACCAGTGCAGATAAAATAAGAAGTGAGCAGTCATGTCAGTGATTTTTGAAGCAGATGATTTTTATTTTATACTCATTTTTTTTTTACTCCATGAAGACAGGATGCATCTGTGATTCTCATATGTCCACTAGTGGGTGCTGCAGCGCTTCCAACTTTCTGTATGTTGTTTTCTGGGCTCGGGCTTAAAAAATCATGCAGTGAATGGTGAGTTTCCTGTTAGAGCTGCTGTCCTGTCAAGAAAGACACCAGAAGTACATTTGGAAGATTATATCTACAGAAATTATTTACTAAAATTTTTGAATAATGTGTTTGGGATTGCTACTCAGTTTTTGCTAGAGTTCATTTATATTTGTGAATTGCCACATTTATTCTTGTTTGAGCGGCACATATGTTGAAGTCCACGTTATGCAGAAAGGAAAGGTACTTAATGCCATAGTACAAATTAGCAATATTTATTAGGAGAAAATCCTGCCTTTTTCTATTAAAGACAGACATGTAACATGTTCAGTTTATATGATTTTGAGTATGAGGCAGTGCAGTTGTGGCTGAAGATGTCTATTTGATATTTAGGGAAGAATTTGATGCTTTAATAAGGGAATCCTCTGTCTTCCTCATCCATCATCCGCCATCCTCATCCATCCAAATAACACTGTAAATTTGTCAGAGCCTTTTCCATATTCAGTACTTGTATAAATAATGGCTGCTGTGATTTGAAAAAAGGGAAATGTGCGCTTTCCGGCTATGTTATATAGCTGATCACAGTCATGGCGACATTTCATAGTTTTTGTTTTACCTTGCTCAGCCTTGGTGCATACAACTTAAGCTCCAGAGCCAAAGGACATTTTTGTATGTTGACCCTTATTGTGGTTAGTACTTGCCAGAGTGAAATTAGTTGGGGGAGGGTGGTGGTGATTTCTACAACATATGAAACACAGTCTCTGCTCCATTACTACACCTTTATCATTGCCCATCACCTTTCCCTCTCTCCTTTGCTATCTTAGGGATTGTTCAGGTTCTGTGCAATATTCTGACATTAATCAAAGGAAGCAGAACCCCATGCCTCATTATACATCACAGGAAGAGTGTGGTTTCCACAATCCAGGAAGCTTTGTAATGTTGTCTAGTTGTGTAACTGGAATTTTATTATCTTTTAAAAAAGGTTTTAATTTTCACACAATAAAGCCTTTTCATGTTAAACTTGTACAAGCAATGGATCACTCCAGGTGAGTGTAACAAAGGGTCTGAATTGAACTGATAGGCTGTTTCCCTTATTTAAATAAGGGACTGATCTCTGAACAATGTTCATTTCTTTGATTTTTAGCTTAGGAGAACAGCTGTATGTCCTTTATGCATTTTGGGTCATAGAAGCTTTCTGTGCAATGAGATAGGAGCAAACTTACAGGATGCTTATCCAGTCTGGGCCTTGTATTCTATCTCATCTTTTTTATAATCATGCTTTACAAATTATTTTTTCCCAGTAAATTAGTGGCCATTGTACAGATTGCAGACACTTAGTTTGATTGAAAGTAATAAAAGGAGATTATCCTCCAGGTTGGTTGAGTGAAGGTTCTGATTTGACCCACTGCCTGGAGAGAAAAGAATTAATCTTATAAACCCGACTCACTTCTGCCATGCTTTGAAAAACTGCCAGGAATGCATTAGATCCCTTTTGTCTTAAAGATTTTATTTTATTTTTTATTTATTTGACAGAGAGATAGATCACAGATATGCAGAGAAGCAGGCAGAGAGAGAGAGGGAGAAGAAGGCTCCCCGCTAAGCAGAGAGCCTGATGTGGGGCTCGGTCCCAGGACCCTGAGATCATGACCCAAGCCGAAGGCAGAGGCTCCCTTTTGTCTTAAGTCCATTGAAGACTAAAGGTGGAGCGGGACAGATCCGATGTCTGAACCCCAGAGACGGTGGCCTCCATGTTTCACTTTGTGTGGTATCTTGAACTTGAATGCGGGCTTTCCCTTGCTCTCTGAATAAATTCCTACCACCACAATCCTTGAATTCTGTGGAAAAGGACAAGAAGGAGAGTAGTTTTCTTTTGTTACCTAAATTCTTTGTGCTGGGTGTTTTACAGATTGTAAGTTTGGAATATCTATATTTAGATTATATATGTTTTCATACCTTATCCTCCTGAAATGAAGTGCTGTTACATCAAATTTATGGTTATGGGTCAGGTACAAACAGGTGAAATGCACGATCCTACAGCTCGTAGGTGGATGATTTAATTCAGACCCAAGCTATTTTTCCTTACAAAGCACTTGCTCGTAAACATCATGCTTTCTCGCCTAATTTGAGAGAGAAAAGGTGGAAGCATTAATTCGAGGAGATCAGAGTTCGATCCTGTAGCATGCCCTGAATCAGGCTGGCATAGGGAGGCACTCAGAAGAAATGAATAAATGAAGAAGTTCATCAGTGAATTTGAGGGGAGAACCTTTTGTCCTTCTTAGCAGATAGCATGGTAAACTGGAAAGAGCACAGGCTTTGGAGCTTGCCTGACTGGCGTGCATGTACTCTCTTCTTTATTATTGTTTCCACTGGGAGCACATCACTCACCTCTCTGAGCCTCTATTTCTGTCTCCATAACATTCCTCATGGGTTGTTGTAAGCATGGGGGAAGATGTCCTGGTGAGTGCTAGTCAGCTTATAATAACTTGAAAGTCTGTCCTAAAGATGTGATAAGCTGCCTCTGTTGGGAGGTTGGAGGTTGGGGATGGTCCACGGCACCAAGGGGAAGGCAGAGGGAGCTTCCCGTATGTCATATGGGAAGCAACTTAAGGGCCCAAATCCAAATGAAAAACTCCCAACCTAGAGGTGACGCATAGTAATACACTTACCTTAAAAACTTTTGAACCCTGAAAAGACAACTCTTCTACCAGAGGAATTTTAGGATGTACTTTGCATAAAATGGTAGTGTCACCTCTGATCTTTATTTTAACTGTTATTTCTAGTGGGCATCTGGAACAGCACCGAGCATTCAATAGCAGTCCCGCTTCTCTGTGTTAGTGGAGGCACACCTGGTTTACTGGAGTAGTCACTGTAGGAACCTATCTCACATCGTCTCTCCTGCATTGTGGACAAGAGGGAGGGAGATGGAGAGAAAACAAAGAAATGCTCTAGAAATAGTTCCTTTCCCTCAAATTCTTCAGGTCCTTCTGTTTGAGGGGGTTGTCTTTCGGTCTTTTGTTTTTTGTTGTTGTTGATGGTTACGATCCATTTTCCCAGAGTTACCCCTTTTACAATCTTTTTCTTAAAAAAAAAAAAGATTATTTTAGGGAGTGTGTGAGGATGTGTGAGTGAGGGGAGGGGTAGAGGGAGAGAGAAAGAGAATCTCAAGGAGACTCCCTGCTGAGCGGGCAATCTGGGGGGGGGCAGGGTTGGGGGTGGCGGGGCTGGATCCCATGACCCTGAGATCATAATGTGAGCCGAAATCAAGAGTCTGTGGCTCAACAACTTAGCCCTCCAGGTGCCCCACCCCCTTTGCAATCTTGAGATGTGGTAGTAGAGAATGAAGAGGAACAAAGGAAAGAGTTAAGGGGTATGGAGGTCAAGAGGATAGTGACATGGGACCAGGCTGGGAAGCCACGCAGGGGCTGCACTGGCTTTGCAGGTTAGTATGCTAAGGGCTGCTCTGTGGGCTGTTTTCCCTTCCTGCCTTTGTTTTAGCCAGAGTCCTGCTCCTGGTCCTCAAGTTTTGCAGATGGCTCAGCAGCAGACTCCCAGCTGGGCCGATTTAACCCACCGAGTGTGTTTTTGTTTGTGTTTGACGGCCAAGACAAGGAGCAGGAAAAGTGTTTTCATTGGGATTGGCTTCAATTGTTTCTCCAAAAGCAGTTGGTTGAACTCCTGCTCCACTGTTTCTGGAGCCATTATACCATGAAGGGAAGTTTGGATGAAGGACAGATGTATTATCTGGGAAGGAATCTTGGTTCTTCTTCAGAAGAATGTCCAGTCATTGGACAAATGAAACTGTTCTCCAATGTTCTGTTTTACAGAGACATTCTGCGGGAGGAAGAAAAAAAAAAACCAACCCATGACATTAGTCCTTCTTTGCTCAGAAGCAAGTAAGGAGCAAGTATTTGTTAATACTGATTTTATAGGTGAGGAAGTAGAGGCACAGAGAGATGAAATAGGTACGTGCTTCTCAGAATTGTATTGCATTTATGAAGTGCCTGGGGATCTTGTTATAAATACAGATTTGGATTCAACAATCAGGAGAGGAGACCTGAAAACCTGTATTTTTAATCTGTACCATGGTGGTAGAGATGCTGCTGGGCTGTGATTCATACTTTGAGTTTCAAAGATGGGGCTCATTTACTTGCATAGTCAGCAACTTACTAGATATCGCTAGTTGCTTATGCCTCAAGGACGGAGAAACAATACAGTCTTCTAATCAAGACTCTATCTGAATTGCTTCAAAATAGTTAAAATATGAAGCATACCATTTACTGAGTGTTCTTACCATAGAGCATAAAATAACGAGATTGACAGGTTTGGTTTTCAGCAGAATTAGGTAGTTAGACTGGTTTCATGCAGCCATAACTGTAGCCTGCCTTCCATAGCAGACACATTAGAGATTGTATCCAAGCATCAGGAACAAAGTAGTGCTTTAAACAGAAGGCAACTCTTAGCTTATAGATTCATATTCCATTCCAACTAAAGCCCATAAATCGTGTGTGTCTAGGTGTGTGTATAGGTCCAGTGTTAACTCTGTTTCTAACCGTACTCCTGTAGTCTGTTTCCGTATAACATGTTATCAGAGCAGAGCTGGCCTCTGGGAAAGACAATCTTTCCCATGTGCTGCTACTCAGAAAGATTCCACAATTTGTTGATGACTCGTACATCTGTGTGGAAGTCTAGGCTACTGCCCTCAGCTGTAGTAGTTTATGCCTTTCTCTCCTCTAGAATATGATTACCCAGAAGTATGTAATGTCAAATGAGGAGCAGGTGTAAGAAGAAATAGTAATTTTGGAACAAAAGGAATGAATGTAAAATGCAGCATGAAGGATTTAGGTTAGACATCCATGTGTGGGAAAGATTCTCTTCTGCTGGTAATAGCAATGAAACATTGGAGCATAGGATCAAAGCAGAGTTGTGGCACATTCTTTGGGTATTTGAAAGAAAAGGGCAGGTGGTTTTATTTCAATGCTTTTTATGCAGCTCCTCCCAGAGGGAGGCGAATGAATCCTACAATTGCTGGAGATCATTTTCAGTTCTGTGATTCATGAGAGATGAATTCTGGGGACATTTGATTAAAAACCATGTCAGAGAGCCACATATTCCAGAGGTCCTTTCTGATCATCCTAACTGATATGGGGATGTCATTTTTTGGCAGGAGTACAGGAACCCAACAAGTATTTAAGACCAGTTTCATGTAAAGTTTTTTTCGTTTGGATGATTCTCACCTACACTTTCAATGATAAGAAAAAATTACCTTCCCTAGAGGCTTATAAGACCTTGAAGGTAGAGTATCAAACGGAATACACAAGGAAACCAGAGGTCATCAGATATTTTTTCTTCTGATACTATTTGGAATTTTCCAAATACTAATAGTCTGTACAGCAGTTTAACAGTTTAAATAGTAGTCCTTTGTTTTCCTTTCTAATTGGAATGTTACTGGGGATACTTAAAAGCATTCACTTTCCTCACTTTGAATGATTTGGTGTAGTAGGCAGTGATTACGGATGTCCATACGTGGGTCGAAAATTGCCATTGTGCTATCATGTTTTGGCATTATACCATATTAAAACCCATGCCTTGAGGGAGAGTGACAGTGCCTAAAAATAATGGAGATTAAACTTTCTCAGCTTTTCTGAGGATCCTGAAAATAAAATACTATATGTCTTCTAAGTGACTAATGGCACCTTGTTATAAACAGCATCATAAGATCACACACATACACACACACACACACACACACACACACACACACACACACACAATCACATAAAGATGAGAAATGGGCATTTGAGTTTCTGGTGAATATTTCCTAGGTCCGTTATATATGGGGTCAGCAACAGTGTATGTTCAATAAAAGTCACAGCAGGCAAATAGGAATGTGGAGAAATTCTATAGACCTTTTGGAGCTGGATAACTGAAACATCAAGAAGGAGAGAAAACTTGCAGCTTTTGAAAGCAAGAATTAGGAAGGTGGGCAAAGAGGGTAGGGGAAACTGAAAGGAGTGACAGGCCTGTATTTAAAAAAAACTGTTCTGTAGGGGGATTTATGGCACCTGGATTCCATACATTTCTTTTTTCTTTTGTACTGTTATCTTTATCCCAGTCACAGAATCTATCCCTCAGTGAGTTGATCCATTAACCAGGCAGGGTCTGGACAAGAAAACTGAATTCTTTGGTAGTTGTTTTAGTTACTTACTTAAAGCTATGCCAACACAACAGTTCCTTCTCCTCACCTTGTCAGATTACTAGACTAGTGAGATTAGTATTTTGAAAGAAAAGATATGGGAACTATCAATGATACTTTAGTTATAAAAAAAAGATGGAAAATTTGTCCCTAAAATTTTTTCTTACTCCACAAAAATCCCAGAAATTTAGACTTCATGGATCATTACGATCAATTAAAATGTTTCCAAGAAAAATATTTCCACATTAAAAAAAACCAAACAGACAAATGGAAAACAAAATAAGTATTGTTTATTATATCTACCATTTTGTAAAAGAAAAGACATATGAATACTCAAAATGTGGGTAAGAGTTTTTTGTTTTTTTGTTTTTAAAGGATTGCCAGTATGTTCAATAAATTCACTTTTATGGCAGCCTGGTACAAACCAGTGGAAGTTTCATCATGGACCAACATTGGCCAACTAATTGGGATTTGGGAATCACTTTTACAAAAACCAGCTGCTTGTTTAGAAGTTGATCTGCTTGACAGGATAGGGTGACTTTTTTTTTTTTTTAAAGATTTTATTTATTTGACATAGAGAAACACAGCCAGAGAGGGAACACAAGCAGGGGGAGTGAGAGGGAGAAGCAGGCTTCCCACTGAGCAGGGAGCCCGATGCGGGGCTTGATCCCGGGTCTCCGGGATCATGACCTAAGCCGAAGGCAGTCGCTTAACCGACTGAGCCACCCAGGCGCCCCAGGATAGGGTGACTTCTGAAGGCCCTCTGGATTTGGGCTGTTGGCGATCTTCACTGATAGGCATGCTATAAAAAATTAGAAACACTAGAATATTTTTACAAAATCATTTTCATAAGTGAAAACGTATCGTTTTGACTCTGGCAGGCTTGAAGAATTTCCCAATACCCAGTTTATCTTGTGATTGTTTCACCAAGATTTAGCAATCTCTGGCCCATTAAATACAGAAAGACATGAAGCCTGCTTGGAGGAAATCGTACTACATCTATTATAACTACATCTATTGTAAAGTCTTCCCTATTGTCCATTTTACAAACTAGCGATGACTTAGCAATTTCACCACAGAAGTTTAGACATCATAATGTTTGAAATGAGAAGCCTTCCTGTTATTATTACATATCTTTTAGTTATAAGCCCTAACTCCTCTTACTCTTGTGTAATATGTAAAGCTTTCTGAACAGAGAAGCCTTGGTTGAAAGAAAATAGAATGAACACCAACACTTGAGGTTTGAAAACCAGTTGCTAGTCTAGACATGATGTGCTTACCTCCCATTTTGTACCTCACTTAGGTATAATAGTCCATTTTTTTTTGCCCAGATTTTGTGTTTGGAAAAAAATTATAGTGATAAGTGTCACAGGACAAGCTCCTGTTCACCGTTTTAACTGTTGGTAGCAATCGTTTGACCTAAGAAGTCTGGGTCTGACTTGGTAGTAATCACATGGACTGGTATTACAGGAGAGACTAGAAGGATGTTATTTTATAGATGAAGGTGGGGTGGAGAAAGGCCCAGGGAGGGATTCAAGTAGAAATGCAGATGTCTGCAAAAGGATATAACAGGACCCAGAAGTGGAAAATTGAGGAAGATGACAGAGTTGAAAGGTACAGCAGTATTTCAGATAAAACTTTATGGATTCCTTCCAGGAGTACGTGGATTTCAGTTGGAGCTAAGTCACCGGTTTTGTGTATAATGCGTTCTGCAGCCGTTAGGAGATGCCAGATGTGTGTATATTATGCTCTTTGGATAGACAGTGCTCAGAAGGGCCTGCATATGGTCACTTACCTCTTTTTGCATTTGACTACAGCTTTAAAAAGCCCAGGCCTCACAAGGGCATCATTTAGGTTCATGGCAACAGGGGCTCTCCCATTGTGTGCTATGCTAATTTTGGCAAAAGAAGATGTTGCTTAGAACGTTTACATATTTAAATATTACATGGACATTATACATGGAGTCTGCGCCCATTTTAGCACTCCTTAAAACTCTTTTGTCTTGACTCAGTTCTTACAGTGTGGACTGCTTTGGCTTAAAGAAAAATTAAAAAGGTCAAGCATCACTGTGTCGACTTTAAAGGAATAAACAATCTAAAGATCATAGTATAGTCCATTTGTTAAGCTCATTTTTGTTTGCTTTTGTTGCTTTGGTTTTTTTGGCCAGCTATACTGAGGCATTCAAGTACTGAGATCCTCATAAAACTGTTTTTTTTTTCCAAAAACAAAACAAAACAAAACAAAACTGTTTTATTTCTTCCCCTTGTGTTAATACAGATATTAAGACTCATAATATCTACTTAGCCTAAACAAGTTGATAAAAATGATTTCTGTGATTGAAATGTTTGTTATTTAGCATTAAGCATCTTCCTGCTCCCATGCGTTTTGCATTTAATCCACTCGGTGCTTGGTTCGGGGATTGCTAGATTAGTTTTAATCCCCTGTCTAATAGTGGAGTAGTGGTGAGATTTATTACACAGGCAGGGTTTGGTTCTTGGATTTAAGAGGGCTCACGTGCACTCCATGCATATTAAATTTGGGAAACCACTGGTTCAGTATAAAAGGTTGGGGAGACATCCTTTATCTCAGAATGGTTCTCTCAGGCACACAAAGTGCAGACAGCATTTATTGCCTTAATGAAAAGAAAATTGATTACAAGTGTTTCTCTCTTTTGGGGTCAGACTAATGTTTTCAGAATATGGGTTTTTTTCCCCCCTCTTTTGAAATGTACTCTACCATTATTTCAAAGCATTCTAGATGTTTTCTTTATTTCTTTGGAGGCCACCTTCAGGAAAAAAAGATAAATAGCTTGTTATATAATGGTTCTTCCCAAGAAAAATGGAAAAAGTTGGGTACTACCCAACCAGGGGAATAAATATTTGCAGAACTTACAGAAGAATAGAATAGATCACTAGTCCTAGACAATCTAATAATCACCAAATTTTCTAATTCCACCAAATGGATATTAAAACCTGGGCTTTTCAAGATTGGAGTTTTATTCTTTTAATATTTGCTGTATTTCACATGATGTGAAAGAATTCTGGTTAATAGAAAACATAAAAAAAAAATCAGGGTGGTGTGACCATGTCTTTGTGAGGAATGAATTAAGTCACACGGGATGAAACGTGTAGTGGTTGCTTAGGTTTTCTCCCGTTGTTCCTCTTAATTAATTTTACCTTAAGAAAAAGAATGGAATGTATTATGTAGTGAAGAGATGAATAGACAGGTACTGGGAGCAACTCAGGATACTGAGTAGAAAATACAAGTTTTTATGGTGTTAATATACAATCTGTTATTCTGAATGAATCTTACCCAGAGAACTTGAACTTGAATCCAGTGAACTTAACCTGTGACCCAGGAAATCTTACTTAGTGTGTCTTTCAGAGCTATTTTTTTCTCCATTAAGGTTTGACCCTCTACAGGAAGAAGACAAGTATGGGAAATGATCAGTGTTCACCTAGTAAAATAAAAGGAGCTCAAATGAGGGCAAAACAGTTCACCTTACTTAAAAGCCATATTTAAAGTTTACAAAACAATGTTTTTTTGTTTATGATATGCAAGTTCAGAGGCGCCCTTCTGTATTTGTTCTTTCCTTCAAATTTTGACTATTGATTTGGTTTCCAAATTTATATTTAATGCATTAAATTTGTTAGGTGCTAGCTGTGAATATAGTGTAGTCAGTGTAATTGGTTTCCTTGAGACTAAAATAAGAAAGAAACATGTTCTTTTGGAGTGTTACTAATGCTATGTTTTAAAATCCTACTCAGCATGACTTTTAATATATACCTTAAATAATATAGTAAATGGACTTTATAGTAATTTTACCAGATATGGACCGCTAGTCCAGCTTTTTAACATCTCTGAGATTCAGGTGAGAATATGCTGTTGGATTTGACAGTTTCTAAGGTACCTTTTGATTCCAGGATTTTGTGATCGAATGAGCTACTGTCAGAAATCTATAAACCTATTAAATTCCTGTTTTGAAAACTCAGCTAATTGAAGTTTTGAAATGTCTCTTTCATATTGAGTGAATAAAACATTAATATCATAATTTTTTTCATTTCATCATCATCCACATATCTGCTCCTTGAGGGAAGGGACACTATCTTGTTTATCGTGGTATCCTCAGAGCTTAGAATAAGGTCTGGGACATGTTATATTTGATAAATGAATAAATTTACGGGTGGATAAATGGATGAGTCTATGGAGGTGAGATGTTTGAGCCTCCTCTGAATAAGATGTCAGGCAACTTCTTTTTTTCCGGTTTTACTGAGAAATAATTAGCACATATCACTGTGTAAGTTTAAGGCATAGAGCATGATGGCTGGTTTACATAGGATGTAAAATGCTTACCGCAATAGGTTCAGCTAACACCCATCATCTAATATATACAATATAAGAAAAAGAAAAATGAAAAGAAAAAAAAGAATTTCTTCTTAGGAGATACTCTCTTACCAACTTTCCTATATGTCGTGGAGCAGTGTTAGCAGTCGTCATCATGTGTGTTACATCCCTAGTATGTATTTATCTTGTAACTGGGTACATATACCTTTTGACCACTTGCCTCCCAGTTATCCTAGCCCCACCTTCCACCTCTGGTAACCATGATAACCATGCCTGAGTTTTTTCTGTGAGTTTAGGTTTAGTTTTTTGTTCGTTTGTTTTTTTTTTTTTTTTAGATTGTAGGGTGCACCTGGGTGGCTCAGTGGTTAAGCCTCTGCCTTCGGCTCAGGTCATGATCCTGGAGTCCCAAGATAGAGCCCTGCATCAGGCTGCCTGCTTGGCAGGAAGCCTGCTTCTCCGTCTCTCACTCCTGCTGCTTGTGTTCCCTCTCTGGCTGTGTTTCTCTGTTGCTCTCTGTCCAAAAAAAAAAAAAAAAAAAAAAATAGATTGCACATATAAGTGAGATCATATAGTATTGGCCTTTTGCTGACTTATTTCGCTTAGCTTAATGCCTTCAAGGTCCATCTGTGATGTCATGAAGAGTTAGATTTCCTTATTTCCTTATCACATACAGTGATATTTTCTTTTTTTTAAAGGAGTGGACGGATATGTGATATATGTACATCATAACTTCTTTAGCCATTTATCCTTAGGTTGTTTATCCTTAAGTATCCTTAGGCTACTTAGGTTGTTTCTGTGTCTGGGTTATTGTAAATAATGCTGCTGTGAACGTGGGAGTGCAGATGGCTTTTTAAGTTAGTGTATTGGTTTCCTTTTGGTGTATTCTCAAATGTTGAAGTACTATATTGCATGGTAGTTCTATTTCTAATTTTTTGAGGATCCTCCATTTTGTTTTCATGGTGGCGGCACCAGTTTACATTCCCACAGGCATTGCACAATCTACAGCAACATTTGTTATGTCTTATCTTTCTATGATGGCCTAGATTCTAGCAGGCTTGAGGTGATATTCCATTGTGGCTTTAATTTGTATGTCCCTAATAACGAATGACGTTGAGCATATTTTCGTGTACTTGTTAGTCCTCTATATATACTTGGGAAAATGTATTATTCAGGATATTTTCCCATTTTTAATTTTAATTGGGGCATTTGTTGTTTTGCTATAGAGTTGTATGAATTGTTTTTATATTTTGGATATATTCACCTGTTATCAGATACATTGTTTGCCAGTATTTTTTCATATTCCATAAATTCTCTTTTCCCTTTGTCGGTGGTTCTTTTTGGTCTATAGAAGCTTTTTATTTTGATGTAGTCCCACTTGTTTATTTTTTATTTTGTTGCTTATGCTTTAGGTGTCATTGCCAAAAATTTATTACCAAGGCCTTTGCCAAGGAGCTTTATTTCTATGTTTTTTTTTTTTACTAGGAGTTTCATGATTTCCAGTTTTGTATTTAAGTCTTCAGTCCATTTCAGGTTAATTTTTGTGAGTGGTGTAAGATAAGAGTCCATTTTCATTCTTTTATGTGTGAGTTTCGAGTTATCCCAGCACTATTTATTGAAGAGATTGTCTTTTCTTCATTGAGTATTCTTGGCTCCTTTGTTAAGTACTAATTGACCATATATGCTTTCATTTATTTCTGGGCTCTTGATTCTGTTCCATTAGTCTGTGTATCTCTTTTTAGGCTAGTACTATACTGGCTTTGATCACTGTAGCTGTGACTCAGCTCCTCACCTGGGCATGAATAAATCAGCCTCTAAGGTTAACAAAACTCTATTTGAGGATCCACATCAAACTGATCTGTATCCTCTCAAGTTCCTTGGTCAGTGTTCATCATTGGCTTGTTCTATAGATGAGCAAAATTCGTGGTTGAGATTATTCCTTGGGATTGCAGATGCTATGTACTGGTTGTTGTAAGCCACTCCTTCATTCTCAGTCATAGTTAAATTTCCAGTAGTTGAGACTTGCAGATTCTTTAGCAACTCCATGAAGATCATAGTAGTTAACTCTCACAAAGCAACCCATAAAGCTGGGAGATGCTGGTTTTCTCCACCCCTCTAGTTCTCTATTCTCCCTGGAGGAGCTGGAGGCTTAGGGGAGACATCTGCGTGTGGTGCTGCACTGGCCTAGGGAAGGGGCAATGCAATGTGCACCTGTTTTTCTTACCTCTCTCATGCAAACTGTCTTGGTCTCCGTGGTGCGGTGGGATGCTTCACCCTCATCTCCAGATTCTAGGATTCTTTTAGTGGTGTTTTGTTCTTGAATAGTTGTTAGTTTCTCTTGTGAGGTCGGAAATGACCAATACCACCATCTTCATGACATTACTCCCCACAACTTCTTGATATCCAGGGATACAGAATTCAGTCTCTGGTTAGCCAGATCTTACAAAGGGGGATGGCAGTGTATTGCAAAGGAGAGATTTTTTTTAAGATTTTATTTATTTATTTGATAGAGAGAAACACAGCTAGAGAGGGAACACAAGCAGAGGGACTGAGAAAGGGAGAAGCAGGCTTCCTGCTGAGCGGGAAGCCCGATGTGGGGCTCGATCCCGGGTCTCTGGGATCATGACCTGAGTCGAAAGCAGTCGCTTAACCAACTGAGCCACCCAGGCGCCCCGCAAAGGAGAGATTTGAATCTGAAGGCGTAAATTGAGGTATAGGGTATTTCTATTACATATATTAAAAAGTAGGAAAATGGCATTATATAATAATATGTAAATAATAGAACTTGTTAGTATATAAATACAATAATCATATATAATATGTGAAAATTGTGTAACATTAATATAGAATATAAAGTAAAAATATGTAATTATGTATATAAAATATACGTAATTGAGATATACCCCATATTTTGTTGTCTGAAGGGTAGTTTTCATCTCTTTGTATTTGTAGTTTGTTGAGTGTGTTTATTGTGAAAGGGTTGGCATATTTTTTTGGCTGCATTAATTGAAATGGTCATGTGATTTTTTTTTTCTGTTATCCTTTAATTCTTCATATATTCTATCCACCTCTCTAGTTGTTCATAATGGGGTGGGTGCAAGTCTGATGGCGGTCATTCCATCATGGCCAGGAGTCTCTGGGTGTTGAAGGATTTTTTTTCCCTAAATATTTTTTCATACCTATCAGTTATTAACTATCAATATCCCGGATTCAGGTTGTTTTTTTCTTTTTCTTTTCTTTTTTTTTATTGGTACCTTCAGACATTTCCATCATGATCTTTCTGTTTTTGATTTGTTCTTTCCTTGCTTCATTTTCCTTCTTTGCTTATTTTTTTTTCTGGTTGATCTCACTCTTTGCTGTTCATTTCTGTAGTTAAATAGAACCTTAATCTACTCTCCAACAAGTCATTGTTTTCAGAACTTTTAATCTTCAAGAATCTTATACTGTCACTGTTCAGTAGTGTACTTTTACCTTTTTTGTTGTTTTAATACTGTAAATTATGTCATCATTATCATTGGTATTATTTTATATAACTAGTATTTATTTTGATTTACAGCCATGTTTACCTTTTATTTGCTTGCCATTTGTTTTTGTATTTCAAATCTCCTTTTGGGGATTATTTTCCTTCTTTCTGAAGGACATATATTTAGTATTCTTAGATATAGGCTTTTGAATAGTAAGAATCTCAGTTTCTGTAGATTCATAAATATATTTAGTTATCCACTACTCTTAAAAGATAATTTTGTTGAATATGCAATCCTGGATTGAAAATAATTTTCTCATCATTCCGAAGCATTATTCTACTGTCGTCTTCTATCTACTGTGAGTACTGAGATGTCTGTTGCTGTTTCTTGGTAATTGTTCTAGTCCTTTCTCACTGATTTCTCTTAAAATATTCTCTTTGTCTTTGGTATTCTGTAATTTCACTATAATATATCTAGGAATGGATCTCTTTCCATTTATCTGGCTTGGGATATGTTGTGGTTCTTTGTTGGAATCATGCTTTTCATCAGTCCTGGAAAATTCAGAACCTTTATCTCTTCAAAATTTCCTTTGTTCCATTTTCTTTATTTTTCCTCACTGGTATTCCAATATATGTGTATATATATTTAAGGTTTTATTTATTTATTTGACTGAGAGAAATGCAGAGAGAGAGGGAACACAAGCAGGGGAAGTGGGAGAGGGAGAAGCAGGCTTCTAAGCAGGGAGCCTAATGTGGGGCTCGATCCCAAGAACCTGGGATCATGACCTGAGCTGAAGGCAGATGGTTAACGACTAAGCCACCCAGGCGCTCCACCACTTAAATATATCTTAAACTCAATTATTCACTCCCCTGTACCTCTGAATACTTCTTTCATATCCTCCATCTTGTCTTTAAATTCTTGATAATTTCTTTGTGTGCATTTTTCATATCATGAATTCTCCCTTCAGTCACCATGATCTACCTTTTAACCCATCCATTAAGTATTTAATTTCAGCAACCTTATTTTAACATCAAATCCAATTTATTTTTCTTTCAGATTTATCCTCTAATTCTTGATATCCTGTTGTTGCTTTCTCATCATTGAAACAGTACTCTTATTCCTTGGAACATTTTTGGCCATATATGCTCTGTATTCTGTATCTGAAAGTACCAGTGTTTACATACCTCGAGGCTCTAACCCTATGTTTGCTTTTTTGTTTGTTTGTTTGTTTTTTGTCTGTCTTTAATTCATAGTGTCTTCTCTTGATCTTTTTCTGTGAAGCCCTTTTTGATCTTCATCTGTGGGACTTCTTTAGATCCAGTTTGTGGATATACTTCCTTAAAAGAGATTTCTTTTTCTGTAGTCAAGAGCTGTACCCAATCTGTCACCATTCTTGAGGGTGGTGTTCATTTTTCACAGAAGTCCCAGGGTCAACTTCGTTATTTGCTGGCCCAAGTCTCAATGTCTTGATAGGAGTACTTCAACTGGCTTTTCTTTTAGGGTATATTTACCTCCTCACTATCTATTGCTCTGACCTCAGCTAAAACCACTAAAGGTTTTTGGTGTACAGTGTGAAATCCTCCTTTGAGTTCCCATAACTTGTGAAACCAATGATCCTTGAGAATGTGCCCCATTCAACATTATAGTTGTTCTGAAATATTTTTTTAAAGATTTTATTTATTTATTTGACAGAGAGAAACACAGCTAGAGAGGGAACACAAGCAGGGGGAGTGAGAAAGGGAGAAGCAGGCCTCCCGTCGAGCAGGGAGCCCGATGTGGGGCTCGATCCCGGGTCTCCAGGATCATGACCTGAGCCGAAGGCAGTCGCTTAACCAACTGAGCCACCCAGGCGCTACCTTCTGAAATATTTTTAAAAGATTTTTAAAAGTTATTTATTTATCACAGAGAGAGATCACAAGTAGGCAGAGAGGCAGGCAGAGAGAGAGAGGAGGAAGCAGGCTCCCTGTTGAGCAGAGAGCCTGACATGGGCCTCTATCTCAGGACCCTGAGATCTTGGACCTGAGCTGAAGGCAGAGGCTTTAACCTATTGAGTCACCCAGGCACCCTAGTTGTTCTGAATTAATGAGGCTCCCTAAGGGCTTTTCCGTAGCTATGATGCTAGGAAGAAAAGTCATGTGGTTGCTTTTTAAATATTAATTTTAAATGCTAATTGTTGTTGGTGTAAAAAATGCCTTAAGTTTATCTTTAATTCAACTATTTAATCTCTAAATTCTTTAGACTTCTCTATACACAATCGTGTTTCTTGACAAATAATGACAGCATTGTTTTTTTTTCTTTCCAATCCTTACAACTTTTAATTCATTTTATTCTCTTACTCTACTGACTAGAACCTTTATTACAGCAATTAATAGAAGAGCTGTTAGTGGCTATCTTTTTCTTGTTCTTCATCTTCAAGGAAATGCTTTCCATGTTTCTTCACTAATGTGTGCATGTGTTCCTGTATGTGAAATAATTAATTCTTTTTTTAAACATATTTTTATTTATTTATTTATAATAATGCATTATTGCTTTCAGGGGTACAGGTCTCTGGTTCATCAGTCTTACACAATTCATAGTGCTCACCATAGCATATACCCTCTCCAATGTCCATAACCCAGCCACCCCATTCCTCCCACCCTCCTGCACTCCAGTAACCCTCAGTTTGTTTCCTGAGATTATGTCTCTTATGGTTTGTCTCCCTCTCTGGTTTCGTCTTGTTTCATTTTTCTTCTCTTCCCCCATGATCCTCTGCCTTGTTTCTCAAATTAATTGTTATTAGAGAAGTTAGAGTGTTGTACGATTTAAATTTGATCTTGAAAATGAGTAGGTTGTGTTATAGCTATATGGCATGTACTATCTAGATTACACTGATTAATGAAAGAAAAGAAGGGATGATAAAATTTTTTATCTTGTTTGCATAGTTTTCATTCATTTGTATATCCAAGCATAACATTGCACCTTACACCTTTAGTAACAATGACATGGCCATCTGTATCCACTATGGGAATCAGGGATAAGAGAAGATGATTTTGTAGAGAAGGAGAGAAGAATTCAGAGAGAAGTTGAATTAAGTGATGGAAAGAACGAACTGCCATTTTGTATATTGAAGCTCCTCCATAGTATCTGATCTCATGGGATACTGCAAGGCACCTGATGGCTTCACTGAAACGATTTTTTTTTTTAAAGATTTTATTTATTTGACAGAGAGAAACACAGCCAGAGAGGGAACACAAGCAGGGGGAGTGAGAGAGGGAGAAGCAGGGGGAGTGAGAGAGGGAGAAGCAGGTCTCCTGCTGAGCAGGGAGCCCGATGTGGGACTCGATCCTGGGTCTCTGGGATCATGACCTGAGCCGAAGGCAGTCGCTCAACCAACTGAGCCACACAGGCGCCCCTGAAACGATTTTAAGAACTATTATTTTAAATTATCTAGGATAGTCTGTGTAACCAATGGCTATCATGGATTTTTACTGAATTAAAAAAATGTGAAACCAAAGGAGCTAGATGCCATAACCCTTCCCAGAATGATTATGAAGGTTTTAAAAAGCTTTAGGGGATTGCTGTCAAGCTTGTTACAACTGATGGTGCGGAAGCTTTGGGCCAGTATTACAAGTAAGAATGGTTTTGATGAGGTAGGATGGAAAACGTTTTGGGCTTGACATCAAAAGACATGGGTTTGAGTTCTGTTGTTTTCTCTTACTGGCCAGTGATGTGAGGCATCTCTGCAGTCTTACCAAGTCTCAACTGCCAATTGGGAATTCTCATCCCCACCGACTTGACAGGCTTGTGAACTTAGATGACAGAGAGTTAAAATAGTTTTGTAACCTGAAAAAAATAGTATTATGTAAACATGATACATTTTTAGGAATAGGATTGAGGGGCTAAAGAAAAAAAGAAAATATATTCAATTAATGACTTCTTCTAAGCTCTGTTTTCATCTTGTGACTTGGTGTACACATATTTCCTTTTATTTTCACTAAGAGAAAAATTCAAATAACCATAGTATCAATACAGACCTTACTGTTAGACGGGAGGTTTCTTACTTCTCCAAGTCTTTACATTTAGGGAATATCTTTCATATTAACCAGGTATTAAAAGCACATTGTAAGCTTCTGCTTCTGAAAAGATGAAGCAAACATATTTCTAAGTTTCTCACTAAGTACAGCTAAAAACCCTGGGCGTTATTTGTAAAATAAACACAACACTGTGAAGAGCAGAGGAAATAAGGCAGACTGACTAGGGACTTTGGGATTCCAGGAAAGATATGGTGGTGAGTTTCCTAAGCTTTCTTTTTGCTTCATAAATCCCAGACTCAGTACTGGAGAAAATGGCAATCCGGAAATGCCAATGGGCACTGACAAAAAAAGAATTCAAGACTGCTTTTTCTAGCCAAAGGACCTAGAAAGAGATAGCCTAGCAAGGCGGAAAGCTTTCTGCTGGTATATGTTAGTTTGCTTATGTTGTTGTGACAAAGCACCACAGATTGGGTAGCTTAAACAACTGCCCAGTGCAATGTTTTACAATTCTAAAGGTTCAAATTCCAAAATTAAGGTGTTGGCAGGATTGGTTTTACCTGAGGGCTGTCAAGGAAGACTGTCCCAGCCCTGTCTCCTTGGTTTGTAGGTGACCATCTTCTCTCTATATCTTGTCATATTTCTTCCCTCTGTGCATGCCTCTTTGTCTAAATTTCCCCTTTTTATAAGGATACCAGTAATGTTGGATTAGGGTCCATCTTAGTGACCTCATTTTAACTTGATCATCTTTATAAAGACCTTATCTCCAAATAAGATATGTTCTAAGGTACTTTGGGGTTAGGACTTCAACATAGGAATTTGAGGATGATACAATTCAACTCATAACAGTAATAGCTCTAGTCCAGCCAAACATCAAAGAAGATCTCTGGTCTTATTCCATTTCCCATCAAGAAAGGCCTGGTGGAAGCTTATACTTCTACCTTTGCCCAGGTATAATGAAAGTGTTATTCCTCCCCCTTTCCCATCAGTGAAGACCACATGGGGCTTGCTAGGACTTTCACCCTTACACAGTGATAATGAGGTACCTCTCTGCTGTCCTCAATATGATGGTGTCAGAGAAGGCCTAGTGGAGAGTCAGGATAACTATCCTTGCTCAGCAGTAACAAGGTGTCAGCAGAGGCCATGTGGGGAGAAGTAATGATCAGCAGAGGCCTGGGGGGGGAAGTCTTAATTCCTACTTATGCTCAGTAGTATGAAGAAACTTTCTTGGTGTCAGTGGAGGCTGAGTCAAGAACATGGACTTTAGCTCTCATTTGGCCGTAATGGGGTAGCATCCCCCATTGCCTGCTGGAGGTGTGTCAGAGGACCTGTGCTAAAACAGAAGATTAAAAAAAACAAAATAGAAGATTTTTCTTAAAATGCTATAATACTATATATTTTAGAGAGAGAGAGTGTGCATGGGCAGGGGGGCGTTCAGAAGGAGAGGGGGAGAGAGAGAATCTCAAGCAGACTCTCTGCTGAGCACAGAGCCCAGTGCAGGGCTTGATCCCATGACTCTGAGATCATGATCTGAGTGAAAATCAAGACTCAGGGGCGCCGGGTGGCTCAGTTAGTTAAGCGACTGCCTTCGGCTCAGGTCATGATCCTGGAGTCCCGGGATCTAGCCCCACATCGGGCTCCCTGCTCAGCGGAAAGCCTGCTTCTCCCTCTCTCACTCCCTCTGCTTGTGTTCCCTCTCTAGCTGTGTTTCTCGCTGTCAAAAAAATAAGATCTTAAAAAAAAAAAAAAAAAGAAAATCAAGACTCAGGTATTTAAATTTTTTTTTTTTAAGATTTTATTTATTTACTTGACAGAGAGAAACACAGCTAGAGAGGAAACACAAGCAGGGGGAGCTGGAGGGGGGAAAAGCAGGTTTCCCGTGGAGCAGGGAGCCTGATGTGGAGATCGATCCCTGGACTCTAGATCATGACCTGAGCCGAAGGCAGGTGCTTAACGCTGAGCCACCCAGGCATCCCAAGAGTCAGATGCTTAAACCACTGAGCCGCCTAGGGGCTATTAAAATAGAGCATTTAAATGTGATGAACTTTGCTAACACGGTATCCAAATGTCAAAGTATCAATCAAAAATTATTCCTCATATAAATAGCCAAGAAGATCTTCACTTCAATGAGAAACAGCAAAGACAACAAATATTGCTACTGAGATGACATAGATGTTAGAATTATCTAATGAGGGTTTTTAACCAACCATCCTAAAAATGCTTCAGTGAGCCATTAGGAGCATGTTTGAAAGAAGCAAAAATACAGGAAGTCTCAGCACAGAAATAAAAGCTATAAAGAAAAATCAAATAAAAATTTGAGAACTAAAAAATATCCAGTAATGGAAATAAAAAACTCAGTGGATGGGCTCAACAGCAGAATGAAGGGGAAAAAGGAAAAAAATCAATAAATTTAAAAGTAGAATAGTAGAAATTACCCAATCTGAACAATACAGAGAAAAGAGACTGAATGACAAGGACAACAAATATTCAGTGACATATATGAATATAATAGAAGATCTAACGTTTGGGTCATTGAAGTCTCAGAAGGAGAGGAAAATGAAGGTAGGATTTAAAAAGTACTTTACCAATGGCCAACGAGTCCCCAAATTTTGCAAAAGACGTGAACCTAGAGACCCTAGAAACTGAGTGAACTTGGGACAGGATAAATCACAATAAGCTCACATTAAAGCACATTGTACTTGAACTTTTGAAAACTAAAGACAAAGCACTTGAAAGCATCCAGAGAGGAGCAACCCATTATCTATAGGAAAAAATATTTGACAGAGTATTTCTCATCAGAGATCACAGACCCAGAATGAAGTGGTACGGGGTTTTTCAAGTCCTGAAAGAACAGCAAACTCAAATTCTATTTCCAGTAAAATGTCCTTCAGGAATGAAGGGGAAATCAAGATTTTCTCAGATAAAGAAAAGCTAAGGAAGATAGCTAAGTTGCCAGAAAATGTATCCTGAAAAAATGACCAAGGGAAGTTTTCCAAACAGAAAGGAAATGAAATAGGAAGGACTCTTAGAACATCAGGAAGGAAGGAAGAAGGAACTGTAGCAGAATCATGAGTATAAATGCAGTAGGCTTTTGAGTTTTCTAAATTATATATGATGGCTGAAGCCCTCCCCCAAAAGTAACACTGTTCAATGTGTTTCTCAATCTATGTAGCAATAATATTTAAGACAATTATTTTACTAACGAGGCTAAAATAGTATATGGTGACAAAAGCTTTCTAAACCATTTGAACTGGTAAAACACTAGTAGATTATGATAAATTACATATGTGTGTATATGTAAAATTTAACACCCTAGAGCCACACTAAAAAAACTATACAAAAATATGTACTTTAAAAAAAACCCTAAAGATAGTCAAAAGTGAATGAAAGAATTGTTCAGGTAAGGAAAGCAAAGAAAAGGAAACAGAGAAAGAAAGAAGACAAAAAAAAAAATGGCAGACTTAAATCCTAACATAATTTTATGTTATTAAATGTAAATAGTCTACATAGACCAAATAAAAAAGAGATTGGCAGAGTTTATAAAAAAACTCTATGCTGTCCAAAAGAAACTCATTCAAATATGTTATAGTTAGGTTGAAAGTAAACTATGTAAGAAAGCAGGCGTGGCTGAATTAGTATCAGATAAAGTGGACTTTAGAGCAAATATAATTACCAGAGACAGATATTACATAATGATGAGATCAGTCCACCAAGAAGACATAGCAATGCAAAATTGTCTATGTATCAAATAACACATTTGCTAAATGTATAAAGCAAAAACTGATGAAACTGAAGGACAAATAGACAAAAATAAAAGTTGTAATTGGAGACTTCAACACTGCTGTCTCACAGTTAATGGAACAACTAGACAGAAAATGATCAAGAATATTAAAAAGCACACCATCAAGCAATAGGATGTAATTAATGTTTAGAGCACATTATCTCAACAGTGGCAGAATACACATTCTGCGCAAGTGCCACGGGAACATATGCCAAGATAAACCATATTCTGACCCATAAAACAAACTTCAAGAAATTTGAAAAGAATTGAAATCATGCAAAGTGTGTCCTCTTACCACAAGGGAATCAAACTAGAAATCAGTAACAAAGGTGACAGGAAAATCTTCAAACACTTGGAAACCAAACAACACATTTCTGAATAATCTATGATAAAGAGAGGTGTCCAATAAAGTTAAAAAAATACATGTAAGTGGATGAAAATAAGTGCAACACATCAAAACTTGTGGGACACAGCTAAGGCAATGCTGAGAGGAAAAGGTATAGCACTAAACACTTATGTTAGAAAAGAGGGCAAAATATCAACATCAGTACTCTAAGCTCATACCTCAATGAAAAAGAAAATCAAAATAAATCCAATGTGAGCACAAGAAAGGAAATAATACACAAGCAAAAATCATAGACTTAAAAAGCAGAAAAATGTAGAGAAAAATCAATAAAACAAAAAGCTGGTTCTCTAGACAAATCAATGAAATTGACAGATCTCTAGTAAGAATGACAAAGGAAGAAAGACAAGACACAAATTACTAATATCAGAAATGAAAACAGGAGTATCAGCACACCCCACAGACATCATAAGGATAATAAGAAAATATTATTTTGACTCTGTAACTATAAATTTGACACCAAACAACTAAAACTCAAATAGATGATTTCAAGAGATCTTTAACTCTTTTTTTTAAGATTTTATTTATTTGACAGAGAGAAACACTGCCAGGGAGGGAACACAAGCGGGGGGGGCGGGGATGAGAGAGGGAGAAGCAGGCTTCCCGCCGAGCAGGGAGCCCAATGTGGGACTTGATCCCAGATCTCCGGGATCATGACCTGAGCCGAAGGCAGTTGCTCGCCCAGCTGAGCCACCCAGGTGCCCTGAGATCTTTAACTCTTATGGACACTGACTTTTTAATTTAAAATCTCCTAAAAAAGAAATTTCCATGCCCTGATGCTTTTACTAGATAATTCTACCAGATGGTTGAAGAAAACTTAACTCCAACTGTACAGTCTTTTAGAGAAAATAAAAGAGGAGGAAACACTCCCCACTATGAAGTCAGTACCACCCTGATATCAAAACCAGACAGTACAAAGAAAGAAAGAATGAAAGAGGAAAAGAAAGAAGGAAAGAGGGAAAGAAAGGAAGAAGGAAAGAAAATTACAGACCAATGAAAAGGAAGCTCATAAAACTCAGAATAGAGGGGAACCTCTTCAATTTGATAGAGTATATCCGCAAGGAACATCCAGCTAGCCTCTTACATAATAGTCAAAGACCGAATGTTTTCCCCCTCAGATCAGGAACAGCACAAGGATGCCCAGTCTCACTATTGTTGTTCAACAGTAGTACTATAAGTTGTAGTCAGGGCAGTTCAGAAAGGAAATTTAAATAGGTATATATAAAGCAGAAAGGAAGAAAAAAAACCTCTTCCTATTTACAGATGACATGATTGTCTAGAGTATCTCAAGAATCGATTAAAAAAAAAAAACAAAAAACCCTCTTAGTACCAGTAAGTGAATTCAGCAAGATCTCTGGATACAAGCAATATACAAAATCAATTTTATTATATACTAGCAATGAACACATGGAAACTGAAATTTAAAATACAGTACCATAGAGAGAATGAGAACACAAGCCACAGACTGGGAGAAAATATTTGTTAAGCACATATCTGATAAAGGTCTGATATCCAGAATATTTGAACACTCTTAAATCTGAACACTAAGAAAACAAACAACACAATTATATAGTGGGCGAATAGCCTGAACAGAAACCTCACTAAAGATGATGTCCAGATGGCAAATAAACATATGAAAAGATGTTCAATGTCATTATCATTAGAGAATTACAAATTAGAACAACCGACGAAATACCACTACATACCTATTAGAATACTAGAATCCAAAACGCTGAGAACACCAAATCCTAGTGAAGATGTGGAGCACTAGGAACTCTCATGCATGTGTGGTAGGAATGCAAGATAGTACAGCCACTTTGGAAGACAGTGTGGTAGTTTCTTTGAAAGCTAAACATAGTTTTATCATGTGATCCAGCAATCACGCTTCTTTGTATTTACCCAAATGAGTTAAAAAATTAACGAGATATGAAAATGTGCACACAAATGTTTATAGTACCTTTGTTCAGGATTTTTAAAACTTGTAGGTGAGTGGATAAACAAACTATGGTACATCCATATGATGGAATATTGATATTCAGTGCTAAAGAACTGGAAAGCTGGGACACCCGAGTGTCTCAGTCATTAACTGTCTTTCTTTGGCTTGGGTCATGGTCCCAGAGTCCTGGGATGGAGCCCCACATCGGGCTTCCTGCTCTGCGAGTCTGCTTCTCCCTCTCCGTCTGCCTGCTGCTCCCCCTGCTGTGCTCTATCTCTATCAAATAAATAAATAAAATCTTCTAGAAAAACCCACAAAAACTAGAAAGATAAGAAAAGATAAGAAAAAAAAGCTTCAATTTGTATTGCTGAGTGAAAGAAGCTAGTTGGAAAAGTTTGCTGTTAATATGATTCCAACTATATGATGTCCTGGAAAAGGCAAAACTATGAAGACGGTAAAAAGATGAGGTGGAATGGCTAGAAATACTGAGACTAATGGGGCCCTTTCCATGTGGTCTTTCATTTTCTAGGAGGTAAATCCTGCATGATGGTGTATGTCTTCAATAGCAAAAAACGGAAGGTACCTTCTGAGCCTCGGAATGTATCACGTTTTTACTATTTCATTGACTGTAGTATCCGTTGCCTTGGGTGATATCAAGGCCAGATTTAAGAGGAGGAGAAATAGTCTTCACCTTGGAATGGAGAAGCTGCATAGTCATATGGAAAGAAGCATGAGTATGAGAAAGGAGTAATTTGTGGCTTTTTTACAATCTGCCACATGGGATGGTGGTGAGAATCTTAGCCCAAATGACACAGGATTCACCTTCCAGACACTCAGTATGGCTATAAGTTTCTTGGTGTTGGAGGTAGCCTTCATCACTGGAAAGAGAATTCTTATCTTTTGTAGCAGGTATCACCTGCTGTAATTTGCCACTTTAATAGTGTGCTGTTTATTAAACTATTGTATTTTATCCCCAAACCCAAATTTATATGTGCTGCTTTAAGATTCTGGGGGCTGAAGCCCTGCAAGTTCCATTTCTTATTTTGCTAGCAGGTTCCCCTCAAGCTCTGCCAGTAGAGACCACCAGAAGGATACTAAAAGGTTGGAGAGGAAGAAATGACACGCTCCTGTGGTCTGCTTCTTAGGGACTTCCTATAAGCTTTCGTTTCAGTGGTCATCTTTCCAGGACCATTTTGTCACTCTGTCACCCTGTACTACAAGAAGCTGCTTCCTGTAGTAGCTGTTGAATCCCATTTGCGGTTTTCCTAACATCTTCAGAGCCCCTTTCATCAGGCCCTGCTCAAATAAACCAGACCAGCCACTCATCACCCCCTCCCCCACCCCTTCAGAGAAGAGTTTGGCCCCTCCTCCAAACCCCTTAGTTTTAATAATCTCAACCTTTTCTCTTCATTCTCTCAGTCTTTGGAGTGATTGATAACTTAGGGTCCTTTTGTTTTTTTAGTTAGCTGGTTAGAATTTTTTTTTAAAGATTTTATTTATTTATTTGACAGAGATCACACACAAGTAGGCAGAGAGGCAGGCAGAGAGAGAGGGAGAAGCAAGACGTGGGCCTTGATCCCAGGACCCTGAGATCATGACATGAGCCAAAGACAGAGGCTTCAACCCACTGAGACACCCAGGCGCCCGCTGGTTAGAACTTTTTATACCAGTTAACAACTCTTTATATTCAGTTTTCTTTGTGACATTAACTGGCGTAGTTTGTTTTCTGCCTGAACCTGACCAGGTAGGAAGAGCAAGATGAGGAAGGAAAGCTGGCTTAAAATGTACAAGGCACTGCTAGTTTTTTGCCATTAGTTGCTTAAGTACAATTATAAAGTGCTAACAACATTGTTTATCTTATTTTGTGAGGCTTGCATAACCTTGATAGTGAAACTTGACAAGAATAGTATGAGAAAAGGAAAGTTACAGCCTATCTCTTTAACAGATGCAAAGTCAAGGGCAGAGTGTTAGCAGAACAAATCTAACACTGTGTATAAAATATATTATTTTATGTCTTGGGCTTGTTTCTGGAGTGCTGTGTTGGTTTAACATAATACATCAATTGGTATATAATTATATAATTATGTATTATGTAAAGGGAGAAATAATATGATCATCTTAATGGATACAGAAGAATAATTTGATGAAATTCATTATGTCCAATGTGAAAATTTTTAGCATACTAGGAATAGAAGCATTCTTTATCTGACAACTAATATCTAAAAAACCTCCTAGAAACAGCCTTATTACTGGATAAACAGAACAAATCTTTTGAGATCAGGAAAAAGATAAAAATACCTATCATCACTTCCATTCAGTATGACACTGGACTTTCTAGCCAGTGCAATAAAGCAGGAACAGGAAAGAAAGAGTACAGGATTGTGAAGGAGGAAATAATATTTATTGTTTTTCTTCATAGCTGATATGATTGTGATATAGTAAACCCCAAAGAATCAACTGACAAATTATTAAAATTAGTAAGAATTTAACAAAGTTGCTGGAAACAAAATTAATATGGAAAAATGAACACATTCCTATATTTTATTTTATTTTATTTTTTAAAGATTTTATTTATTTGACAGAGAGAAACACATCCAGAAAGGGAACACAAGCAGGGGGAATGAGAGAGGGAGAAGCAGGCCTCCCACCGAGCAGGGAGCCCGATGTGGGACTCAATCCCGGGTCTCTGGGATCATGACCTGAGCCAAAGGCAATTACTTAACCAACTGAGTCACCCAGGCGCCCCCACATTTCTATATTATAGCAACAAATAGAAAATACATTTTAAAATATGGATCATTTCTGGCACATCTAACTTGTGATTTTTGGCTCAGTTTGTGATCTCAGGGTCATGACATTGAGCCCCACTTTGGGCTCCACGCTGGCTGTGGACCATGCTTAAGATTCTCTCTTTGCCCTTCCCCTCCTCTCTCTTTGTGTGTGTTTGTATATGTGTATGCATTTGCACGCATGCATGCACATGTGTTCCCTCTCTCTCCCTCTCCCTGTCTCTCACGTGCGCACACGTGTACACACACCCCATTTCCAAGAGTACCAAAATAGGAAGAAACTAGGAACAAATCTAACTAAAGTTGTATAAAGTCTCGCCAACCTTATAGTTAAAAACTCAATTGAGTTTTTATAAGCATATAACAATATGAAAAAGGATTTAAATAAACAAGTATAGATGTTAGTGAAATATAACAGTTCCCTAAAAATTAAAGATTCAGTGCAGCCTCAGTCAGCAACTCAACTTAATCTCAACTTAAAAAAAGAAACTCAGGGGCACCTGGGTGGCTTAATTGGTTAAGTGTCTGCCTTTGGCTCAGGTTATGATCCTAGGGTCCTGGGATCTAGTTCTGAGTGGGGCTCCCTGCTCAGGAGGGAGCCTGCTTCTCTCCTTCTGCCTGCTTCTTCCTCACCTTCTGCCTGCTTTTCCCTTTCCCTCTGCCTGCCACTCCCCCTGCTTGTGCTCTCTCTCTCTGTGTCAAGTAAATAAAATCTTTTTTAAAAATAAAAAAGAGGGGTGCCTAGGTGGCTGCCTTCGGCTCAGGTCATGATCCCGGAGACCCGGGATCGAGCCCCACATCGGGCTCCCTGCTCGGCAGGAGGCCTGCTTCTCCCTCTCTCACTCCCCCTGCTTGTGGTCCCTCTCTGGCTGTGTTTCTCTCTGTCAAATAAAAAAAAATATTTTAAAAAATAAAAGGAAAAAATAAAAAGAAAAAAGAAAAAAGAAACTTATAGAAACACAGGGAGTAAAGTATTGCCGAGAGCCTTTTAAAGAAAAACATGTTGGGACTTCTTACCAGATGTCAAGGTATATTATTAAACCACACTGATCCAGTGTAGTAATGGTACAGGTATGAGGAGGTCAATAGAACAGAATAGAAAACCAAGAAATAGAAGAACTCATATGTATACATTAGATACATAACAGAAATGGCTTTATAGATCAGTGAGGAGAGACTTTCCAGTAAATGGTTTTCGGAAAACTGGTTATTTATATGAAAAAAATAAATGAATTTGAACCGCTAGCTCATAATATACAAAATAATTCCAGCTAGAACAAAGACCTAACAATATAAAAGGAGAAGTAATAAAGCTTTTAGAAAAATATTAGGGGGAAAATTTCTTAAACAAGGCACAAAAGGACTAACTGTAAGAATAATAAATAGAAATTGTGTTAAAATAACAACTTCTGTTTATCATGAGATACCATAAAGAGAATGAGAAGAAAACACATCTCATGAAAAGATACTTGTAACACATACTGACAAAAGAATACTATCCAGAACATATAAAGAATTCTGACAAATGAATAAGGAAAAGGCTAATCCAATGAGAAAATGGATGAGAAATCTGGACCCTGTAAGCCAAAGAGCAAACCCAGTAAACATATGAAAAATGTTTAACCCCACTGGTAATCAGGTCATTACAAATTAAAACCCTCAAGAGATATCATTGCACACTGAACACCTTATCAACATTTAAAAAATTTGGCAAAGATGAAGAGTATTAGGTACTTTGCTGAGGAGAATGTTACTTGAGACCACCATATTGGAGAAGAGTTGGGTTTACTTGGTTAGGTTGAGTTCACTTGTACACCTAAGACATACCATCCTCACTCCTGGCTACATATACTCTAGAAGAAATCTTGTTCATGAGTACTAGGAAACATGAATAAGAATGTGCATACTATAACTGTTGATAATAGCTCCAAGCAAGAAATAAATGAATTTTCTATCAGCAAAAACTGGTCAGTAAAGACTGATAGATTCATAAAATGGAATACTACACAACAATGAAAATGACGGGACCAGGGCTGCACATGACAGAATTGGTGAATCTTCTAATATTGAGCAAATGAAACAAGCTCTGAAGAATAAGGATTCTATGAGTATAAAAACAGGCAAGATTACAATCTTGTTAGGATTAATATGCAGATAGAAAAAATATATGATAAAAAGGTCAGGACTGTCGGAACCTCTTACAGGGCTGTGAGAAGGAAAGGATGATTGTGGAGTCCAGGACAGGGAGGCATGGAGTGATTTCTAAGACGTTGGCAAAGTTCTGCTGCTTAACGTGGTTGGAGGTTACATGAGTGTTTGTTTTATGATTTTTCTTTGAACCTTACGTCTGTATTTACAGTTTTATATATATGCACTATATTTCATGATTAAAAAATACATTTTTATCTCTCAGAGTATTTAATATAGCAATTGCAGAAAAGGAAATGTGAACCTGGAAGGCACAAAGGTTATTATTAAGTGTTGCTTCTTTAAGAAAAAAAAGTAGTATTGTTCCTTGTACACTAATGTTGATGCTAAGTGCCATTAATCAGTGTTAAGTCAGTTCATCATAGATTTGGCATAGTGTTATATTAAAAATTCATGAGATATCCTTCCTAAAACAGCTATTTTCATGGTTCTCAGAGGCTGAGCTTCACTGGCCAATGTATATTTTACTGCGGGTTGTCACCATCATGGAAAACATTGACCAAAATCCTCAAAAAGACTTGTATGGGGGCCGAGAATGCCCCAGAATGCATTGCTAGGAGCACCCCTACGTTTAGAACCCTGAGTGAAACTCCATTTTGCCATTTTAACATCAGTGCTTTGCTTTGGGGAACGAAATTTCCACATTAAAAAAAAAGCAACAAAACAGCAATTATGTAAATTGAATGGAAGAAAACCAGTAGTGTCCTGTTTGAGGTAATTTTCCTCATAATGAGTGTTGGGGGAAGAGGAGAATGGGAAGGACTGGAGGTTAAAAATGGGAAATTGTGTATGTGTATGTAATAAGCTTGCACAGAAAGCAGATGCACGGTGTGGAAGTCATGTACAGAGGCAATAATCTGTGACAGAAAGATTTACATAATATTCTTTCAGGGCAAGTTCCCCATTTTAAAAAGATAGTGAAATGCAGACGGCAGACCTGACTGTAATGAATCTAAATCAGGTAAATAATTTGCACTCTCGGATTAGGCTTCCCCCACCCCCAATCCACACTTGGCTAATGGATCTATTACAGCTTAGAGGGTAGAGAACTGAAGTTACCTTGACATGGGCGTGTGACATAAGTGAAAACATTGCATTTTGAAAAGCAAAATGATACTGATAGAGATTCACAATTTTGATGTTGCAGATCATAATTAATAATTGGTGAATTAATAAAGAGAAGATACATTTCCGTAAGTCACATACACACACCTTTCAAAACTGGTTTAGAGGACTCCAGGTTTAACGGGATGCTGATTCTCCCTGCACTAGTTTCATGCCATAAGATGAACATTATGTTAAACATATATCAGTAACCCTTTCTCTCTTGCCTCTTTAGCAGAAAATTTCCATTAGGTACTGGATGCCTTTTGGCTAAAGAAGGAATACCAAGAACACAGGACACTGCTCACCTCCTGTGATGTCACTCAAAATTGGTTAGGAATGAGATCCAACTGCTTTATTTCCTTTAAATGTGATGACAGTTCCTACATTTTAAGCTTTCCCTGCTTGTATTTCTAAACACCTCTCTTGTCCTTTATGCTATTATAATTCATATAATTCGGAGTGACTTTTCCTTCGCTTATAAATTGCAGCTGGAGGTCCTTTTTGTGTATGGGTGCATCTATGCAGGGAGGCTAATAGATTTGACTCTAGCAACCCCTAATACCGGGCTTATGGTTTCTAACTTTTTATGGTGCAGTAGTCATAAGCTGTTGCAAAGTCTTGACTTGGATACTTAATACCCTGTCTCTATTACACAATTCTCAATTAACCTGCAAACCTCTTAATTAGTGTAATGCTTAACTAGAGCTAGAGTAATTAACTGCCTATAATTACAACACAAAGCAATTTAAAATATTGTTTCCTATGTGTGGGACTTAAAAAAAATCTTTAAGACTTGTTTATTTTCTCCTTTGACTATTGTACATGAATGATACTGTCGTAGGTACATGGTATTTCGTTTTTGAGGTAAACACAAAATGTGGAAAGGGAAGCAATAATAGAATATACCCCAGATACCAGTAGTGTTTGGTGTGTTTTCAATCTTTTCACTTTTAGGTCATCAATGTGGGTATCAGAATAAGATAGGCAAAGGAGAGAATTCTAGTGTGTTTTAAAAAATACACAGTTTATTTGGTGTAGGTATCTGATTTGCCAAGGCACATCTCTGTTTCAGATGCAGGCAGTCATCAATTATTGCTACACATTTATCATAAAATGCTTATTTTGACTTTTTTAAGCAAAGGAAAAATATACGTCTGTACACACGCACGCACATGCACGCACGTGCATAAAGGGCAGAGCAAGGAGCTGTCTCTCAAGGCTAGGCTATTACTTGCTCCTGCTTGGAAGAAAAGGCTTTCTCAATGGGATTATGTCCTCTCTCATAACCTATCAGTTGTCTGATCAGAAATTCATAACGCAGCCCATCTATCGCTCAGCTTGGCCAGGGCTGCAGGATGGAATTTAAATAGGCAAATACCAGACTTGGGCGTTGACATTCTCTCTGTCTTTCTCAGTCTTCCTCTTTCTCTGATCTTCCTCCCAATCGCACTGTCTCTCTTTCCTTTTTCTTATCTTTTTTGTTTTTGTTTTTGTTTTTAAATCCCTCCACATACCACAGTTTGATTTTAGGCATGAACTAACGTGATGCGAAGTTATCAGGAAATGGAGAATGGATGCCAGTAGAGAGGCAGACACAGTGAGGGGGCAGAAGGAGGGAGGATGAATGAGAAGGAGATAGGAGGACACTGTAAATTGTTGCTGTCATACCCTCTCTGGGACAGTAAAACCTGGTTGCTTTTTTTTTTTTAATCTTTCATTTAAAAGAAAATATTTCAGGATAAATTACTTACCACATATCCTTACTCAACCAGCAAGATGCCTGTGTATGTATGGTTTACATGTGTCCGGATTACAACCCTTTCTGTGTGACTGATATGGAGAAAATGCATTTGAATCTGTACTTGTCCATCTTGGCTTCCTTTGGTTGCATGGCTACTGAAGGTGTCAGTTCTATAGAGTTGTAACTTGGTGACATTTAACTTTGGTCTGATAAAGTAGTAATTCAGGTTCCCTCTTCCTTCTCATCTTCTCTAACCCCAGTAAAAGTGAATCAGATTTTTCTCTAAGTCCAAAAACTGTAGTGGAAGGGAAAAACCTGTTTGATTGGTAATACATTAAAACTATCCAGAGAACTTAAGTGTGGAAAGTTGAGGGCTTTTGTGTTCAGGCAGGTGGGTGAATATTAATCACTCTGGTGGGGCTCTGCTGCAAATGATTAAAAAATGAAAATTTCTGTGAGAAAACTGCCTATTGTCCTGCCTCTCCCCTTTAAAGAAGGTGGGAACATTCATTCAACTTTGTGTCAGATTACTGGCTTTTAAATGTCATGCTCTCCTTCTCCCTCCCCAGTATCTTTTCACTGGGCTAGAAAGTGAATCTTCAACTAGAAGTTTCATTGCATTTGTGCTAAAGTCCCTCTCCTCGCAGCTACTTCTAGAAAATCAGACCCCTTGATTTTAATGTTTCTGCCTGTAATGCTTATTTAAAAAGACACATTTATAGGTTTTTTGTGAATCACCATCAATTTACTGGTATTTAAATTTGTTTCACAGGACATACTCCAAATAAATTTTGTCCACATGGGAAAACACGTGGTATGGGGAATATTGCACAACTTGTAACAAATACTCTAGCCTTAATAAAAATACACTGGACGCTATTATAGCATACTGTTTTTACCTGGAGAAAGACAGTGTTGTGTACCAGAAAATGTCGCTAAATAGTTCTGTATTTGAAATTATCTCTGCATAACCTCCTTACTGTCTTCAGATGTTGAAAACCGATCGGCTCTCACTGATGAGAACTTTGCTAGCCACACAGAAGTACAGAGGGGCCGGTGCCATTTGCCCAGTGAAGCCACTCACTGACCCTCCTGGCACAGAGCTTCCTTTGTTGCCATGTTCATTTTCGATGTCTTCACTAGCTTATACACACTTGACCCAGGAGAACTGGATTCGTGCAGTATTTAGTCCAGTTGCTATAGAAAAAAAAGATAAATTTAAGCCAAACTCAGTGAAGACCCAGATAAGTCTCCTTTCTTCTGAGGTGTGTATTGATAAATAAGGGAGCCCTTATATTTATTTACTCTCCTTGACAGCTTCTCCATTGTTTCAGGGTTTTTTTTTTTTTTTAAGATTTTATTTATTTATTGGACAGAGAGAAACACAGCTAGAGAGGGAACACAAGCAGGGGGAGTGAGAGGGGGAGATGCAGGCTTCCCGCCGAACGGGGAACCTGATGCGGGGCTCGAACCCGGACCTCCGGGATCATGACCTGAGCCAAAGGCAGCTCCTTAATGACTGAGCCACCCAGGCGCCCCTGCTTCAGGGTTTGATGAGCACCCGCTCCAGGTATTGCTATTTTTCCAGAAGATCTAACCATACATTTCTGGTGGGTCAGTGTGTCTTTTTTTTTTTTTTTTTAAACCAGCAGCTTGAATGAGATATAATCTGCATAGTATACCATTCACCCACGTAAAGCACATAATTCAGTAATTTCCAGCATATTTAGAGTTGTGCACTCATGCCCACAATTAGTTTTAGAACATTTTTATCATCCCCAAAAGAAATCCCATATCCATCTGCAGTCATTCCCCGACATTTGGTTAAAGGTTTAGAGGCAAACGGAGTTTATACTTTACAGTGATACAAGCCTCTTTATAATGAATACTCTATGTATTTATTCAAGGTAGTCTTAGGCCTCTTAACTGCAGAAGCTTGACTACTTTTCTTGGAATCACTCTCTTCTTTTTCTATTGAACACTCCTCATTTCTTGTCTCGTTCTCCCACGTCCTAATTTATGTGTTTATATATGAAAATAGCTTAGCATTTCCTTGTTGTTGTTTTTATCTTTTGCAGTTTAGCTTATTTTCCACAGGTAAAGTGCCACATGAGAGTGTTTCCTATCTGAAAATGGTTTATTCCTAAACATGAATGCTTTTGCTTGCTGTTAAAAAAAACCCAGTCACTGTGCTCTATAACTCTGTGAGGATGACGATGGCAGAACAAAGTCAAGCCACTCTTTTTCCCAGTAACAACTTTGGAATAATCCTGTTATGTTTTCCTGGATTGTCCCACCTGTGAACAGTGTATATGATGTTTATAGCTTTTATATTGCATCACTGAGTTGATTGTAAATCACTGAAATAATTCTGTTTAAGTTCTTAAAGTGGAAAAGTAGGGTTCCCCCCTCCCCAAGAGTAGGAAGCAATTGAAGTTACAGAAAAATAAAAAAGGAAGGAACTATTTGAAGTTTCCTGAAGTAAATAGGAGAACGTTGTTTTGGATACTGCTAATAAATAAAAATGGTATCTTCTGAAGTCAATATTAAGCATTTCTCAGGCTAGTTATGAAGCTTTATAAATGAATGGGTAAATAAATTTTGCTGATGACAAAAATGAAAGACAGAAATCCAAACCCATTTGAAATACAATTTGAAACCAAAGTTCTTTAAAAAATGAAATTTGAGGGGTGCCTGGATGGCTCAGTGGGCTGAGTGTCCAACTCTTGACTTCAGCTCAGGTCATAATCTCAGGGCTCTAATATTGAACCCCACATGAAGCTCCATACTGAGCGTGTAGCCTGCTTCTCTCTCTCTCTCTCTCTCTCTCTCTCTCTCTCTCTCTCTGCCCCTCCCCCATTTCTCTCGATTTTTCTCAAAAAAATTTTTTTAAAAGATTTTACTTATTTATTTGACAGAAATATAAATCACAAGCAGGCAGAGAGGCAGGCAGAGAGGCAGAGGGAAGCAGGCTCCCTGCTGAGCAGAGAGCCTGATGTGGGCCTCGATCCCAGAACCCTGGGATCATGACCTGAGTCGCAGGCAGAGGCTTTAACCCACTGAGCTACCCAGACGCCCCTCTATTTTCCTCAAAATTAAAAAAAAATTCTAAAAATGAAATTTCAGAGGAATATACCCAGTGGTTGCCTATATAGAGAAGTGATCAATGCTTGAAAATTCTCAAACCTTTACAAAAAGGTACTATTCTTAGCAATTATTAGATTCCACAAAGCCATCACATAACATAGAAACAATAAGTACAAGTTTAAAGATTACTATGGGGATTAAATGAAAGCAGATCCTGGGCACAATTTCTGCTCTGATGAAAATAGATTGTTAAATTCATCTCTGCCTTCTGTGTTTTGGTTTGGTCAACCTGTGTCCAAAATTTAGCTTAACAGTTTTCTGATCAGGTAAAAATCCAGTGTAGAAAACCAGAATTCAAACTTTCTGGAGCCGGTAACAACAATATTTTCATATGTACTTCAGATTCATTTTGCTGGCCAGAAGCCTGCTGGTTTTCATTTGTATTTCTCCACTGGTAAAGCTTCAGTCCTCATTGTTTGTAAATCTTGGTAGGAATTACTTGTAGGTTAACAGAGTTTTCATGATGTCATCAGATATTTCCTGATGATAACTCCTGCACATCTCATACCCACTCTGTCTCCACATGAATATTTCAGATTGGTGAGACTGTGAAATACAAGGCTTAATCTCTTGTTCAAACATCTTGAAAGGTCTAGGTATTTAATATGTGCACATGCTTCTGAGAGGGCTTCGGTGGTGTTGAAAACTAGTTTAGAAAAAAAAAAAACCTAGTTTAGTTTGGCATGCAAAACAGCTGATGGATCTGTATCCCTGACATAAACATTTCCTACTCTTCAGTGGGGTTTCTTTAGACGGTGTCCTGTAGGAGAACGCAAAGGGAGTTTCTTAAGAGAGCTTCGCTGCTTTTAACAGAACAAGAGGATGAGATTATTTGAGAGCTCATCATTAAACTGAAAACTATAGCAAAGTTGGTTTGGTAGAAACGTACCATTTCCTATATCTATGGGAAGCTCTCTGAACTTTGAATGTGTTTTCTCTGTGTATGGAGTTGTGTGCAGGTACGTGTGTGTATGGGTGTTAATTATTGATGACAGATGTTTGTTTAGCTGACAGATTCAATGAACTAAGTTTTATTTGTGGTCAGGGAATGTACAGAAGCAATAGCAACTACAACACAGGTTAAGCAGTATTGTAACTGCCATGCCTGGTGCAGTATAAATACTTCTAGAGAAAGATGATGGAGTGTCAGTCAGTCATAGGAACTTCCTGCTCCTAGTATGAATGGTATATGCCACGTCCCTAATGTCTTTTGGTTAGCTGGTAGTGACAGAAATATTGGGATTATTCAGCAGCATTATAAAAGACAGAACTCATGTCCAGTGTTTTCAGTATTATCCTGCTCACTGAGGATGGCATTCATTCTTTCTTCTGTGCAAGCATCCTTCCTTTTGTAAGTTTGGGTGGCTTTTTCTTGACTGTGTAGTGCCCTTGTCCAGCCCTATGGAGTTCATTATTATCACAGTACACCTGAATGTATCAGTTTGCATGTTGTACTCCAATGTGGGTAGTTGAGGGGAAGTTTCCATCATAGTAAATGTGGCCATGAGCACCTTACTCACAGTTGGTGACCTGTAATTCAAACAAATCCCTTTACCCATAAAGGGAAGCTGCAGGGGAAGTCACTCAAGGCAGTCACCCCACAAAGGGATATGGCTTTACAGTGTCTTTAGCCTTTAGGGCAACGATTCATAACTTACTTAGGGTCATGGATTCCTTTAAGAATCTGATGAAAGCTATGTCCACATGCAGGTGTACACACATACACTCTTATACGTCTGCATATCCTGTCTCTGCCTTTTTCTGTGTCTCTGTCTCTCTCACATGCCTACCCCCAAAATCATGCCTACCCCCCTCAAGTTTTATGCAGTATTTCAGGATTCTTGTACTTCCTGAGTCCCCTCAATGATCATTTTGAGGGTTAAGTGTCCAGGTTAAGACACCCTTATCTAGAGAACCCAAATACTGAACATTCTGCATACCAAGAAAAAAAATCCATTTTTGATTTGTTTTAAAATTGAGTGGCCTTAATAAATGACCATTATACCTTGTGTCTCTTGGGATTTCCCCCTTTCTATAACCTGTTTTTTGGTCTTTTCCATTCATTTTCTGATTTTTGTCCTCCTGTCCCTTGAAGCAGCACCTGGATATTTCACTCCACAGTTTCTATTCAGATTTCCTTCTTACTCGACTTCTCAGATGAAATCTCTTTTCCACTCCTACTGCACTGTGCTGTGTCCCACATGCTCTGATTCCTTTAGGGGACTTGACAAATTAGATGGTGGTGCTTGCAGGAAACGGGCTTTAGAATGGGTTACATGATTTTGGTAGCAGTCACTATGCGGTGTGACAAAAACATTATGATCCCAGTTTCATTTTGTCAATATCAAAATGCAAAGAAAGAGAACAGGGGGAAGACGCAGTGGTGACATTTTGCAGGCGCACAAGTTTTGATGTAAAACAAAGAATATTGATGTTTTATCAGAAATGTTTAATATTTAATAAGTCACTGTGCTACATGAATTATGATCCAGGAAAATGAGGCACGGACTTTGTTTTCAAGCATGTTCAACAGGAGCTTTCAGTTTTAGAAGTGAAGGTTTGATTAACCATACTTGGTTTTTAAGTAATTTAATTCTGTGCCACATTTTAAGTAGGCTCTGTTGAAAGCGATGAAAATGAAAACCAATGAAGTGTCCATTTCAGGTAGAACTTAGAATTAAGCAAGTTAAATCAGTGGAAATCAATAGAATGTTAGGAGAATCAAGAAAACTACCCAGCAGGATAGCAGTGAAGTAGCGAATTAACTTTTCATGCCAGAATCAGTATATTTCCACTGTTGTCTTGGGGCTTCGGGGGTCATTTGGGTGAAGAATCTACGTGTGATTTCTTGAATTTAAGAGTTTGAGGCTCCTGCTGTTTGCCACACTGGTCTGTGATACCCTCTACCATAGGGCTGGAGTAGGGACAGAACTCGGCTTTTGAATATAGGTTCAACCAGGCCTGAGATCTCTGTGTGTGTGTGTGTGTGTGGAACTTGCTGAAATGAGGAGACTAGCTCTTGCTTGCTTTCCTGCAAAATGCTTGGTAGGGTTTCTCTGTTGAGATTTTGTCAGTGACTGTGGTAGGTGATTATGACTCAATATACTGAGTTTTATACAGTTTTGATAGCACTTATAGTATCTACTATTTAAACAGTTGTTCAAATATTAGGTTAAGGGAATTGTAGATGCACTAAACAGCTTCTCATCAGATATTTATTTTTAGAAGCCTAAGGGTCTACCCTACTCACATGTAATTTAATTCCAGTTCTCGTCCACTAAGAAAAGAAATGACAGGAAATGAAGGTGATGTATAATGTGAAGGATTTAGGCTAAATATAAGGAGTACTTTGATAATAGTTAAAATCACATCAACATATGAATGGTTGATACGAATTTCTTTTTTCTGGAAGTCTTGAAACCATAACCATGGTTTTTTACTTGTCTGGTATGGTTTAAATGTGGCCCAGCCAAGTTTTGGAGAACTTTTTAGTGAACTTTTCTGAGAATAATCTATTTTAAGGAATTGAAAATTGGTCAAGTCAATAAAGGGGTCTTAGTTACTGATGGCGATTTCTAGGTTGCCTATGTATATTTTTAAAAGTACATTTATATTGTTTAAATTGTGCTTACATGAATTCTTAGCAAGTAATTTTATATTTGGCAAAGATATGATAGAGTATATTAGGCAAGGAGGTAAGGTAAGGGGGCCCTTGCCTAACATGAAAGTATAGCATCATTCGTGCTTTTTGCTATCTTTGTAATACCGATGGATATTTTATTGTATTTTTCTACAGTTAAAAAGGTAACATGTACAAGCTTGTTGCAGAGTACAAAATCAAAGACTTGATCAGACCAAAGGGGAAGCTACAAGAAGCAGGGAAATTTCCCTGTGTTGAGAAAGAGTGAAGAAACTTAGATTTTTGCCAACTTCGTAATTAAGATACAGAGTCATCTTCACATTCTGAGAATTCTAAGTAGAGGACGATTCTGTTAAATTGGTGGATGAATTAACTGGTGATCTGGAAATGGGTAAATTGAAATCTGGTTGTTCTACTCTGTAAGGGATGGTATTTAGATGGAACCTTCTTGGGAAAAAAATTTTTTTTAACAGTGTATCAACTACTGCATTTAAAGATAATTATCAATACGTTATTTTTGGTCTAAACAGTGGCAATTTTATCTTTCCACCTAATTTTATTTGGCGTGTTTGCAAGCTATAAAAGCTATAGGTTCTCCTTTTAAAGATGGACGTAATTGGGGCACCTGGGTGGCTCAGTCGATTAAGCATCTACCTTCAGGTCAGGTCATGCTCAGTGGGGAGTCAATTTCTTCCTCTCGGTCTCCCTCTGTTCTTCTCCCTCTCTGTCTCTCAAATAAATAAATAAAATCTTTAAAAAAAAAAGAAAACAGGTTTAAACAAAGTAGAGATAATAGTTATATTTGCCTTATGAAGTTTCCTCAGGATTAAATGAGATGATACATGCAGTTTGCTTAGGACGATGCTCATGAACTCTTCATGATCACTGTTGTCATTATGATAAAAAAAAATAACCTGTTCTATTTTATGGACAGCACTCCCACCAAAAATTTTTTTAAAGATTTTATTTATTTATTTGAGAGAGAGAGAGTGAGTGAGAGAGAGCATGAGAGGGGCGAAGGTCAGAGGGAGAAGCAGACTCCCTGTAGAGCTGGGAGCCCGATGTGGGACTCCATCACAGGACTCCGGGATCATGACCTGAGCTGAAGGCAGTAGCTGAACCAACTGAGCCACCCAGGCGCCCAGTCACCAAATTTTTTAAAACTTTTTTTTCTCTTCTTTTGGTGGCTTGAAATATCCTAACAGCCAGTGGATTGTGAATGAAATGTGGCCTGCTTCTGCGTTTTGTGTAGAGACCATTAACCTAATTTAGTTATCCTTAATGATTTCTAAATGTATTTTACCTAGTAAGTGCTGGTCTATATTGAACTGAATTTCTTTTTTTTTTTTTTTTTTTTTTTTAAGATTTTATTTATTTGAGAGAGAGAGAGAAAGCATAAGAAGAGGGAGGGGCAGAGGGAGAAGCAGACTCTCTGCTGAGCAGGGAGCCTGATGTGGGACTCCCGGATCTTGACCTGAGCTGAAGGCAGTTGCTTAACCAACTGAGCCACCCAGGCGCACCCAATCGGAATTGCTTTGAACTGTGTTTTCTCTTAAGTTATAGAGCAGGTTTTAATTGCACCTTATTATAAAAAAATACCTTATTATAAGAAGTATAAATTGATTAGGCATAAGGAGTATATTTTGAGGTACTTGCAAAAGGTAGTCACGGTAAGAAAATCTCATAAAATAGTAACTCTTTATCATTAAATATGCAGAAACACATAAAATAGGCAAATGGGATTCCTGGGGGCAGAAGGATAGGAGGGTGAGCTTTGGCTGCTGGTCACGCCTGTAGCTGTACAGCTGAGGAATCATGTTAAGGATGACCTTTAATTAGTCAGCCTCCAGGACTTCTTACAGGTTCTCCTTCCTTTCCAGACCTTGTCCGAGAAGAAAAGGCCATCTGATAGGAAAGGGCTATGCACGCCCAACTCTTCTCTTAAAGAATCACATCTGGTTCTTGTTAAACTGGTATATTGTTTTGGACTTCTGGTATTGATGGAAATTATTTTTTACTATTTTATATGCTATTTAAGTTTGGACAAACGTTAAATTAGGCATTAATTTCCTATGTGTATAGCTTTTATACAGCTACAAACCTAAACTATACTTACAGGTTACTATATAAATTTCCTATAAAAATCATTAAAGTTTAAATTAACAACATTAATTTAATGTTCTATATGATGTTTTGCTGAAACTAAAGCACTGATGGTGGATTTAGTCAAAGAAAAAATGTATTTTTATATTTGATACTTTACTTATTAAGTTGATTCTTTGCATTTTGAGCCTGCTGGGATTATCATTTTAATAATTTTCAGCATTGTGGTTATTTTCCCTTTTACACACTGAGTTCATTTTAAATCACTGATCCGTCATTTTGATGACCCATTCAATTTGATAGTGCTACTCAAAATACAATATTGAAGTTTAAAAATATGCTTTAATAAAAAATTCTTCACTATTATTTTCCATACTTGTTGAAAATGAATTTTTACAAGTTCTTATGTATAAATATGGGGGGGTCTCATTATTAATTTAAAATGGAAATATTACAGTGGAACTGTTATGGGAGAGGTTCTTTGGACTCTAGCGTGCCTGTGTTAGCACATGCTGTGTCAGGATTCCATTTCCCTGGCATTTTCCTCCATTCTCTCTCACAGAACTTTTGCTTCTCCAATGTCCTATGAAGTCATTTGATAATAACCTTTTATTATTATTAAATCAGCCTTTACTTTTTTCTCATTGGATGCTATTAAGGAAACAAGTTAATCTACCACACTCTCCTGATACCAAATCAAAAAATCAGCTTATTGGGTAACTTAGGAATCTCTGTCTTACTCTATAAAAATGGCTCTCAGTAATCACTACAAAAAGAAAGTTTGTCTTTATAGTGTAAGGAATTCTACATGACTCTTATGGTTGACATAGATGATAATTTTGTATTTTGGACTTTTCAACTTTGCAAAACTTCAGTGTAGCACGTGAGTATGTTACTTGAATGAATGCAGTGGGGGACAGGGACAAAGAGAATTGAAATGGAAGGAAGTTTCATTGTGAAGTAGTTGTTTCTGCTACCCAGACCATATGTAGAGTTGATCTTTCAAAAGAAAGCCATTAAGTGTTTATTAAAAAAAAAATGATTCCCAAAGCATTTTAGAATTGAAATAACATTGTACATTATTTAGTGCAGCACAAGAAACTTCTATGGCTGAACCCTACTAAGTTTGTCAGTTGATACTTTATACTTATTTTTTTGCTTATTTTACTTATTTTCTAAGCTTCTCACAAACACCCTGATTCTGGTAGTAAATTTTTACTCTATGTTTAATTTGTCTTGAAAACAAAATCTATGTGTGGGTGACTTGCGTGTGTGTGTACGTATACATGCATCTATTTTAAACAGTAATTTCATTTGAAGGAGGACTCAGAAGTATGTGAAACCCAGAGGCCAGTGCTAGCTCTGCCATTTATCCACTCAGAAATCTGAGAAGTCTGGGTCTCTCAGCCTCACTTTCCTTATCTATAAGGTGGAACTAATACTAATTGATCTGCTTCATCAGGGGGTTAGTTGTGACAGATTTACTATACTTTGCAAGTGTGAATCTTATGTGTATATATGTTGTTACTACTCTAGATAGAGATTACATATGCTAATCAAAAGGGTTTAACATCTTATGTATTTGCAATCACTAAGATTCTCTAATTCTTTCTCTTCTATTGGATATCTCCACCCATTATTCCATCCTTCAGTTGCATCATTTAAAAAGGTACTATAGATCATATCTCAGCAGAATGCAGGCTAAATCTTGCCCGCCTACCTTCTTTATAAATAAAGCTTTATTGGAACACAGCCATACTTACTGGTTTAGTATTGTCTGTGGCTGCTTTTGTACTACAGTGGCGGTTGAATAGTTGTGATGAGACTGTATGGAGTGCAAAACCTCTGTGGCTCTTGACAGAAAAATATTGGTACACTCTGTTATATAACATTAGAAGCCTAGGACCAACTGTAATCCAGCTCTTTCTGAGACCTACGTTTTTCATAGATGATGTAATTTTGTTTAAGATCCATACTCTGTCTCCCATAAGTGTCCTTAAGTGTCCCCTCATGGTCAGCAGTAACCGCACCTCTCCTCTTCTGATTTGTGAGTTCAAAGATTGGGGACGCCTTACCATCTTGTTTCTTTTCTTGCTCCTTTCACTGGCTTATTTCTTGAAAAGAATATTCTCAGTGACTTGAATTATGTTGCTGAAAATTTCATTTAGAAATCTAAGAACTTTTTAAATTAGTTCATTACCAGGGTACACCAGTATATGCTGGCTATTGTCTTACCAGTTTTTAAGCTCAAATGGCACACTGAATAATATAAATTAGCAATTCAGCAAATAATGTGGAAAGATAAGATAGAATGGATAAGTTCACATTTAAAATGCACTTAATTATTTTTCCTGTTTCCTATTTTCATATGTCTAAGTTTTTAGACTTGGTATGTTACATTCATGTGAATTTAGAAGAATCTGGTGGAGTGATGGGGGATTTGGCAGTCTTTGCAAGTTTACTTTCCACTAATTTAGAAAAGTCAGAGGTGTCTCATTTAAAATAGAGAATTTTAGAGCTGAAGCAGACCTCAGAGATCAACATTTCCCAACCTCTTTTGACCCATGGACCATTTTTACAGCAATTTATAATCTTGTCAACCCTCTTAGGAATTTTAAAAATCAGTTCATCATTTTTGTGTGGTATATTATGAAGAGATAATTTTAAGTGAAAACTATTTCATCCTAGATTAGTACATGGTTAAGGATTACATTATAAATTTTATTTTAGCACCATCACTAATGATGGTAAATATAAACAAATATTGCCTTTTTTCCACCTACTGAATAATAAATACTTTTTAAATTTACATAGAATAAATTATGAAAGGAAAAGTGATTTGTCAAAAAAAGGAAAATTACTTTATTTTCATATGTGGTTTTGGAAATGGAAAGTATAAAAGAGGTAAAATTTGCTTTTATAATCTGATATACTGAATTCTTAGATTTTTTTAAAAAAGATTTTATTTATTTGACAGAGAGAAACACAGCTAGAGAGGGACACAAGCAGGGGGAGTGAGAGAGGGAGAAGCAGGCATCTTGCCTTAGCAGGGAGCCCAGTGCGGGGCTTGAACCCGTGCTCCGGGATCATGACCCAAGCTGAAGGCAGACGCTTAACAACTGAGCCATTCAGGCACCCTGAAATTCTTAGATTTTCTACTATAAAAGTTAATTTTGTGTAATATTTTATTTGTGCTTTAAATGATGAAATCAGGGAGGTTTGGAGTTTCCCATCTCTAAAGAAATCAAGGTGACAGAAAAATCCCAATGAAAAGCCAAATTGGATATAATTGCTTATATGTACACACACATATATTTGTATATTTTATTTGAACATTTTTCAACTACTGGATATATTTGATATGCTATAGAAGAATTTTTGTCAGGTAAATATATCCTGCAAACTTCTTGAGGCAATTTGGCATAATTATTACTATTTTAATCACCTCATGAGCTTTATTTCAACATCTCTTCCTCCTTTTTGGCGTTTGGTATTAAGCAAAGGCCTTGGAGGATTATGCGTTGAACTCCACATGACTGTGAAAAAGATTACTTAAAGCCGTGTGATGTTTGAGGACCTGTGGTAGCTGACTCTGGGTCTGGGTCTGGAATGCACTCATCATCATTGATCTTATGCTCTCTCTCCATATACTTGGAAACCCTTGAACTCCAGCTTGAAAGGGAAGGGAATTTCAATTATTATATATCTTCCGAAGGAATGTAAACAGATCTTATTGACCAGGACCCCATGGTTGGCTCATTTTATATATGAAGAACAGGGATCCAAGAGAAGTAAAGTGATATTCCCAAGTTCACACAGTAGCCTGATGGCTATGCTATGCCTAGAACACAGGATTCGTGACTCTCAGTCATATGTACTGACTGAACCATTTAGCATTTTGCTACCTGAATGCATGTGATTAAATAGTGGTACTGGGTCCTGCTCAAAGTGTGGGAAGTAAACCTGATTCTAGTTTTTAATTGGTGGCTCACCAATTAATTCACTCCAAACATGTATTATATTCTAAAGCTGTTGTGTAGCACAAGGAGGCCTGTCCAATTACTTCTGAGACTTCTCTCTTGAGAATGTTGATTCTTAATGTGACTTCCCTTATAGTATGCTAGTGGTCTGATGCTGGTAATTATTTGTGTATTTGTGTTCAATCACAGCAAATATCTATACCATGCAAATCACTAGGTAACAAATGGTATTGAACCTGAACTAATGAACTACTTATTGCCAGCAAGTCACTGACTGAGTTTACAAAATGACAAAAAATTTTGAGGGTACTCTAGTGTAGTAGAATTTCAACATAAACAGATTCTTCCCAAAATGTTATGGAATAATTTATTTAGGTTATTGCTTCAAATTCAGAGTGAAGATTAAGAAAGGTCTATTGTAGCATATGATCTGTATGGTCAGTTCAATAGAATTCCATTTAAGAATTAAGTGTTCATGTGTAAAGTTGCTTTGATCACAATTGTTTTTCCTACGGATTATAATGAAAGCATCCTTGGGTGTCTTCAATTGATTGATTGTCGACTATTCATTCACATATATTTATTGATCAGTAGTCCTTCTTCATTGTTAAATTTATCAGATTACGTTTTCACCCAACTCAAGGCCCTGCTGTCATCCTGTTAGAGGTGATTTTAAACCAGTGTCTGACTACCAAGAGGGATGGAAGTTTTCCTGTTTGTAAGGTAGTATTTTTAGTGGCTAGTCTTTACTGAGGATGAAATGAGAGGATACAAAAATCAGAAAGCAGTTAGATATTTGTTGATTAAATTATGGTTTGGGAATATACCCTGGTTCTCTACAGTTAGATGTTCATATTTTTTAAGCATACTTTCAGGATTATGAGGAAAACAAGGTCTTAACTAAGTAATCAACAATTACTGTGTTGTCCAGTATTTCTTCTTATCACTGCTGCTTGCATTCATTTTGGATGGAGTCATGCTGCACTTGTGCACATTCCCAAAGAAATAATTCTCAGGTGGATTTGGAGAAATATTCTGACTACTTTTAAACCTTTATTTAATAAAGACTGTATTTCTTAGCACCACAATTCAGAACAACCAAGGTAAAAGTTAATAAGATTGTCCTTGAGTCCATTTGCCCATTGTTTAATTCCCTATGATCAATTATTAAGATGATCATTATTTGGAAAAATAAATTTTTTCACCTTGGCATAGTGATATCTTGGAATAAAGCCATTTGTGTTATAATATTTTTGTCTAAAATCCTAATTAAACACTTAGGCTCTTGGGTTACATCCTAAGCCAACCACCTGTGCCCTGCCTGTGAGGGTAGCTAGAATACATGGAAGATGGCATCTCCTGACTTGCACATACTTTTAAGTTGTGATTAACACCATGCTCTTCAAGCAAATTAAGTTATTATAGGAACATTAAAGCACATCTTTAAGACATACTATGTAAAAACCCTAAACGTTTACCCCCTTTGTCATGAAGTTCTAGGTGGGATATTGGGTTACAGACTAAGTCCTAGTTATGAAAACTTCATAGGTGATTCCCTGTGGTGGATCACAATGCCAAGTGGAAGGTATTACTAAAATTAAGCACCTTTGAATAGCTCTTCCTATTCTATGCACCCTCCTCCCCCCACCACAGTTAGAGTGGGGAAGGAGGAGAATATAAAAATATAAAACCAGACTTCTTTTCTTGCCACTTTACTATCTCGGTGGGAGTCACCAATGGCAGATTATTCACGTGGCTATGTTGTAAAATCGTAGATTTTTAATATCTGGACTACTGAGTACAAACATAACATTTAAATAAAAATAATGCAGAGTTATCTATCTTCACCAAATCTTCTCTGTCCCATATTGGATGTGAGCTGTCTCTTTAATAATGCAAAGGAATAGTAAATTTCAAGCTGAGGATGGGCAATAACAAGGAGAGTGATCTCCACGCTGCCCTGATGTCAGTGGAGTGCCTTAGGAGAACACCTTATTAGTTCTAACAGGCTGGTTAGCGCAGGGTCACCTCTCTGCCTCCATCTTCCCCAGCAGGGTCACTCATCTCTGGGCTATATTTGGGAGGAAAGAAGTGAGGGGGAGGGGAAAGCATACCTTTAGAGCTTCTCTCATCTTTCCAGCATTGAGAGCTGTTTTTGTTACTCACCTATTTTCTCTCCTCCTCTTCTCCCATTTTTTCCCTTCCTGGAGCCCCCCTCCTTTTCTCTCCTGGTATGTCTGAGCTTATATTCTCTGGGTTGAGTTAAAGCAGAAACCTCTAGCAAGGTATTTTTTTTTTCTCATTGTTGTTTCATTTTTTAGAAATCATCTGAAATAAGTGTGATTCATAAGTCTATATTTAAATAAGTATTTACTGTGTTGAAGACATTCGCTGGAAGAAGGGCCTAACGTAGCTAAGCTTCCAATTAATTTGACTAGCAGAAAAAAATAGAGAATATAGACACATTTATACACGTTTTACTGTCTTAAAGAATTGAGATCAATATATATTTTAAATTAATCTCATTTTAGAATTGCATTTAATATTTTCACAAAAGAAAAAGATTAACTTTCCTCTTTTTAAAAGTGTATTTTTGTGCTCTTTGATTTTTATTTTTTCATCGTGGCTACAAATATCAACCCTTTCTTCTCCCCAGCCCCAGCACCCATCCCCCATCCCCCATCCAAAAATGAATGCAAAGAAATACTATTAGACTGTCTGGTTATGTATTTTTTATGAGGCCATACAAGACGCAGCCTGACCCCTTGCAGCTCATGTTATAAGCACACTGAAGATGCTTTTCATTTGGGTTTTGCTTTTCAGCCTGGATGACCTCTATTAAATAAAAAAAGGGGGGGTGGGCGTGGGGGGGCAGGCCTAATATGTGACCCCAGGGACTAGTTGCTTCAAGGATTACATTTAATTCATATGATAATATTGAAATATAATGTTCCTTGGTCTAATGTTTTGGTTATTTTCTTTTTCTCTTTATTTTGGGGACTCACTGATGAGTCTGGTCATTTTTTTTTTTTTAATCAATTTTGGGTAGAAAGCTATAATTTGTGCATTAGGGTCAGATTCTTAAAATTACATTTCCCCCCTCCTTTTCAAATTCAAGCCATGAATACATAGCATCGCTTTTTTCATAGTTTCTCCGAGAGACAGAAATTATTTTCTCTGATGTGTGTCTGCAAAGAATTATGTTTCAAATAAAGAAACAATTTTTATTTTGGCATTTATTTAACCATCCTCAACAATTTGTCCCCAAGTTCTTTATTCGTGTGAACACTAACATCTTTTAAACTCCTTCCTTCTTTCCTTTGCAAAATCAGTTGTACATATAAAATGGTGTACTCTCATATGTGATAAGTCGTGATCTAGATAATGACCCACATATGTGTTATATGTAAATGTGCTATAATTCGTATTTTTACATTGCTTTTATAGTTATCCTTTTTATAATGCCCTGATTAAGTTACTGGATGCTCACAAGCACAAATTCTAAGGGACTAAAAAACTTCACTATGCATCATCTTTTTTTTTTTTTCCTTTTACAGAGAAACATTGTTCGTACCATTTAAGTTTAGGATTAATGTTCAAAACTAATTTGCAAACACATCCCTCTGGCCAGTTAGAATTATATTTCTATTAAAGTTTCTCACCATATCGGATGCCTTTTTGTCTTTGCTAGTTAAAATGAACAGGTTGAGAAATGGAATTGAACTACACACCATTTGTTGTATTTTGAAAATGTTTTTATTCCTTTCACTTAACAGACTAGCACGTAATTTCTTTGAATCAGCTGCTGTTCATCAGTACTGCAGCGGCTCAGGCTCACTTGTCTTCGAAGGCAGGTTCCTTGGAGGGACAGTAACATTTCACCGGAGCTAATAAAGTCAATTAGGATAATATTATACAGTAGGCCACTAGAAAATCAGCTGCATTTTATCTATGTTTTTAATTCATACCAATTTTACACTTCATAAAGAATATTTAAAAGGACCTATTATTATTAGTTACATCAGCTTACACATATATTTAATTGCAATTTTTCTTCTTTCCTTCCTTTCTCCCTTCCAATCCCTTCCTTCCTCTTCCTTTCTTCCTTCCTTTCTTCTTTTCTCTTCTTTTTTTTCTTTTCTTTTCCTTTCTTTTCTCTCTCTTTCTTTCTTTCTTTCCTCAGTTGTTGCAAGAAAATTTGTGGAGATGTGCACACATTTTTATTACCATAAAAGTACTCGTGAAACTGATAAAAGCTGGGAAATTCATCTCAGCAGCTTGAAACCCCATCTCAAGCCAGTCCCTTATTGCCCAGGTATTGCCACAAATGTGATTCAGCAAATAAAGCCCCTAGCTGCCTGGTCCCCTCTGCAATCAGCAGGAAAGTGATTCCGCAATGGGGTTTTCACAATGACTCATAATTTTCCTACATTTGTTTGCATCACAGTCTTAACATTTTTGACATCTGAGTTACTGGTGAAAACGTTCATATGTCTCTGTGTATACATATAGTACATATATTTTTGTCTTGGCTAGTCACTGTATGTGAGAGGGATGTTTTAAAAACAGACTCCAGGTTCTCCTTTGTAAAGCATTAAGCTGTGACCCTCCCCTCCTCTCTTCCCTCCCCCTATAGCCCAGGACTTCATGATGCCTTCTTGACTGCTAGCTGAACATGGACTTGTCTTTTTATTTTTTTTTTTTATAAACCCAGTCACAACACAGAAAGAGGAGGAGGAGGAAGATAGAGAGAGAGGGGGGGAGAGAGAGAGACAGGGAGAGAGAGAGAAAGAGAGAGAGAAGTAAAAATCCTGAAGGATGGTTCTCAAAAATTCTAAAGGAACCACAGGGAATTCCTTTTAAGAGCAACAGAAAGCAAGCTAGCTGAGGTAAGGCAGATGTGGACAGCCTTTCTTTTCTTTCCTTCCCTTTCTGTCTCTTTCTGTGTCTTTCTCTTGGTTCCCCTTTCTCCTCATATTCTCTCTCTCTCTTTCCCTTTCCATTCATGTGTTCTCTCTCTCCCTACCCCTTCCTCCCACCCCCTCCCAGAGCTGTTTCTTTATGGCTCCGGGAGGGTAGGTGGGTGGGGGATCTAACTTCTTCCCTGCATAAGCAATCTGAGAATGGAACTCATGTGAATATGCAAATAGGACTGCCTGGGCCGCGTTGCTGACACGTGTATGTGTTGTATCCTTCTCCCCACCTCCCTGTCTTAGCGTCTGATCTTCAACAGATTGCTGTTGTTTCTTGTGATCACCAGCACAGCGTGCTGGAAAGAGAGATGGGGGGAGAGGTGGGGATTGGAGGGAGTGTTGTGGGGCTGGAAGGCAGGAAATCAGACATGATTGCTGTGACTTTTTTATATTAATGTGTGGCTTTTTTCTAGCTCATTTGCATGTCAAAGTGGCGGAGGTGTGAGGGCAGAGATTAGTATGGAGATGACATAATGATGCAATGAATTAAATGTGATCACTTCTCAGAGCAAGGGGGATGGGGGCGAGGGGGTGGGGCGGTGGGGGGGTTGGGGGAGAGCAAGACAGAGTGAGAGAGCAAGAGGGGAGCGCCGCTTCTGATCTTCACCACACAGTTGATTGATGTCACCAGTGAACAGAATGCATCTTTTTATTTTGATGATGGTGATGGTGGTGGTGGTGATGCTGATTGCCATGATTACACTTATCGTTAGTGTGAAATTTGAATTTTAAGTGGTCAGTGCTGCAGCTTCAGTGCACGTGATTGTTTGGTCCATCAGTGCAAACCCTTTACTGTCAAAATGTAACGCCGCTCTTCGTTTGCTTTTATTTAAAAAGGAGGATACAACATGCAGGAAAGAGATTACTAATTTGTGATGTTACACAGTGGGCTGGGATACCAAGGTTTTTCCCTGTAGCTTCAGTTCTGTTTTGTATGTGCCCCTCCACCAGAAAAAGAGAGAGGTCGAGATTAAAAACATTTTTATTATTACAAAAAAAAATCTTTCACTGGATCGGTGGGGTGGCAAGGGTTTCAACCGTTGACAATAAAGAAAATGCAATTTCATCTCTGGCATTCAGTGTTATCTCCCTTTAATAACAAAACCAAACCAGACTGATTACTGAACAAAGCAAATTCTCAGGCGGCTAGTTGCAGGTCTGAATGCAGGAGTAAAAACTGAACATTTTTTCCCTTTCCTTTTGGCTGTTTTGTATGCAACACCTGCGAATGTGCACGGAGTAGTTGTAAAAGGATTTGTGTAGGAAGAAAGGAGAGGCTTAAAAAAAAAAAAAGAACTCTCCCATAATTAAAAGTAGAAAAAGAATATAAACACAAACTACAAAGATTTTTAGACTGCGTTGATTTATTTGTTTTAAAAATCAAATTCATTTTGTCTGCCAGTAAGTTTTCCTTTGATTAGTCTCAGCTACTGCTTCTTCAGGAGGTCAGACTTCCTATAGTATAGACAAATCAGTATAGAAATTTAGGACTAATTGTTATGTGTGCAGTAACCCTGATGATATAAATGAGCACTTAAGAATCCACAGAACATCACTAACATTAATTTATTGAAAAAGAAAATCCAAAGCAACTCCATTAGTTTTTCTCTGTTATTGTTAAGGATTTTAAATGGATTTCCTAATTGGATAATTTTATTCGCAAGAATAATATACAAATGGAAAACAAGTCCTAACTCAGGGGGATGGGGGTATTGGTCTGCGCAAGGAGGAAGAGCCAGTGTGAGAGTGAGCTACTGTCAGCTTCTAGAAAATCTGGTCAGATAGTGCACTAAAGAGGAAGGTGAAGTGTTGGGAGGAAAACGCGCCACGTGTGAGGACCAGCTGGCCAACCTCCGTGAGGGCAGAGGGTGCTTTAAGCATGTTCAAGCGATATGGCTGATAAATCCATATGCCTTCTTTGTATGATATTTAAAAACGTCGATCATCATTGCCCCTCTTTGATCATAGGCACTTCACAGTCGTCTGTTCTAAGTTTTTCCTAAGATGGAACATCACGTCTTCACCCTCTTTCACTCGCTCTCATCCACACCTCTGGCATTTTCTGTCTACCGGGTTCACCTTCTTAGAGGGGCACTTGGGTTTGCATCCTGTCTCTTCCCCTTTCCCAGATGGCAGTAGTCATGCTTGCTCTAAGCTGGGTCTCACTGAATGCTGTGCGAGACTACTATTAATAGAAAAGTATCTTGTGTCCTATTCTTATACCCTTTGTCTGCCAAATACAGAGAATGAATCAAGATCGCCGGCCGAAGAAAAGTTCTTGAGTGCTAGTCTGGAGTGGCTTGCCTTCTGTGCATCAGCACCTGTATCCTTGCTCTCCATCTGCCCCCAGGTAGTACTGCTACCTCTTCTGCATCCTGCTTTCTCCTTGCCTTAGTCTTCTAGGCCAATAAAGAAGAAAGGCAGGGATGAGGATTGTTCCTATTGATCTGCCCAAGGGGATCATTAGGCATCTGTATCAATCTACAAATCAGTGGGCCTGTGTTACTAGCTTGGGCAGTCATTGCCAATTTGTTCCTATTAGATGGAGGAGCCTGGAGGTGTTTGATGAGCAGATTGGGTCTTTATCTCAGTGCTAGAGAGAGTGCAGAGAGCAGAGAGCAGAGCTTGCTGCCAGAGAGCAGAGCTTTACAGGAGGTTTTGTTGTTGTTGTTGTTTTTTTTTTTTTTTTTTTTTGGTGGAGGGGACAGGGATCCTTATGGTTATTGGGTTTTTGTTTGTTTTGTTTTTGTTTTTTTGCCTGAAACCTGTCTGTACCTTAACTAGACCTCCAGCACCAAGTCCTCACTGAATTGTCTGTAGTTACAATTAACCCCCACGTTGCCTTCTCGGGGGCCCTGACACCTCCACAGAAAGCTGCCACAGAAATACTTTCTGGAGTATTATTTTGTGATTCTTTTCAGGACGGGCATCTGAACGATTGAAATGTAAACACTTTTCCTGTTCTTCCACCGGCTTCTCCTTTGCTGAGAGAAGCAGTGTTTTTTACTGTTGAGCAGGTGACCTTTTTAGCTGTCATTCTCTCTGTAGTTCAATTAGAGAAAGTAAAAGTTAAACTCCAGGTAATTTTGTTTGGGGAATCCTGTTTATCTCTTGGAATTGAAATCGGGAAAGAAGCATGTTCCCATTGCCATGCTTTTATTTTCTTTTTTTTTTCCATCTTTTAAAATATCATCCTTGTGTTTAGTCCTTGGCTTTGAAAGAGCAGCAACTATGGCGAAAGCCATGCTCTCTTGAATACATGTAGATGTGAAAAATAAAAATGATGTTTCCATAGGGGAAGGGGAGGGGAGAGGATAATGAGTGAATAAGCACAATTTATGCTGTTACTGCTGCTAGCATGACATTTCCTCTTCATTATTTTGTGAAAACCTCAATTTTAAACCTGGTTTTACTCATTCCTGACGTGAGCATTATTCAGTATAAATATCTGTCCATTGCCAGACCATTGTGATGCTCTCAGTGACATTTTTGCTTTATAGCTTTTGGTGGGGGGTGAGGGAAGGGAGGCCAGGGAAGGTAGACTAATGCAGATGGGGAGGGAGGGGATCAGGCAGTGTTCACTTCCTGGGAGCTCTGTTTTTATCCTGCCCTTGAATTTGTTACTTGTGAATCATAAACTGTTTTTCTGAGCTGGGGCTGGCGGGGGGAGGGCAGTGGGTAAAGGAGCCCACCTGAGTTATCTGTGTAGCACCTCTGTGTGTTCTCTTGAAATTTGTCCATCCTTACAGAGGGGCAAAATGGTTTTTTGTTTGTCAATAAAACCTTTCATATTTTGAGTATTAAAAATGGCATGAACTCTTGAGACTTCACCTCAGTCTCTAAGTGATTTTTGCCTGTTTTTAGTTCTCTGACTTACTTCAGATAATTGTTAAGGAGAAACCTGCATTTTAACTACTTTAACTATTTTAACTACTTTAGAAACTTTAAATGTAGTGATTATTACTGTTTGTTGGTTTGTATTTACATTTTTCTCACCTGTGTAGTTGTTGTCCTTTCTTCCGTGCTCCCCCCCCCCCCCAGCCACTCTAAAACACTCATTTCCTTCCATTTGACAAGCGCCTGCTTTTTTTTTTGGTGGTGGAGTAGCTCACAGAACTTCACAGAAAGACATCTGTGTGGGGTATATGATTGCTGGAAGTTAAACCGTCTTAATTTATCATAAACCAGACATCCAGTCAACTTTTATCTTTACAGTGCATGTACAGAAATTGATTTGGAGTGGACTCAGAGGAATGTTTTAAGAGTTTGTTTTGCAAATATTTATAAACCCTTTTCTCTGGAGCAGAGTCGATTTTAGAATAGTCATCATACGCTTAAGAACTGAGCTTATTATGAGGAAAATGCTGCCAAAGTCTGTTGTTTGCTTTATTGTGAGGGCTGGGAGTTCAAATTTCTTTGGCCACTGACATACTCTCGAAGCTAGAGATAGGTGTGAATAGGCTGGTAATTTTATTCATCTTCATGATGCCCTGCTCCATTTTTTGCACCCCATGAGAACTTTAAAATGAGTGAAACAAGCTAGGTGCTCACTTGGATTTTTTGCCTGAAGGACAGAAAGCGGATTTTTTTGCATCTTTCTTCAGGAGAGAAAAGAAACCCATCATTTTCTCATTACATCCAGGATTATTATTTAAGGAAGTTGACAGTATGTTGCAACTTTATAGAAACTTTTAATCATGGAGCATCTGGCTCTTGAGCCCGGGCATTTATAGTTTGCAGTTCACCTCGCCCATGCACTGGGGACATTGCTTTGATTTCTCTCATAGTGATAGAAAACATTTTCATTCCTTAACACACTGTTTGTTTATCTACCCATATATCTCTCTGGTTTTTCTTGTTTTATTTAGTGTGGCTTCAGATGTGCCGTTTCTCCATGAAACAATTGATACATTCTCGGCACGCTGTTGTGAGTAGAAAAAACTCCTAGATTAATGGTCAGTGTCTCACACACGTACATTTGTGTTGTGATACTACGGAGGAGCTGCGAATTACTGACAAGATCTAGAATAATTCCTAATGCTGTCGAAGGCTTCATTTTCTCCTCGGCATGATGGATGAGGCATAAGAAGTGCTTTCTGAGATCATTATGTGCATCATTCTGTTAAGTGTTATTAAAGTCCGTCTGTCTTAGGCAGCAGAAACAATATCTTTGCCCTTATTTTGCTCTTGTTTTTAAAAACAGCAACTGCAGATCCCTTTCTTCCTAATATGAGCTTTGTTTTTTGAAATTATCTGGCTACTAATTTGTGCCATAAAATTATCAAGAATTACATTCTTCTTTCTACTTAAAATTTGATATTAATCCATAAGTGAATTCTGGTCCATTTTGAAACTAATTCTCAAGAAGTGCTTTAGAAATGCATTTTACTAAAAAAAATATAGGAGATGTGGGAAGTAACTAGAATTTGGGGTGTGAGTTTCAGTCTGTGACTTCAGAGAGCTTTATTAGTCTTTTATTTTCTGGGCTCCAATTATTTTAAATATCCTGACTGTTAGTTACCTCGAATTGATTGTGTAAGAAACAGGATGAATATGAATTTGGCAGATATTTCATTGAATTCCTTCCTTAGAGGCAGATGTATTTTGAGCTGACAATGCAAAGCCATGTAAATAGGGATGAAAACTTTGTTCTAATACTTGGTCAGGGAATGGAGGGCAAATTTCCCTTAGTCAGTTGGGGGTACTTGTTGTTTTTGAATGGGAGTGGGCTAATGGGGGTCTGGGAGTCAAAGTAGCTGTGCTTGTTTAATAGGGCAGTCCAGGTAAATTACAGATGGTTCATATTATATCTCAAGCAATTTCACCCCAACAGAAGAATTTACTTTAAATGTTTGTAACCTTCCTTTAAGTCACAGATTTTTTTGCAATAGTAAAATTGAATCTGCTTTACAGAACATTTCCATTATACCCAGTAACCCTCCCCCATCACTGTTTTGTTGTTGTTGTTACTGTTTTTTAAGAGTATGGTAGAGCATTTGTAGACCCTGGCAGGTTTATCAAAAGAAAATGAAACAAACAAAAAGGAGTAGATCATCATACTTTCCTTAAAAGCGCTGCCTGCTCTGTTCAGAGATTTAGCGAGATCTAGATAGGCTCGCTTTTACACTTTTAATAAAATTATATAAGTTTGATGCACAGCTGGCATAAGCTCAGCCATCCACAGCATAGCGCATTTTTGAACATTTAATTTTATATTTGAATAATTCTCCAGATCAGGCTATAATCATGAATGTCATATAAAAAGATTTTTTTATAAATTACATTATTTCACAGATGTGCAAATACTTCTGAGAAAAAAATTACATTGATCAGTTTTTAATACCCCCCTGTCTCACCCTTCAGTCAAAGGGAAAAATAGCTTTTTTCCCATCTTTGTCTTCAGAAAGGTGCTAGATTGTAAACATCTGAAGGAAATGAAAGGGGGTTGGCCAGTCCACCCCAAACTCTTTCCAGATTTTCAATCCTTTCAGCAGCAGCCTTCAGTTTTCAGAAAAGAGGGAGGGTCTGGGGGGAAAAAAAGAAAGGAGATGTCTCTGTTTATTATTAAAATTTAAAGTGAGAAGCATTGCTATAACTGGCTAATTTTGAATCTACTAATTTAGAGGGTTGCACAACAAGAGGCAAAATTTAGACAACGTGTGTACTGCGGTAATTGGGAAAAGATAAGGCATTTGCAGCTAATTAAGATCTAATTCTGGAAAAAGGACAATAAGCAACAGATGGCTATCGTTTCTTTTATATTTCTGAAACAATAGCATGTGGATATTTAATTCAAAAACTATTCAGGCAAACAGATATTTTTACTTAGGCAGAAAGATGATTATTCTTCGTATAGTGTTTCTGAAGCGTTGTGTATTTATTTTAGTTTAAATAAAGGCATTTCAGAATTTGTGTTTTGCAAATATTGGACTATTTCCCCAAGCAACATTTGAAGTCATGGATTGTGGTCATTTTGGGAACAGTCACCTGGGGCTTGAAATACCACTCTCACTCAGGGCTGAATGAACAAGTGCTTTTGAATCTGAAACAAACAATTTAATTAAAAGTCTTGACTGTGCAGATTTTTTCCTGTTTCTTTCCTTAATGGCTGTGACTGGGTAACATGGCATGGCCATCAAACCCATATAATATTTGGATATTTGATATGTTGTCTCAAAGATATTCTAAAAGTGGGAAAAAATTGCATTAGCATTTGGCCCATGGATAATGACCTGGTCAAGCTGGCTGCAGGTTTTCAGGACTTCTTTACTGACCCAACATAAGTATTCTTTTTTTTTTTTTTTTTGGACCCAAAACACAGAGAATAATATACAAAAATAAAACAAGGTGTATTCAGATCAGTAGGTATGAAATCACAATTGCCTCTTTGTCTTTTGGAAACCATACATGCCAGATACACTATGAGAAAAATAATCTAAAATGTTGGGTTTATTTTCAATATGCAAGTAGTATAAAAATATGCAAGCTCTGATCGCAGTGGGCTGGAAACCAGTCCACAGAAATGTGTAACGAAAGCTGTTACTGTAAGTGCGGTTCATGTATTGGAACAGCTGTGACAGCCTGATACAGTTTAACACTTGTTCAATTATAAGAAGAAGAAATTCAGAAGGGAACTTGATTTAGATAAGAATTTTAAATAATCCTTGAGATTTTCTAAGGAAGTTCTCCTTGCAATCAAAATCATACCTTTTCTCTAGTTTGCCCTCTTCTCTTTTCCAATATTTAGCACCCCACTCCCTTGGAAGGACCAGCTGTGCTTGACTTGAGCACCTTTTCCTTCCAAACTCTGCTCGTATTTTATGTTTCTTCAGGTCTGGGTTACAGCGATCTGCAAATTATTTCAGGTGTCTGCTTTTTTATATTCACTTAGGAAATTGCAAAGGAATCACTTAGTAGCCAGCCGCACTTTATACCCATTCCTTTTTTTTCGTTTTCAAGTGATTTTACTGTGTTTTTATGTAGATACGTTTAAGTGCAACATAAGCAGGCTGACTCTGATATTGACACCAAACCTTTAGGTCTGGGAATTTGGACACATGCCCCTGTTGTCTTTTTGTTTAGCAAATGCTTGATTGATGTGGGTGCAATGTGTGTGATGTACATATTGTATATATTGTTTTATGTATGTATACATGTCTATATAATGTATAGATGTACACACATATACATATATGTGTCTAATAGGGTACAGTATCTGTGCTTCATCTAAACTAATTCCTAGAGTAACTGAATGCAGAAAGAATGTATGTTCGATGTGTAAAATCTGTTAGCTAAACTTCTTATTTTCTAAGCTGAGTTGTCTCTATGTTTTTTTTTTTATGTGGTCAGGCTCAGTTAGCTAAAACTGTATTTTGAAACTGAAATATTAGTGGTGTTTTCTTGGTGTTCTCAAAAATTAGCATCTTCACATCATTTTGAAATTGCCTTCCTCCAAAAACAAACAAACAAACCCATAGGACAAACAAGCCAGTCTTTAAGCTAACAGAAATTATTTAGTATTTTTAATCTGAAAGACTATTGTTTTCTCAATTTCATGAAAAATAATACTGCCAGTCATTTTCTAAAAAAGCCCAAATCCCTGATGATTATGATCAAGGCCTGCTGGTAGGCAGCATGGGAAGTATGTGTTTGTACCAGGGGACAGGTGACCCTCAAACTTCCATGATTTCCACCAATTTTAAATTACTTAAGTCTCTGACACTATATACTAACTTTTTCAAGTGATTTTTCAGGATAGTTACTATCCAAGAAGCTTACAACAGGGTCTGTGCATTAAGAGTCTGGCTGGAAAGGGGGAAAATGGTGAAAGCTATCTTTTTTTTCATTCTGTAGTGGTTGATATGGGCAATTTAAAGTAGGATCCTGGAATTTCCAGACCCTGACTCTATCTTCTAAGTCATTTCTGTACCTGGAATAAAATGTTGCTGTAGAAATTATTGACATAATAGTCCCCATGAGGACTCATAGCCATCAAAGTGAAATCTCACAATAAATTCAGAGGCCACCTGGAGAACCACCGTTAAAGAGCTTTTTAGAGGAGGAAAAAAAAACTTTAAAAGCTTAATTCTTCTTAAATATAAGTTCACTGATCATGTTTCTGTACCACTTTCCTAGAGTTTAGTTCTTTACTTTTACCTTTGTTAAATAATCCTTTAAAGCTTTTTTGACAGCAAAAATGCTGTGTTTTGTATAGATGACATCACTAGCCCAACTCCAGCCACGTTGAAAGCCAAGGGGTTACTAAGCAATAAACCTCAGTCAGGATTTCTGTGTGTCTCAGGGCATAAAAGCCTTAAAACGTGAGGTGGGTCTTAGTGATCTGCGGGACAAACATTTCTACTATAATACCAGAAGCATTATTGATCAGTTTGGGGGGAACATTTTTTTTAAAGCTAATTAGTCTTTGCAGAGTTGAATAACTAATGCTGTTTTACACTTAGCACTTAGGCGGTGCTTTTCATCTTCAAAGTGCTTTGAAAACATTAACTAATTAATCATTAGCTAATTTAGCAACTGACGATAAAAGTTAAGAGTCTGAAAGAGGCTGGATTCCACCAGTGTTTTGTACACAGTAACCCCTCTTTGGAATAAAAGGAAAGGCTTTGTCTGGAAGGGAACCATGGGGGCAGGTTGTCAGGTGTGGGGGACTTTTGGGGACGCTGCTCAGGTAATGTCTATAGAGAACTGAAGCAAAACCCTTTAGGTACATACTCCTGAACAATCATAACAGGCAGTGATCAGCTTTTTTTTTTTTTTTTTTTTTTTTTTAAAGCTACCACAGTAGCAGGAAGTACCCCGAGTATATCAGAATGCTGAAATTTACAAGTACGGCAGTCGTAGGCAGAATGGGAAGTATGTGCATGAATGAATGATTGTTACCAGTAAACCTTCCGGGGTCCATTGCAGTGTAAACCAGGAATACTATCATGGAAATCTAGCTTAATTTGGGAAACTTAATGCAGAAGCAGAAGAGAATTTTCTTCCATGTCGTGACAAACAGAACGCTTTCAGGGGGCTTGTCTGCTCTGCACTGTAGTCCCATCCATTATGTGAATGAGATGTGAAAATAGTTCCTTGTTTCTCTGAGATATCAGCAGACCGCACAAGCTGAGTTTCTTTAAAAATACAGAGACAGTTCATCTATAGACTTTTCTGAATGAGTGAGTATGTGTGGTCCAGCTCATTTAAAGAAAGAAGCACTTCACAAAGCCACCAGTATTATAGAATGTGGTACCAGAGACTGCAGTTTTGAAGAGTGAATATACTTTGCTTTGCATTCAATTCCTTCTCAATCCCACAACCATTTTCGTGCAACAAGGAAAAAAGCAAGATTTCAAAGTATTAAAAAAATGTCAGATGTTAAAAATCTGTTTTCTTTGCGCTTGCTTGTTATCACCAAAGGGTTGGTAAACACGGGAAGCAAAAGACAAGTATTGTTTATTTTATTTTATTTTTTCAGTGTGAATGCTACTGAAAGATGAGTATCTGATTGAAGACTGCCCATCAACCCAAGTTAGATGATAAAAAGCAACAGAAACAGACAATGCACATCTAGTACAGTTTGTTAGGTACTGCAGAATTATTCAGTGTTCTGTTGGAAAAATTTGAGTGGAACCTGAACATATGTCCTGGGATAGAACTTAAAAGATGTTATCCCTAGTTATAAGTTATAGTTATAAATCCTAGTTATAAATCCACTTTCTCCTTTTAAATTTATCTCAAGCTCGTCTTTTGCAGACAGACAATTTTAGAAAATCCTCAAATAGTTTCAAGTTATGTCCCTAATTTGGAAATTTAAACCTTCCCTGTTAAAATTTTCTATTTTGGAGGCAAAAGACTTCATGTTCAAAGATAACCTATTTTTCTGTTCACTTTTTGACTCTGGATGGTGAAGTTGTTTAATGTAAACATTGAATAAAAGAACTGCCAATTTCTCTCCGCACTGTCCATCTGAACCCTCTGGTTGGTCTAATATGCCATCAAGATGACAATTTTTTCCCTTGCTTTGGGGGCATATCCTTTTGACAGCTACCATCCTTGAGCCAGCTCTTCCCTTCCTGGAACTCACTCCCTAGAACTTGCAGGGGAGCCCTCTGGAAAGGTCAGGAGCCCTGATTAGCTATGAGGTGCAAGAAATTTTTAAGTGGAGATTACTGCTTTTCCATTCATATCTTGTATCTTAAAAAATATTTTCATGCAACATGAATCATGTAAGAACGAATGTATATAACACTGGAATTAGTATCCTACAACTGTTATCATTGGGCAGAACAGGATTTTGTTGCTGAGGTGACTTTGGCAGTGTGTGGAGACCTTGATGGTCACAGCTGGGTGTGTGAGGGTGCCATTGGCATCTCTTGGGTAGAGGCTGGGGATGCTGTTCACCACTCTACAATGCATAGGACAGCCCCTTGTAAACAAAGAATTATCTACTCCCCTAATGTGAATAGTGTGGAAGGTGAGAATGTCTGCTCTTTACTCATGCCTGTACCCGTACTTAGTATACTTAGTATATTCGTACTTAGAATATACTAGCAGTAGCTCTTAGGTAGGAACATATTTTCTTTTTGATAATGCTTATGAAATAAATTCTTATTTAGCTGGTGTGATAGCCCGTTCTTGTTTCCTAAATATGTCTTTCTTCAACTTGAATAATTTTGCATAGAGAGTGAGAAATGGTGGCCCTGCCTCCTTTCTGTCTCTCACTTTTAAAAAATCACAGAGCAGGCCAGCCAGAATGAAAGAGAAATGCACACATGAGCAAAGGATGTATTGGTGGAAATGTGAGAATCTGGCTGGAAGAACCTGGACAGATTTTTGCTTTCTATAGGCTACCTTAGATTCTGAATTTCCTACAGCATAAGAGGATATAAAAAGAGACTTTATGCTTATGGTGTCAGGGCTCTCCCTGTGTCTCCTCTCTTCTTTACTCCCTCCTCAGTAGAACCCTTGCCTTTTACCATTGTGATTTTTAGGGATAAAAATAATCTTGTGCAGAAAAAATTCTAACACAACTGCTTATAAAAATCACAAGGTAGAGACTGCAGAAAAGAACCCCAAGGTCACTCACTCACTGTTGGTGATTATTTTTCTGGGTGTTGTAAACTTGTTACTCAAGAGTAGTTGGAAGGAGCTGAGAAAGAGGCTTTTAGCTGGAAATTAAGAAGCAAAATGCTGGGAGGAGATCACAGATGAAGAACAATGATCTATAATAACTGATGTTTTGATGACAATATATATTTTTTTCTTATCTTTTTTAGCAGTGAAGAATGTAGGACTGATGTCTCCCCAGTTAAATCTCTGCCTTTTAACTAGCCTTGCTGTTTAAAGTGAAGTTGAACTTCACTTTCCCAGTAGATGGCATTGTAGTCTGTTCAGTGAAAAAGAGCTTTCCCTAACCAATAGGACTTTAATTTTTTTCTCTGAGCTTCCTCCTTGATAATGCACCCTCCTCCCCCTTGCATTAAATACTAGCTTGAGGTTATAAATAAGAATCATGTTTTCACTAGTTACCTGTAACTCTCAAAAGATTTGATTTAAAAAAAGAAAGATACAGTAGATAATTTAATATCTCTATATCAAATAAAAAATATATAGACTAGATTTGGGATTGTGGCATATGGAAAAAATATGCAAGCATGGAATATTTTCAGACTACACTGTTTCAAAATGAGAGCTGCCCCTGGTCTTCCTAAGTACACTTTTCAGTATTAATCCCTTATACTTACAGCATTTTAGTGTCATTGTGAAGAGAAGCCTTAAGAAAGTTACTCTGTGTCAGAGATTTTCAGACCCAATGTGTTCTCCTCAACGGAAACCCTGACATAGTTTGAATCTTCTTTATTTTCTAACTGTTTAGCATTCTCCTCTCCCCTCCCCTTTTCTAAACCATCTTGCCTGGCTTTCATGTATTTCATATGTAGGACAAATACTTGCCTATTTGGGGAGGTTGATTCTAAATATATTTTTTTCATGGTATTCTGTTTACTTATTTTAAACCATTAAACCTAAAAAATAACAGCAGTGATAGATTGAGTTAAGGGAAGTTGTTACTGCTTGGTGTTAGAAAGAGATGCCTAGGTGCGCTTTATTATTGTTATTTTGCTTATTACGCAGGTCCCTGAAGAATAGTCAGAACATTAAACTGGGTTTTAACCAAAAGACAGAAATGATGTGAAGAATAGACAGATTGGCTTAAAAAATTCATAAAGAGGATTTACCTATGTAAATACCTCTTTAAAATAAAGAGATTGAATGTATTGACAATTACAATCAAAATGGATCTTTTTTTTTTTTTTTCAGATGAACTTTGAAGGCAAAAATACGTTTGTGTGTGTCTCGGTGTATGTTTTAACAGAATCTGGGTTGACCCTTTAGATTCCTTTTTTTTCTGTGGGGTTACTGTTTTCTGTTGTATAATATATTTTGCTAAAACTATTTTTTTCCTCCCCAAACAAAATCCTCTTTCCACTGAATATAATCTATATTTCTCTGATAGTCATTTGATAATAATGTTTGACTTCCATTTATCAATACTGTTTCTTTCCATTATTTTTAATCACAAGATTATAAGCTGTGTATTTAGTTATTATTTAAGCTAAGTGGTGTCTTAGCTGTTAGCTCGAAAAGATAATGTCCCAATATCAGGATTAAGTTTTCATCTGTATCAACTGGCTTAAAAATACCCAACTTGATTCCTTTTGAATTAACTCAGTCTTATTTTATTTTATTTTATTTTTTTCAATATCACCTATCACCATAGTAACCACTAGCTGTCAGTTCAGCTTCTGACATTTTTCTCATTTGGTAAGATTTCAGAATTGCCATCCTCCCTGCCAACATGTCATGAACAAGAAAAAAAAAATTGCATGAAAAATCTAATGGGTGTCTGGTCTGATTGTCCTCATTCGTGGCAGGAAAGACAAAAACTGATGAATTGTGAAATGTATTCAGAGGGATTCAAGGAAGCAAGTGCCTGGGACCCCCCTCCCCCCCAAACCTCGTTTTCATTTTGTTATGCTTGATGCACCGTACATGCTTACCCTGACACTTGGGTTTGTAGAAATTTAAGATGAACAATTTTTACATTCACCCTCCTGATCTCTCTCCCCTACCTTGTTTTTTTTTTTGTTTTTTTTTTTTGTAAAAAGTCATCATTAAAAATAAAGTTAACAGGGCTCGTATTTAACGTGACTTCTCACTTGGATCATAGATTTTTAGTAAGTCCAAATTGGCTTCCAGTATTTAAGATGTTGTGCTTGCAAAGGTACAGCTCTGTTTTGGAGCCATGTATGGACCGTGTATGCACATTGTGGATTTTGTGCGTGTGTGTGAGTGCGCGCGTGTGTGCGCGGGTGGTTGAGAAAGGATATTAGGCCCATTTGAAAAAAGAAACAAAGCTGATTCTGGACCTTTTCTAGGACTGGTTTCTCATGGCAAAGAAAAGTAAGAGAAACACTGTATGCTCTAATTCTTTCCAGCTTTCTGGTTTAACAAATGAATGGGGAAAAATCTTGCTAATGAATTTCTACCCCAAATACCTGGCTGGGTAGTGGATGAAAGGAGCTGTTTCTATACTTATTTCCTTCCTTTTGATTGCCAAACTTGCTAGAGCAAAAAGCACAGAAGAAAGGTAAGTGATTAATGTACTTCAGCTGATGTAAACATGCAAATTATTGAATAAATGTTACTGATAAGACACGGATGTATACCCCATATATAGATCTTATCACTGATGACCTACGCAAGACATGTAATACGTATGTGGTCTCAATACAAGTTTAAACATATTATGTATATTAGCATGTTTGTATGCACACAGACGTTTGTACTGTTAATATGTCCTTAAGCTATCTAGGTGTACGTGGGTTTGATAAAACTTACATGTCTTTCCAGAGGTTTTGTTTTGAGCTAGATCAATCTTATAGGGCATTTTTTTTTCTTAACAGTCTACAAATTCAGGCTCAGCAGCAGGAACTCATTCCAGAAACATAAAGCTGATTTGATAAGCAGCTGCAGGATCCAGTGCCTTTTTCCTAAGGGGTGGACAACCTTAGGTTCATGCATGTAGGATGTCGGGATGTTTCCCTTTCACATCTCATATTCTGTAGCTTGAGCTCCTTTAAAACAATTCACACACTGCACAGTTTGGGGGCACCTCGCAGAATTTATTGCAGATTTTTATTCACAGGTATATTTAAACATTACGTATGGCTAAGAAAGAATGGAAAGGCCCAGTGAAAAATATCTCCATTAAGGATCAAAGTTTCTTAATTTAAAAAGCAAAATCACATGTATATTTTTGATGCAATTTATGTGAATATTAAAACATTTAATGTTCAGTGTAGGTGGATTGATAACATGATTTTGGCATCCATGATTAATGATGTGCTAGAAATATACATGCCTAAGTGCATACATATGTATACGGCTGTACTGTGTGTGTAAAGTAAGCAATTTGGTTCATCATGCTTTTGTTATTTGATTATTTTTAAATTTAAACACTTTAGAGAAACCAAACGAATAATGCTTGAATGTTTGCTGCTATTATTATGAACAAATATAACCCTAGAGAAATAACTAGAAAATTGATATTGAATCTCAGGGTATATTTCAAACACATATTTAGAAGTGGAAAAATAGAAAGTATTTTTTTGAGTGCTGGCAAATAAATTTACCTCATAAAAGGAAAAAGCCAGAAAAATATAAATCTTTTAATGAGAAATAATATTTTTATAAGCTATATTTTAAAATGAATGGTATAAACAGGATATACTTTAATGCCCTTATGCTTTATAAGATTTATAACAATAATCTGCAAAACCTTGTAACTGTGTTTGCACCTTATGTGCCTTCAAGCCATTGGACCTTGCAGTTAATTGTATAAATTCCATACACTATGGGAAATCATGAAGTAGCATTTATATTCAGCATGTGTCATGTGTATAAATATTAAAATATATTAGCCAAAAATGGCTGATTATTCCTCAAACATTTTGTGATAAATCTTATCTTTTTACAGGTTGGGTGGGGGAAACTAAATATTTTATGTTATTTGGAAATATTCTTTAAACAACCTAGATTTATTATTAACATTTTAAACATTTATAACTGCGTTAAAATATTCGTAGACTTAGCTCACTGAACAGCCATCTACCCGGGTAAAGTTGGTTTTGTGTGCAGCGTAGGCAAGTGTGTCAGACTTCACTCTTCTCTGGTGCGGTGCCTATGTAACCGTCCACTGGTGCCAGGCTTCGGTGTATAAAACCCCTGTTTGGGGATATGTTCCAAGGTACATGGGATCACTGATACAGAGCAGCTAGGACAACCATATGATCTGCATGTGCAGGATTATGTTGAAACCTCCATCCTTCTAATTCTTATCTTTAAAAAATACTTTTAATCCATCACAGATAGGAAGGCAGCACATAGGTGAATTTTTGCATGTGAAACCTCAATTTTATTTTCAGTGTGTATTTGAGGAGATAGTTTGAAAATGTGGGTTCAGCATCTCAAACGTAAACACACAAAGTCAGATATACAGATGTCTGATATAATAGCAGATGTAAAAAATGAGAGTGATACGTATTTATTGAGACTGATAAGAGATGCCTAATGAATAAACAAACACAGGGTTGAACTGTTTTACAAATGTATTTGGCAACTGCCCGTAGCAGTGAGTGTGTACATTTTGAGGGGAGGAAATGTCAGAACAGAGTCTTGTAAATACATGCAGCTGGAAAGAATAAAATAAAAAATGATGACTAGCGTTGACAGGCAGACTTGGGGTGTATGATATACTTTGTTCATTTGATTCTTAGAACTCAGTCGGGGGTTAAATTGGAATCCAGACATCAAAGAATTCTTCCACCAGACCCAAATTTTGCCCGTATAATTTTTTTTCTTACAGTTGTCATAATTTTAGCTAATTTCACAGTGCTATAAATTTTTACCGTTTGAAGTCTTTTTTTTCCTTTTTAAATATGCTCACAGTATGTATGTAATACATCTCACGTGAACTACACACACACTTGCCATTAGGTACACATACACATAAAAATGATCGACGTGCACACATATGTAATCACACATGTGCCTGGACATGCACATTCACACATGGAGAAAGAAGTGGCGTGGGCAGCTGCTGCGTTCATCTGACCTTAATCTTGAAATACTAAAGAGAAGGCTAACTGTTTTCAGTAACAGTGTATTTGTGTCTGTTTTCTTTCTTTTACCTGTTGTTGTTTTTCTTCCCCTTTTCTGACTGTTATGTCTGAAAATGTTGGAAGCCTATGGTGCTGCATATTTGGAAGCTTTGCAGATTTCTGTTATGATTTTTATCTGAAGGTCAGGGCTGAGGAAATACATCAGGTTGGGATGTTTGCCGTTTGCCATTTAGCCTTGCTCCTCTTATCAGATCATTTCATTGCGTGGGCCACAAACAAGGAACTCCTCTGAAGAGAGAGTAAAAATACGTGTTATTTTATTTGTATGCCATTTTCTTTCTAAAAAGAGAGTCACAACACCATTTCCGTATATACTTAACTTTCAGCGCTGCTTAGGTTCATTGGCTTATGATTATAATCCCATTTACCATTTGCATTTCTCAAGTAAAAATGTTAAAGGTAAGTGTGTCATTTCCCGGTAAAAAGTGAAAACAGTGATAAATCACCTCCATCAGGTAATGCGTCATTTCTGAGGCATTGGTATGAGTTCCCTATGACTGCTATTACGTGAGTAAATGCCACTTATGGCAAAGAAACACATATAAGGTGCTTAAGAGGATTTTCTTTACTTGTTCTTTCCACAGACCTAAGAATTTTGTTTTATAGATGGTAAACCTGCCGGTTTTCAAATGGGCTGTGCTGGTGCAGGGCAGTAATTTGGTCACCACCACCAGAGTGCGTAAACAGGCTTTGGCTCTCATTCTGTGAAATTAACATTCTTAATGGAAGCTCCAGGTAGAGAGAGCGTCTCATACTATGAGTGGTATAAGTTTATTGAAGGTAACTGTCCAATCTCCATCACTCATGCACTATTCAAAGGGCTTATAGAACCAGGGAAAATGAACTTCCGGTCTCATGCTATTAAGAAAGGATCTCTTCCTATTTACATGGAGTGTGATTAGATAGGAGCCATACTGGAGAATGAAAGCCATCATGATTAAGTGTTGGACATGGCTTTTGGAAACCAGGTTGAGAGATGCCTGTCAGCTTTTAGGATTATTGGGTAAGTAATTATAGTTCTAACTCCAACGAGTCCTTCATCTACAACTAAAAATTAGAATATAGGTCTCAAAGTTGGCTGTAAAATCTTGTATTTGGACCTGAGGAAAATCCTAGATGACCCTCATTATGGTGGACCTGCCATTTTTCATCAGTACAATTACTCTTTGAAATAATTTTGAAGGAATGAATCTCATTGGGAATTCCTGGAGGAAGCCAAGTTTCATTTCCCTAAGCATTTATCTAGCTCAGGGGGCTCTGAAGCTGCTTGTTGCTTTTCAGCGTGATTATTTATTTTGTTAGCTCTCTTGGCTACGGTCTCACTATTAAACAACTACTGTCAGAGGTATCCATTAAGGACTTGATTTTTTTTTTTTTAAACAGGGACTGGTGGGAGACTACCATAAGCTTTGTTATGCTGTCCTTTGCAAAAGATAAACATTTGCTTTCCATCTTGATGTCATCTTTTCAGGTTATTATTTGGTCACTAATTTATCTCACCATTAGCGAATTATGGTAGATTATTGCTTGGATGCATTAAAAGCACCAAGGAGCTGTGGTCCTGTGGCTATTTCGGGCAAAGTCATAAGCACATTCTTTTTTTTTCTTTTTTCTTTTTTTTTTTTTATTGTCCTCCCAGGGAGCAGAATTTGAACTTAATATTCCATGAAATAAGCCATTGTAATCACGTTGGGTTAATAGAAGAAGTAAAATTGCCTCTCCTCTCACAAGACATTAGAGCAAGGCTGTGTTATTAAAGTTTTCTTGCGGACAGGCGGTTTAAAATATATCCTCAGTGGCTGACGCAAGTCCTTTCAGGGTGGATGACAGCTTTTCAGACCTTAATAGGCTGTTCATTCCTGGCCCATGAGTTTCCAGCAATTCTTTCTTTCGAGCCAGGCTATGACATGATAGCTAAAATGTGACATAACAGAGTACCCTGGGCTGTGTAAACCCTTCCTCATTAAGTGGCTTTATGTAAATTTATGTCAGTAAGTAAACAATTAGAACTTGTAAACACTATTGATTTAGACCACTTCTCACCCACTTGACCCACAAAAGTCTCTATCAGATGGCCTCCTTGGCATCCACAGCCCACTGCTTATGTACAGAATGGTAATGGGAGTCTAGCAAGGATAGGATTCCCTGTTTGGCCCAGGAATTGTGGAGTCGGTGGGAGACATTATTCAGAGCTTTTATTTTTTTAATTTTTAAAAATTTGCCATTAAGTTGTACTTAGTCTTCTGGTGAGTTACATTTAGGGAAAGGTAAGAAGAAGAAAGCAGAGAAGTGTTTCCTTGTCCCTCCTTTTCCTACCCCTGGTTACTTCGCAGCCCCTGCAGATGGTCATGTGCAGGTCCACATGGTGCTGCTCACCAGACTTCATAACCAATTCCAACACTTCCACGGGTCTGAATCGACTTTGAACTTCATTTGAATTGCGGACTCTATCTCAGGATGTATTTTCCTCTTAGTGACTTTATGAGCAAAGAAAGAAAAAAAAAAAAAGGAGTTCACAAGCGCTTTGTAAATGCCCTTTTCCAAGTCACGTCTTGTCCAGGAAATACAGGGATGAATGGGCACTCACCTGGGTATTTTTCAGCTCCTTAGGAAAAAGAAAGAATTGTTTCAAGGGTTGGAATGAACTAGTTTGAAGCTTGCTTTGGCTTTTTCTTTTTGCCATCCTGTTTTGGTCTCTTTTCTCACAGCTTATCTCCACTCTGTAGGACTGAACTGCTGACTGACTGGCTGCACTGGTGGTGATGCTTCGGCCGGGTTCTAAGGATTAGCTGGAGGCAATTCTTTGTTATTGGCCTTGCCTTCAGCCTGCTAGTTGAGAGGGAATACCTAACTTGTGTGGTGTGTCCAGTGCCCAGTGGTATGGGAGATTCTCTCAGGGCCCCCGCATTAATGCAAAATGCAAGCAGCAAACGTAAGTTGTATATGAAGTGCTTATCAGGGAGCTATCGCTATCCATAGATGTGGTGTACAAATAGATACATAGCTGGAGAGATGGAAAAGATGAGATTCTAACCTATTTCATATTTTGACCTGTAAGATTTTGACACATCCAGTATTTGGAAATAGCTCAGTATGGCGTCAAATGGTTCATTTTCTGGTGAATTGAGCAGCTTTCTGGAGTGGACCTTGTGCCCACTTGGAGGATGGGCACAGAGAAGATAAAGGGAGAATTTAATTGAGTTTACTGAAACCACTGTTTGTTGGACATCTGCTGTGTTTCAGACATGTTCTTAGGCTCCTAAGTTCACAGTTGGAAAAGAAGTCGTCTCCAGCTGAAAGAAACTTGCTGATGTGTAAGACCACGCCCTCCCTCTAAACAAACAGGATGTAGGGTTGGAAATTATGAGATGCCTTCTCTTCAAGCCCCTCCCATAATGAACAGGCTACCTCCCCAGACCCCGGCCTCATCCCCGGGAAGTGGGCTTCAGCAGGTCAGTGGCGGCCTTTGTAGATGGAAACACGTTAATAGCTGCATGCTTTGTCTTTATTTTCTTGTCCCAGTGTATGTGTATGCGCCTCTTTTTTTCCCATGATAATCCTTAAGTATAGTCATGCAAATACACAAATAAGTTATGTATGTATATCCCATAAATTCTAAAGCATTTCTCCCGTTATCTTTTGCATGGGCAAGCCCTTTGTAGTGGAGTGTATTTTATCTGTGGTGCATAAACAGTTAGCCTTTGTCTGTGTAACTTTTACTTGAAGACCCGCTCTCTGCAGATGCTTCGCTTTTTTGCTGGTATTGACATAATTCATCTCAGCTGATAAGTTTTAGTCCCTTTTCCTAGTCAAATGGCATCTAAAATTTAACTAAACATTCCCTCTGTGTTTACACTTGGAGTTGATTTGGGTGGTCGGGGCTGTTTGCTTATTCATGAGTTGTATTTAAAATGCTGTCTTTTCTAAAACACCCTGTAGGTTGCTACACTATGAATTTGCAGCTCTGCTACCAACTGTGTTGCCGAAGTTGTACAATTTATGTGCCTTGACCGTGATAAGGTTTTTTAAAAAAGTGTTGTAAACATTACTAGCTACGGTTAATGTGACACATTCTTAAAGAATACTGACCTGGATGCATCTGTCCCAGGCTTTTAGAGAGTACTGGGCATTTTATCCTAATTTAAATTTAATAGGACAACATTCACCATTTTCAAAGGGTAGAACTTCCAAGGAAGGGAAATGGTATAAAGAAGATTATGAAATCATGCGAAAGAATAAAAGTGTTCTTTAAAAAGCAGATCAATAGCTGGCTTAAAGTCCTTAGATTATAAACTGATAATGCAGAGTATTGAAATAAAAATATGGAGCCTGGGCATGTGATGGAACAAGAGGGGAAAGCCAGCTCATTAAAAAGGGGGAAAAAAGGGATGTAAAGAAACCCTTCAGAGTGCACGGAATAACGTTTGCACTGGAACGTCCTCTGCATTCAAATGAAAAAATCGGCTTTAGTTAATGTGCTTAGTTTTGTTAGGGTCTATGAGGAGTTCCCTGTACTGCCAGGTAAATTTTACATTCACGTGATAAAATGCAGAACTACGTACACTTTCAGAGGGGTCAGAGAAAAGCTTCTTTGGATACTGGTGAGTACCTTTGCATATGTATAAACCACAGTGCTTCCGTTGGGTGACATGGACATCACCGATTCCACTGTCAGCTTGTCTGTGCATTGTGTCAGTTTTGATTCTTGGTTACAGATACTGAGATCCTGGGAAATTAAGCAAAAGGAGATTGAGAGGAAAAGAAGGGGAACAGTGCGCATCCACCAAAGACCAGGGTACCAGGTTTAGGGTGGGGCAGGAACAAGGAAGCTCCTCAGAAGGCTGGAGGTGTGCAAAAGGACACATAGCGTGCCACTCCGGTGACGATGGTCAGGCTGGAGAGCCATCTTGGCTGCTGTGATTAAGGTCTCACCATTTCTGTTTTTGCATCACTTGCTCAAGTTGGAAAATTCTATGAGAGAGTATCTTCCTGGTTGCCTTCAGATCACAGGTTCCACCCCTGGAAAGGATTAGAGCACCACAGATCCTCAAATGAAAAGCAAGTCCTTGGACTTACCTCCTGATCATGTATACACTGCTGAAGGAGAGGCATTTGTTTATGGAAATCAGGGTGCACTTGGGAAGGGGCATGGGTACTGGGTGCCCAGAAAATATCAGAAGATCATAGATGTCCACTACACTTTCTTATTAAGTAGTACTTATTAAATAGTTTAATTGCAAGGTGTTAAATACCCTGTGAATTAGTTTAGAAAAAGACGTGAGACTTTAAGCACATGAAATTTTATTTTTATTATTTATTTATTGAGAGAGAGCATGTGCATTCAAGAAGAAGGAAGAAGGAGAGGGAGAGAGAGAATTTTTTTTTTTTTAAGATTTTATTTATTTGACAGAGAGAAACATAGCTAGAGAGGGAACACAAGCAGGGGGAGTGAGAGAGGGAGAAGCAGGCTTCCTGCCGAGCAGGGAGCCCGATATGGGACTCGATCCCAGGTCTCCGGGATCATGACCTGAGCTGAAGGCAGTCACTTTACTAACTGAGCCACCCGGGCACCCCAAGGGAGAGAGAGAATCTTAAGCAAATTCCACACCCAGCACATAACCCAATGTGGGGCCCAATCTCAAAACCCTCAGATCATGACCTAAGCCAAAATCAAGAGTCAGATGCTTGACTGACTGAGCCACCCAGGTACCCCACAGGCACACAAAATTTTAGATGGCTAGACTAACCAAGAAGTAAAAAATCAAAATGTGGGGAAAAAATTTACCATGGTCAGGTATGAGATTGTGAATGACTCCAAGGCAAAGGCCATTTCTGTGGTTTTTCTGGTAGTTTCCACAACAGTAAGGAGAATATGCTTTGCTTCTGGTTTGCAATCTGTCTTACCAGACTGCTTAATAGGAAAGTGCATGAGTGAATGAAACAGAACCATACCTAGGATCCTCTGATCCACTTACTTGGGACAAAGGCTTCAGTTTCCTTGTTTGTAAGATGGACCTCACAATAACCTCATAACTTTGGTTTGAGCGTTGCAAGAGATTAATTCATGTGAAGCATCTGACACCAGATTTGACTCAAAGAATAGTATCTGTAAATGTTAGCATAGTGGAATCTGTCAGTGTATTGCTCCAAATCCCCTTGACCTTTTTGTTCACCTGAAGCTGAAGTGGACACTACCATGCTGTTGATTTGGCTTCCTCTCTCCAGGGTCCCTGTATCTTAGTCTATGGGGTATTCAGACCTTGGGCATTAGCCCAGCTCAAGCACTGGGCAATAGGAGGTGACAGGAGTGTAATGTGAACAAAGAAAGGATACTAAGGGAGGTGGGGATGAGCACTCTGTTTTTCCAGCCCGTCAAGGGAAAATTCATAGGCTTGTCTTCCATGGTTTCATCAACAATGCCTCCGCAGGATTCACCACTACATGCCCACGGCAGTCAGTACACCATTATTATTATTATTTTTTTTTACCCTGCTCCCTCACTTGTCCTTCCTGGGTTCAGTTACTAAATAAGCTCTTTGCTTTCAAGTCCTCACACTGAAGTTCACTTTTGAGGGAAACCCAACTCAAATAGCTGTTATTGTCAACCCCAAGGACAAATCCATTTTTGACTCCCAAAAAGTTTTTTTTTTTTTTTTTTAAGATTTTATTTATTTGACAGAGAGAAACACAGCCAGAGAGGAAACACAAGCAGGGGGAGTGAGAGAGGGAGAAGCAGGCTTCCCGCTGAGCAGGGAGCCTGATGTGGGACTCAGTCCTGGGTCTCCAGGATCATGACCTGAGCCGAAGGCAGTCGCTTAACCAACTGAACCACCCAGGTGCCCCCCAAAAAGTTTTTCACCTTGTTTATTTTTTGGTGCTTGGAGTAAATAAAGAGAGAATAAATGAAGACAAAATTCATTTGAGGCCACAGCTTTTTGAAAAGTGATAGATTTTTGTTGGAGAGGAGGGCTTGTTATCACTTGAAGAAAACTGAGTTCTCCGACTAAGCATAGGATGCTCAAAGCCATACGTAGGTCAGTAGTATGTTCTTGGATACAAGTGGATGCTTCTCTGGATTACAAAGTTCAGATTTCCCCCAAATGTGGGTCAGGAAACTGTACCAATGGCCTGGAACTAGGAGGGAGGGAGGAAAATGATAGGGTGTAAATGTATAATTAATGAACAGATCAGAGAAACTACCTAGGACATCAGACACTTGGGAGGTTGGGGGCGTGTGTGTGTGACTTAGTCCGAGGCAATAGGATATGAAGCGTTTCCTAAATGAACACATGGCATGCAGGCTTCAGAGGGCCGCCCCATTCCCTTCCCTGAGCTCTAGTCACACCTGTCTTCCAGTTTCTCAGATGTTCTTATGCCTCAGGAGACTTGTCAGGAGATTTCTTCAACCTTGATTGTTCTTATGCATTCCAAACCTTTCATTTGTTTAAATCCTCACTTTTAGATGCCAGTGGTATGAGCTAATGTTCAAAGCAGTCACTGTACAGCTACTGGCCGGTCTGTGGGTCAGCAGTTTTAGCTGGGTTCACCCAGGATGGCTGATCTCTGGTTGATCCGACTTATTTGGGCCCTCAGTTACAATGCCTTTGCCTTTTTCTCATGGAGATGTTCTAATAGCATGAGAAAAGAAACAGCAAGTTCCCTGGAGACTTAGGTTCAGAACACATGTGGTATCACTTCTGTGAGATTCAGTGGTCAAATCCTGTCCAGATTTTAGGGGTGAGGCAATAATCACTACTTTTTTATGAACTATAGGACTCTGTGGCCATTCCCCTGTGACACGACTCAAATAGTTTTTCTTCAGGGATGCCTGACAACTCTCGGGCCGGTTTATGTCAGGCACTCCCGTTTTATTTTTCACATCACTCTGTACCACTTTGTCGTCCCAATGTGGTCTTCATTGTACAACTGCTTCGTTAGTGTACCCACTGTGACTTCATGTTTATCATCGTATCCTTGGCATTTAGTGTAGTGCCTGGCACAAAGTAGTTAATAACTCTTCCTTGGGTGAATGAGGGATGGTTTTGGGGACAAGTATACATTTGAGTGTGGGGGTGGAGAACCTATTCAGGAGGTGACAGAAATTTGACTTGGAAGCTGAAAGAAGACTGTGTTCAGTGACATCAGTTATAAGTAAAGTCATGAAGCCAGAAGCAGCACATTTTGGCCCTGGATTGTAAAACATTCCTATAATCTAGCAGAGGTACATATGACACATACCAAAGTAAGAGAAATTCTTTAGAAAGTTTAGGTGAGGCAAAGTGCAAAGCAGGAGAACGAAAAAAAAAAAAACTTCTTAAATGTGAAGCTGGAATTATTACATACTGCCTAAACATTTTTTTCTTGTCAGAAGAATTGGGCTAACATATATATTAATCTGAGTGTAGTAACTAATAAAAAATGTGAAACCAAGAAGGCTGTTGGAATATGCATCATTTGTGTTCTCCTTCACTCAAAACAGCTTTTGAGCCCCTCCTGAGTACAGGGCTGGATGCTTTACAACATGTAAAGAATGTAAGAATGGTCCATGTATTATAGGGTATAGTAGAGACCTAAGGTATATGCACAAATGCCTAATTTATGATCTAGAAAGTGATATATGTATTGGAAACAATGTGAAAAATGACTTGAGAATTTAGAGGATACAAACGGAACTTCTAGTCACCATCATTAAATGTCCTTTTTTGCCTTTCTAATTTTTTTCTCAGTTTGATAACTAACTGCTATTGCATGTACTCAGCTCTCTGTGAGGATTACCTACCTCCCTTTGGACCATTTATAGAGGGTACTCTATAAATGATGAAAAGCATTGCACAGTCTTAGGCAAAGACAGTGCATTTCTTCTTGAGAATTCCCATTCTTCAGCCCTGATCCTTTTAGGGTCTACTCTCTGAGGTCACTGTTCATGACCCCTAGTTTCCTGCCCACTGCCTACATACTAAACTTTCAATATACCATTTCTTGAGGGAGTGCTTCTACTAATTAATCTGTCCCAGTGGTGCCAATGAGGGGTCTTTTAAACTTGTATGACTTGAGGTACTATGTTTGGCTGGCAGGCAGAGATTCTGGTGCAGATAGCTTTCATTACATGTTTCCCTTCTTCTCTTGTCTTGCTAGTGAGGGTGGGATTCTAATACATCATGGGATCACAGTCACCATGTACAGATTTTTATAATATGTCAAGCACAAAACCAAGAACTTTCACATATATTTGATAGATTCTTAGTTACAGACAACAGAATCCACTTTTAAGGTTAGAGGAAAAGGCACAGAGAACCAAATAATATGTATAAAGTAAGAAACAGAATGGTGATTAAAACATAGAGTGGTCTGACTTCCAAATCCTCTGATTTCCTTGATACCATTTTTTGTGATATTAAAGAGCATTTTTCTTTTCTGGCCTCTGGGATTGTCTCAAAAAGCAACAGTCATCCTCTTGTTAAACAGATGATTTTGATTCAAAGAGAAGTTGTATAGAAATATTTGCGAATGTATCAGCAGCATTATTTCCATCGGAGAGTCTGTACAAGGGAACTGAGGAAATACTGCCTCTCTTCCTCCATACAGAACAGAACCTCTGGGAATGTGCAGAGGAGAGGAGGCATGTGGTGGGAGGTGGGGAGTCTGTCCCTGACACTTGTTGTTCAGGCTTTTATGGCAAAGCTGTGCTAATGTCTTTAATCACTTCCAAAGAAATGACAAGCTGAGTTCTGCACCAAAAAGGCCTGAACTTTTATCAAGTGGTAGTGTCTTTAGGAGAGACAGCATGGGAGAAATAGAAAACAGGCCTAAGGAAGGTGCCGAGTCTGCTTTGTTTCACTTTTTTTCCCCCTAGCAAGATATAAGTGAGATCCTTCTGTAAAGACCAAAATGGCTCCATGAGAATTTGCCATATTACTCTTTATGCGATGCATTTGTATTGAAAACATATGTTGGAGGCCAAGGTAATTTTCTTTACAGACAATGAATCTTACAACTGGTTTGAACAGTTTTTTTAAAACTCAAACTTAAATGTTTTAGCACTCCCTGTGATGGGTAGGACTGAAGAAATTGAAAAGAAAAAAGCCGTGAGGGAGAGAAGGAAGACAAGAGAAGCAAAACCAGAACGAAACTTTTTGGAAAGTGGCAAGTTACAAGAAATTAAGAAATACAGAGAACCTTCAGAAGGCAGTGATTCCTTTACTTGGGAAATTTTGCTTGAGGTCATTGATCACAATTTTAGGAGAAGGGAAAAGTGAAAGGGGGGGATCAGAAGGGGAGATGAACCATGAAAGACTATGGACTCCGAGAAAGAAACAGGGTTTTAGACAGGAGGGCGGTGAGGGAATGGGTTGGCCCGATGATAGGTATTAAGGAGGGCATGTATTGCATGGAGCACTGGGTGTTATACACAAACAATGACTTGTGGAACACTACATCAAAAAAACTAATGATGTGCTAACATAACAAAACAAAACACAGCAAAAAAACCCCCCAAAACTTTCCTAGAACTGGAAAAAAAATTAGGGAAAATTGTACTTACCGTTTTTTGATTGTTAGACATTTTATAATTCATTTTTTCCCCCCTAACTAGAAGAGAAAGCAAGCTCTGGGGGGAAAAAACACGAAAAACCCCCAAAACTTTAGGGTGATCTTGGCTTCAGCATGGTCTATCCCTAGGTTCCTGTTGGCTACTGTGTTTTTTGTCCAGCAATGTTGAAGGCAGTATCTTTAAACAAAAGTGAAACGTTGTTGTGACCTTTACTGTCAGACTCAATTTGAACCAGGCCACAGGACTTTGCATTTTATTTTTTAAATTAGCCATTCCTGTCTCTTGGTGTTTGTCGACAGGCTGTTCCTTCTGCATGAAAAAGACGTGCCCTGGGATGCTTTTACTTTCCTTCACATTTCCACACAAACAGCAGTGGCCTACCTTTTAAATATGCTCTCAACCAAAGCAGGACTCTGACATTGTGTGAGCTCTATGTTAGGCTTTTTAATGTGTTAATATGTGAATCATTTTGTCTCTGTGTTCATTGAGTCTTAGTGTTCTTGGTCAACTCCGCCCCATGTTTTCTTCTCTATTTGCTGGAAGAGAGCATGTTTCCCTTGTGTGGCTTTTGTTGCGATGTTTTTGTTTTCTTGTTGTTGTCTTTTCTTGAATTGTTGAGTATCCCTTTGTTAATAGCTATTGGAATTCATTTCTAAATTTAAGAGCAAGACTCAGGGCGCCTGGGTGGCTCAGTTGATTAAGTTTCTGCCTTCAACTCAGGTCATGATCTTGAGCCCCGCATTCAGCTCCCAGCTCCCTGGTCAGCAAGGGGCCTACTCCTCCCTCTCCCTCTGCTGCTCCCCGTTCTCTCACTCTCTCTGTCAAATAAATAAATACAATCTTAAAAAAAAAAGGGTAAGACTGTATCTCTAGTCTTTCTAAATATGAAGGAAATTGACTGTTAGAGAAGTAAAATGACTTGCTCAGGGTCACACATACAGTTGCTGGCCGTTTGAATCTCTCCTTTGTGCCAGACTGCTGATATATGGAGAGGGATGGTGAGGAGATAGAGGGCTACTGCTTCAGATGGCCTGGCCTTTAATTCACAAACTCAAATTAATTTGACTCCCCAGCTGTACCCATGTGACAATAAGATTTAAATTTATTGGTGCTCTTTTACCATTTTGCCTGGCAACACTTATTTTATGAAGCAGGAGCTAGCAGTGCCATTCCCAAAATTTATTTTAGACAACAGGGGACAACAGTCCTTCACTGGGATCTGCAAATGGTTGTTGGGAGTGCATTGAGTGTAATTCCTCATCTCAGGCTGATTTGGAAATACTTCCTTATGTCTAGGCGTATAACCGCACTCTCTGGGGAAAAGATGGGTATTGTGGTTTTTTTTTTTTTTTTAAATAGATAAATGGAGTTTACACAGATAAAGATGGAGCGAGGAACAGAGAGAAGAATAGATTACTGTTACTGGTAAGTTCAGTTGGGAAGAGCTGGGTCAGAATGAGGTCTGTTTCTCCTTTCCTCTGCTTCTTATGTGCCCCATAATTTACTGGAAGTTGTGGATTATTATGGGGCTAAGAATCCCATCCACATGATACAGTCCATCTGAAAACTCTGTATTAAAAGCAGACCAGGCTGTGTTTACTTCCCACTTGCTGCAACTCCCTGGACATCTTTTGTGATAGCTTTGTGATAGTATTTTTGTATACCAAAAAGTTTAATGTAGAGATTATTCCTCCCAAATCCAAGTGCAGGATTAACCCATATGTCATCTATTTATAAGATCCCATGATCCTGGTTTTCTTTTACAGTGAATGAGACAGTGTATGGTAGTATTTCATAAGGGCATAAAAATGCTATATAGCACCTTCAGAAACAGTGTGATGATGCATTGTGATTCACAAAAACATTCCTTTCCTTTCTAAATGGCAAATGGGGTTTCAGTGCTAAAGAACCCAACTTGCCATTGTTATGGATGGAAATCCCTTGTCACTTGAGCATCTAAGACTCCATCAAGATCAGTAGCCACTTTGCCCAGAAAGGTGCACCTTTCGATACTCAGGCCTTGCCAGGAGTTCTTTGACATGGTCTGAATCTCTTTCTATTTTATTTCTCATTCTTGGTCTTCTAACACCACTGTTTACTGGATTTGTACCTGCTGAACTTTTCCCGAGCAGGATGCCCAAACTCTGATATACATGGGAGAGGGCAGGCATTGTAGGACAAGTTCCTGTGCTTGGTTCCCTCAGGGGATGTATTTTTAATTTCTTTTAAGGTGTCAAAGGTTGGTATCAGGTCTCCACCACAGGACTGGGGATCCTGTTGTTTACAACCCGTGGAAGAGGATCTTTATGGACTGTGCATCTTACCAGAAGGTGCGGAACAAAACTCCTGGTGCAGCATATTAAAACTTACACAGTATCACGCAGTTCTGTTTAGAGTTCTGGGTTAAGAGCTTTTACATAGAAATGTTTGGCCCGAGTTTCATGGGATTTCATCATAGAACGCACGAACAGGGAAAATATTCTGGAACCCATATTCCTTTAAAAAATTTTTCTCGGGGCACCTGGGTGGCTCAGTTGGTTAAGCGACTGCCTTCAGCTCAGGTCATGATCCCAGAGACCAGGGATCGAGTCCCACATCAGGCTCCCTGCTCGGCAGGAAGCCTGCTTCTCCCTCTCTCACTCCCCCTGCTTGTGTTCCCTCTCTGGCTGTGTTTCTCTCTGTCAAATAAGCAAAATCTTTAAAAAAAAAAAATTTTTTTTTTCTCCATGGTTTAGAATACGGATATCTGAGATCAAAGGGAAAAATTTAGAAGGAAGTAGAACCAGTGGGGTTATTTTATCCTAGAGAGGGGATGTCTCACTCTGCCGGTGGACTTGGCATGTTCACAATCACTTTTTCAGCTGGTAAATATATTTAGGGAGAAGTGCATTTAGATACTATCTTTACTCATTTATTCTTCAAACTGTAATATAGCACATTTTGGATTTTAGTATATTGCATTTTAGAACTAATGATGCATTCATTCTAGAGCAAACCTTATTTCTAAGCCCTAATTTAATAGAATTAAACTCTAAGCTGAATTGGTTTTATGAGATAAAACTCTGAAGTTGATAACCACATTTAGGCATAGTTCAGGTATTGAGTTTCTGATTTGCTTCCCGAGCATGGAAATCCCTCAGATAATCAATATTGACTACTTTTAATTGGTAGGAAAGGGTCTCGCTGAGTTTTCTGTCTTCTACTGAAGGAATTGCCTCCACACATTGGTTGTCTGTGCCACTCTGATTGGTCATAAGCAAAGAGCCCTGGGCTCGAGTTCATTTAAGTTGGATATTTGTCCCTGACCATCTGACCACAGCTCCATTCAGTTCTGTTCAAACACCAAAGAGGCATGGAAATCTTCCTTCACTGTGCCTTATTGGAGTTTCTAGGTTTATTTCCATTTCCCTTTAAGAGGATAAATTTAGGCTTTATTGCCGACATTACTGTTTTCGTTTGGTGGGTCAGGGGGCCAGCTGGTCAAGGTAAGATGAGGAGCTTTCCAAAGATTGGGTACATTTCTGATTACGGTATGACGCTTTGTAAACCTGTTTTTATACCTTCTGAAAATGAAAATCCTCCTAATTGTTCGATGAAGTAGTCACAGATGCTACAGGCATTTGGAAATGGATTTCTCCAAATCCCGTAAAAATCAGATGCTGGCTTAATTTGGTAAATGAAATATACTTTAAATGTGATTTTAAAACACAGGAAAATGTGTATTTTTCTTTTGGAGTAGAGGTCACCTAGTCATTTCATCCTCGATCCAAGTCCTCTAAGAAATAACCTGTTTTGTTTTGTTTTGTTTTGTTCTTGACAAACTGGGAGGAATTTCAGGGAATTAAATGCGAATATTATAGAACTGCTAATGCACCCAATCTCATTTTTCAGAAATAAGGCAATTTAAAATTTGCACTGTTTCTTTTTTCTTATTATCTAGGTAATACATATTTAGTGTAAGATATCTTTTAAAACTGGCATAGCACACGAAATAAAAATAAAATGTAATCCCGCCACCTACATGTAATCATTGCTAGCACTGAGGAGTATATATCCTCTTTTTTCTTCTGTGCATATATGCCTTTGTACAGTTTATGAAATTAGGATCAAAATGTGCATACTTCCTTGTAAACTGCTTTTTAAATTTAAAGTTATATTGGGGACATTTCCTCTTGCTGTTGAATATACTTTTACAACATGATTTTTTACTGGTTCCATGCTATAGATGCACCATAATATATTTGACTGATTCCCTCTTGTTGGGCATTTATTTTCTTCCACATTTCTTAGTATTATAAATACTGTCATGATAGATAGCTTTGAACATAAATCTTGTAAAGCAGTTTTTAACACCATACTCTTTTATATGTGTGGAAAATCTTGCCCCAAGTACCCCCACTTTGCGATGTTTTTGCTATGTGTTCTCGGATTATTTCCTGTCTCTATCCTTTCAGAAATTCTCCATCACAATGATGTAAATGTTTATAAGTTTAGGTTATTTGTGAAATTTAATTGATCTCTTTAGGTTCTACACTCTAGTAAATACTTTTTGAGCTTGTTGTATTTTCCAGAGGTGACTAAATCTCTGTATTTTATTCCCATCTATAATTTGAAGGTATGTTGTGGGGAAATATGAATGGATTCTTAGATCAGAAGAGCTTTGGCATTTGAAGTGGATAGCAGTGTTCTTCCTCCTCCTGTGGAAAAATCCTTGTGTTATGTGTGACCTTGCCCCCTGTGCTCACGACCACCCACCTGCCACACCGTGGATATTTGCAGGCCACGGAAGTGGGCTCACTTTCTGATGGTTCAGGAAGACCACTGAGTATGAAATCTAGACTGAAATGCTAGGAAAGTAAATCATGGATCTGGCAAGTTTCAGTGCAAGTAAATTACATTTTGTCAGCTTCATTGCCCAGAATTTCATGTGCAAATGTGGGACATTGAGCGACTGGCATTTGGGGGAAAAAAAAAGCTAACAACTTATTAATGCAAACAATCTCTATTCAAATGGCTGTAGGCAAGAAATCATTACTATTTCATAGGACAATTGCTGTTTTTCCTTCTGTTCATATTAATTTTTCAGAAAAATTTAGGGAAACTTTGTTTTCCAATTTGCTCCACTCTGAATTGGAAGCACCAGTGGCAGCTTTGGAAGGAGATTGGCTTTTGAAAGCTTGTAGAAACCAGGAGATTTGGGGTCCTCATTCATCGCAGAGTACCCATGTTTGTGATTTATGTAACAACAGGCTTGTGCTCCTGAGTCTGCATCCAGGCTTGCCTCCTTTCACTTCAGATCCTTGTGCTTTCTTCTCTGTGGTTAGCCTCTCAGAAATGCTCTTATTGAAATCCCAGGTACTGGATCAACATGGTAGGTGTTTTATGTCCTGTACAAAGAACCAGAGGTCTTAGGTTGACTTCTAGAAATATAAGTATCAGTTGTCCCTTTTTTGGTAGAGGAGGAAGGAGGGATAAATTCCTTTATCTCATCAACTCCAGCAAACTTGGTATTTTGTGCTTTCCTTTCTATTAGATCAGAGAAAGTAGCCAACTTCAAAGAAGCAAAAGGCAATTCCTAGTTTAGTTCTGTACATTCATTCCTATTTTTATCAATCTAAAATAAGAACAAATGTGTGCTTTTTTAAATATTAACTTTCCATACCAGAGAGAATGTGACACTCAAAATTCCAGCAAGTTTGTGGATAGGTTTGACCTAATGCTACCTGCTTTTGTGGTTTGTCACTGGTGAGACAAGAAAATGTCTTTTGTATTTCTTCAAATATCTGGTTTACCTCTACTCAAAAACATATACGCAAAACATATACATAAGCAAAAAACATAGTGTTATGTATGTGTTTGTTAAGTGCTTTCTTTGTGTTCAGCTGAAAGGTCCTGCAAGAGTATCATCTTCAGGGGCGCCTGGGTGGCTCAGTTGGTTAAACAACTGCCTTTGGCTCCGGTCATGATCCTGGAGTCCCAGGATTGAGTCCGATATCGGGCTCCATGCTCAGTGCTGACCTTCCCCTCTTCTCCCTCTGAGACTTCTCCCTTCTTCCTCTGACCCTCCCACCTCCTATGCTCTTCCTCTCTCTCTCTCTCATTCTCTCTTTCTCAAATAAATAAAATCTTAAAAAGAGTCTCATCTTCAGAATCAAAAACAATGGCTCTTTTTTTGGGTCTTGACTGAGGTGCAGAATGGAGACAAATGACCACTTTAACACATGTGACAATAGGAGACCCTCAGAGATTTGGGGAAACTTTTGTCAGTCTTATCTGCAAACTTCGCAATGTGCAAAGATCTGGTCCCAGCCAACTTGATCACATGGAGATGAAATTTTGACCTTGACTTTTGAGTATCCTGTGAAGTTTTCAGGCAAGGGCAAGAAGGCCTGCCCTTTCCAGGAGAAAAATCTGACAGAGGAGTCAGGGTGCTTTGTATTGCAGCAGTGATGATGATCAGTTTCATCAGGTGGACCCGAAGAAAGCATAATATCAATTCACAATCCTATTAGACTCAGAACTCCTCTTTTGATAACAAATATTTTATAGATCCTCTTTACCAGCCTACAAGAAATACATAGCCATTATAACCTACCATTCACATAATTTTGAAAAGTCAATAAAATGCCCTGATAGCAATATAAGACAAAATTGAAAGAAAACAATTTATAATAAAATATGCATTTGCATATGAAAATAATCAGGACACCCATACTAGAAAATATAATGTAGATGTTAATAACTATGCCTATATATAGACTCACCATGGGTCAGTGACAAATGGGTCAGTGATAAATGTGTTGTATTGGTGACTTGGTTTCATTAAGGGGTTTTGTCATGACTTTGACATGGGGAGCAACTCTTGGTCGAGTTTGGAACAAAATAGCATACAGTTGTCCCTTGATTTATCTGGCAGTTATATTCTTGGAGAATTCATTTAAGTTCACACCGAAAGGTAAATAGTTTGTTTATATGTGAAAGTATTTGGGTTCTAGGCTTAGATAATGATTAACAAATCTTTACCTTTGTAGATGTCCGGTGGGGTATTGGAAAGTCTTGCAGGGGGCGCCTTCGGCTCAGGTCATGATCTCAGGGTTCTGGGATCGAGGCCTGAGTTGGACTCTCTGCTCAGCAGGGAGCCTGCTTCCTCCTCTCTCTCTCCCTGCCTCTCTGCTTACTTGTGATCTCTCTCTCTGTAAAATAAATAAATAAAATCTTAAAAAAAAAAAAAAGAAAGTCTTGCAGGAAGTAGGTCGGACAGTTCTTCATCATGAGAGATTGTTTTGGGTCATGTTTGATGTTTAACTTTCTTGGATCTGCCCACTACACATCACTAGTGCTCTCCCCACACTATTGCTGTGACAATCAAAATTGCCTCCAGGAAGTTCCTCACTGTGGAGCCACTGTGGAAGATGGTGTGGTGAGGAGGTTGGGAGACAGAAATGTGTAGCTGCTTCTGCCTCAATTTTAACAGTCTCTATGAATTCAAGCATAAAGCATATCCGTGTAGGCTCTTTATTGATACATTTTGACACACAATGATAAGCTGTGAGATTTCAGTAGGAGTTCTTTTCGGTCCCCTGTGGAGATACTTTTTGAAGGCACTAAAAATATGCTACATTTGCAAACTTCACGTGTGGGTAGCACTGCATTAGGCAGTATTTATACATTATCTTGTTGGAAGCCCCCCCACCTCTAACTTTTGAAGATGTTAGAGAAAACAGAGACTGTAAGAGGTAGAACCCCAACGAAACTTACCCAGCTGATACACGTCAGAATAAGATTTGAGCTCGAGTTTGTTGAAGGAAGCAATTGTTCAACCTCCTCAGTGGGGATAACCTCGGGAGAGCATTTTCCCCTCCTTCTATAAACTGCCCTAAAACCTGCCTTAGTGGTGTCCAAAATGTTGCTGTAGGTTTGTAGAACATTTCAGCTCTTGATTACTTTACATGCTGTGCCCTGTTGACGGCTTTGTCACGCACCATGTTCTAGTGGCTAATTTTCTCCTCTCTGAATTGAATTCTATATTTTAATCTATGTTGGAGCTCTTCATAGAAAAAAAGATAGTTTGTAACCATGTTTTGACAGCAAGAAGACAGACTGTATCTCGGAAGTAGAGATGTTGTGGTCTTTTGTAATTGTGCTTAATCACAATATGTTTCAACAAAAGGAAAGTTTAGTAGGACGATAAAAAGTAAGAGGATAAAATCATGAAGGGGCATAGGGCCCTCAGCCTGGTTTGTGGGTCCCAGATTTTGATAGAGTAATTGGTGATGTCTCCATGGTAAATGCTGGTGGTAAAGCGCCACCCAAATCCTCTGGCCTCCCTTTTACCTTTTGGGTGCTTCCACCTCTCCCCCCACCCCCAGCTGAGCTGCTGCTGAGTACATGTGCAGCCTTCTCCCAGAGCTTGGCCGTGGCTGTGTGGAACTGCTTTACCAGAATGTTCTGGGAGTTCTGTCTCTCAACCTGAAAGTAAGACTTCACCTGAAACCACATTCTTGTTCCTTCCTTTCCAGGCCCCATCCTGCCATCCTCACTCTCCTACTCCTGAAAGCTCTCACTGAACAACACATGTGAAGGAGAACTCATGTGCCTACTAAGGACTGTTTCTGTAGAAGCAGACCTGAGACAGATCCAGTTTTCAGAAGGTAACCATGTTCACTGCCCACTAAATTCCTGTAAGACTCATTTAAAAAAATAATGCCCATCTTATTGAATATTTTCTCTGGCTGCCACACTCTACGGAACACTTTATATATATTATCTCTTTTATCCACTCTAACAATTTTTTATAGTTGAGGAGACTGGGCTTAGAAATGTTAACTTGCCCGCAGCACAGAGGTTAGTAATTGATGGAGATGGGCTCCGACTTCAGAACCTCTGGTCTTAGCCATGTTATTCTGCCTCCCTGGTTACTAATCACTGAAATGGTGAGCCCTGAGCAAAGTCAGCTGTGATTTCCAAGATTCAGCATTGTGCATTGAAAATTAGTCTTGCCAAATGAATCTTATTTCTTTTCTACAATGAATGCAGTGTCACTGGATTAAGGGAACATCCTGGATTTTAGCAAGCCTCTTGTTAAAGTCTCTTACAGAATGGAGAAATGTGGACCGATGGGACTGATAATTAAATAACCACACCTGAGAAATATTCTTAACCACAGAGAATTACCCTTCTTTTACAACCACTCCCGACCTGGAGGTTTTGTTATTTTTTTAAATTTTAAATTAATAACTTAGATGATGATGCAAAACCTATACTTCACCTGTATGCAAACTGACGGAAAACTAAATAGACTGGCTGACAAAGCCAGTGTTCTGTGGAACGTGCCTGGGAAGCACCGTTCTAAAAGATTTGCCAGTTCTTGTTCTTATCAGGTATCAGGCATCACTGCTGTAGTCTCATAATAGCTTTTTGCTGGGGCTCAGGCTTGAGTATAGACCAGGTATAAAAATAAGACTTGAAATGTGAAGCTACTGAGTGACCCTGACAGAGTTCACCTTCTGCCAGCCATCTTTGGTCCTGCATTACACATGATGCTGCACTGCTGACATTAGGGCCTGTTCCAGGGGGCACCTGGGTGGCTCAGTTGGTTAAGTGTCTGCCTTCGGTTCAGGTCATGGTTCCAGTGTCCTGGGATCAAGTCCTGCATCAGGCTCTTTGCTTAGCAGGGAACCTGCTTCTCCCTCTACCTCTGCCCCTCCCCCCTTCTTGTGCTCTCTCTCTTTCATGATTTCTCTCTCTTTCTCTCTCTCAAGAAAAAGGACTCATTTCAGCTGGTATGTGGGGAAATAATCCCGCATCCAGACTGGATTGGGCGTAGACTGTATAAAACAAAATTTACTGTTCCTCTGGGCCTTACTACTGCTACTAATGGAAAACATTATTTATTAAATACCATATCCTAGACACAGAGCTAGTTCTTCTGTATATATTATCTAATTTAATCTTTACTACAGCCCTGCAAGGTAGCTTTTATCCATCTCATGAGACAGATGAATAAAGTGAGAACTCACGAGGCTAACTGACTTGCCTAGTTATCAGAGGATGGATCCAGGCCTTTACTCTGTCTTCCTCTAGTCACATTCTGGACGGACTCAGCTCACCACGCTGGATGACTCAGCAGGGGCAAGGTGAGTCTACAGCTGCTATTCAAGGGAGCCTTCTCCCAGCCTCGTTCTGACGGGATTACTTTCCCCTAGGATCAACCAAATTCCTCTTTGGCGCTGGTGTTGTAGTGTGATGCTGCCATTCTTAGATTTGGATCAGTACCATCCTGAAGGGCTTTTAAAACCCTAGAATCTTTGAAAATCCAAGAGATGGGTGTGGCCTGCAGTGGAAAAATGGAGAGAGAGAGAAAAAAACTTATTTCAAATTATTTCAAAAATAAAAAAAAAACACAACTGGCTGGAAAGTTTCTACCAAAGTCAGTTTACTACTATTTGTTGGGACCCAAACATTTGTGGTGGCTTCTCCTTCATGGCTGAATTTGTCTTTTATTTTTGTTAAAAGTGCGTCTTTTGAAACATCCTATCCTGGAAGGTTAGTTTTCTGTCCATGTTGAAAGGCACATCTGTGTGGATGAGCAGCCCCAGCTTCCATTGTAGGAATGCCACATTTTCTCATGTGCAAGTAGGTAGCAAGAGGGCGCCCAGACATTTGGCTTACTGCTGAGGAGCCTGTGCTTATTCATGCATATTTACAAGGTAATTAGTTGTCCATTCATTCATTAGCGTGTTTATAGGGCCACTCACAAAGCCTCTCTGCCGCTTGGAGAAGAGAGACAGCCAAGGCAGGCCTCTGGAGAACACTTGGGTTAAACAAAGTCACAGCTGGATTTAGCGGAACACACCAGCCCCAAAACCAGAACTAGTTTAGCAAGCAAACGTAGCTTGTCAGTTGCCCTGGAATGAGGTATGGAATTGGCTTATTCATATCTCCCTTCAAAAGTCAGGCAGACAGGAAGTTTCCGTTTTTAAAGACTTTCACATCTAGATAGACATTTATATATATATTTAAAGTAACTCTTATTCAAATTGAGATATAATTTGCTTATACTTGAATTCGCTTTTTAGTAGCCAGGTCCAGGAATGTTGCTAAACATGTACAACCCTGTACCTACCACCACAATCGAAGTACAGAACAATTTCCATGTGTCCGAAAAGTAAAGAGATGTTGCATTTTATCGTTTTCAAAATAATTTGATTAGATGGCAAGTGTACGTGCCTAAGTATGTAGAGCAAGGAAAGATGCTATTTTTTTAATTTTTATTTTTAAAGATTTTATTTATGTGAGAGAGAGAGAAAGAGAGCATGAGCCGGGGGAGGGGCAGATGGAGAAGCAGACTCCCTGCTACACAGGGAGCCCATTGTGGGACTCAGTCCCAGGACACTGGGATTATGACCTGAGCCAAAGGCAGACACTTAACTGACTGAGCCACCGAGTTCCCCCTCCCCCTGCCCAATGATGCTATTTTCAGAGAGTGAGGTCTGTTGTAGGAAGGTTTGGATCCCTGACAGCACAGGTGGTTCTAGGAGCCATTTTGGGGAAATGCCAATGAAGCCAGCATATCTCCATGGAGTGATCCATCTATCAGCAAAAGGGAGTAAATTGTTCTGCTGACTCAGAATTGATTTAGGACTAATTATCTAGTTTTCCAAAGCTTGCTCTTTCTTCCTTTCTCTTTCTCTCTCTCTCTTTCTCTTTCTCTTTCCTCTTCCTTCCTTCCCTCCCTCCCTCCCTCTCTCTTTCCACCCTCCCTCTCCCTTACCTCCCTCTGTCTTCCTTTCCTCCCTCCCTCCCTCCCTCTCCCTTTCCTCCCTGCCTCCCTCCCTCCCTCCCTCCCTTCCTTCCTTCCTTGTATAAAAATGAGGGTAATGTTTTCTGCCATTGTGGTTTGGTGTGAGTTAATAACATTCCTGGGACCCTCTGAATAGTTGGGTGTGGCCTCTGTATATCCAAAGTAAGCTCCCTGGCCACTGGAGGCTGGATTCATCATGGAGGAAGATGCTTCTTGCACAGAAATCCTTTGCATTCCTGATGAGCCACTCCTGGATATCAAAGGGAGGCACTTTGTAAACCTCATGTTTTTGAAAATCTCTCCCTATGTTAGATTTGAGAGGAAAAAGGCTCTAACTCTTCAAATTATCTTCTCCCTTTCAAATACCCTCTGAATCTTTGTTTTCCCAGTGTCCACGAATATCCTTTCTGTGGGCATGTGCCTGTCTCAGTATTGCGTTCCTTCAGTCATTTTACAGTGGCTTCAAGCTCATCTCCAGGAAATTTCCATCCAAACTTACCTTGTGAAGAGTAGAGGGTGTCAGTGCATGGCTGCTTATAAAAAAAGAAGTTCATCCTGCCTCCACTTCTTCAGTTCTTGTTGTGTGCTCAGCAGCCTTTCACTTACTGTCATGTTGCCTAGCAGAGATAGCACAGTGCGGGGTCAAGGCCTCCGTTTTTAGAGTTGGGCTGCTCTGCGAGTCTGTCTGTCCGTCCATTGGTCCATCCATTCATTCATCTATCCATCATCTCTATCATTAATTTGTACCATTCTGTTTATCATTTTTATTATCTATCATCTGTCAACTATTTCTGTATCATCTCTACCACTTACTTTTCTGTCATCTATTTTTCTGTCAGTCATCTAGCTAGTTCTCTATTTACCCCTCCCATGTCTCTGGCATGTTATTTATCCTCTCGAGATTTTAATTTCCTTATCTGTGAAATGAGATTAACAATAACACCTCATAGGTATGTTATGAGGATTAAATGATACAATACATATGGCATTTAGAATAATGCCTATCATATAGGAAGGCTTTATAGTATTAATCTTCAATGTCTTTCTTTATTTTCATGACTTCCTTTTCTCCTTCCTTCTCCCATATTCAAATCACAAGAGCAGGGCCGTGCTTTTTCATTTGGGACTTTGCTCAAACCCTACATTCAGTCAAGTCCAATGTCAGTGGCAAAACTGCTGTTCTTTTCACCCCTTTTTCTCACACTCGCTTTGTCATGAGGACTGATGCAAATACGTTTCAGCACATTTTACAGCTCCCTTTTCTATTTGTGGTTTTGCCCCCCGCCCCTTTACTGCTAGAGTTTCATGTGGTGGCTAGTTCAATTTCTGCATTTTGGAACATGTGTTCAGAAGTAGAATTCTGGGTGTTCAGATCATCAAAATGGTTTGCAGGTGATGGAGCAAAAGGAGGGCTATCCTGCCCACCCCCTAATTTCATATGGCCCACCAGTTAAGGATGCTTTTTACATTTAAATGGTTGAAGGAAGGTTAAAAAAGAAGAATTCATAGCATGAAGATTATGTAAAATTAAAATTTCAGTGTCCATAAAGTTTTATTGGAACATAGCTATGCCCATTTGTTTACACATTGTCTATGGCTGTTGTTACACATTATTATGGCAGAATTGGGTAGTTGGGACAGAGACAGAGTGGCTTGCAAAGCCTAAAATATTTACTGTCTGGCTCTTTACAGAAAATTTTCGCTGACTCGCCGACTTGGGAGTCTTGTGCTATGTAAGTAAACCCCACGATTTTAAAAACAGTGAAAGTACAAAAAATGAAATATAGGGGATTGAAAGCAGATTATTTTAAGGAGAGTTGTCTTTGTGGGGCTGTGGTCTCCCAGTTTTGGTATTTCCTATTCTTGTTTCATGCAGTTGACATACTGGACAGTGTGTATGTTAAGTCAATTTGCATAAAACTTGCCCAAAGAGTCAGTTTCCCGATGCACTGCCCTGCGGTGAGGCAGGCCCTGTTGTCTTGGAGTGCTGGTCTTCTCAGGACCCAATCGCTTTCCTCAGTGGCGAAGGCGTTGTTTCTTTGTGAACTGTGGTAGCTCTTCCTGAATTTCTTTTATTGATGTTCAACACCGGGCCTTTTGTGTGGAATATCTTCACACATTTTAAAACAGTGCAACGTCGGCCTTTTCAGCTGTGCACACGGAAGGAGCATATGCATTGTCTTTCTGTTGGGGTGATTGACTTGTTCTTTAAATAAACCCACAGCCTTTGTTCTCAGTTCCCTACTCACCGCCATATTCAAATAGTTTTTTCTTGTTTAAAATCACTTGTTTGTGCCAGTTACTCTGCAGTCTTGCAAACAATTAAGTACAATGTTTACAATGTAAATTGACACCTATTCTGGAAAAATTCTGCAAAAACAAAGAAAGAAATCCAAATAACAAAATAGGGAAAAAAGAAATCAGGCAGTCCTTTATTTTGTACATAATGTGTTCCTGAAAACTTGTCCAAGAGTGGAACAGTCGACTCCCGCATTGTAAAGTGGGGGTTCTGTCTGCAGAGAATTTAAAAAAAAAGTTACAGAAGGCCTAATTCTGATCTGGGCAGACTGTGCCTGCCTTAGCTCATCAGAGCTGGGGCGTGAGACGTGGCTGTGGATGAGGGAGGTGACCGCACATGCTGGAGTTTAGGGAAATTGAGTCAGGCATCTACCTGGACTGTGGACTGTGGTTGATAATTAGGTAGGCCCCTAACCTGGAGCCTCTACCTATGGATGTGTTAGGTCTCTGCAGTAAATGTATGGGGAAAGGTGGTTTTTTAATTTCTTCATTCTCCTATCATATGTATATGTTAACCTATATATATATATGTATATACATATATATATGTTAAGATTTTAAAATTTAATTTGAGAGGAAAAAATGAGCGTGTGAGCATGTAAGTGGGGTGGGGGGGGAAGGATGGAGGGAGAGGAGAGAATATCAGGCAGACTCCCTGCTGAGTGCAGAGCCTGACATGGGGCTCGATCTCACAGCACTGAGCTCATGACCTGAGCCAAAATCAAGACTTGGATGCTTAACCAACTGAGCCACCCAGTCGCCCCAGCTCTCCTACCATATTACTAGTAGTATGGATTCTTACCTACTCCCCTCCTGTACATACACACACACACACACACACACACACAACTGCTGCTGTGCTGCTTCCAAAAAGAAGACCATGCTGAAACAGGAGAGGTCAGATGTTAGGACACACAGGCTGGACCCTGAACCCTAGCAAAAAAGCTGATTCCAGGTATCTGGCTTCTGGCCAGATGTTGTCTACCTGCTGAACCGGCCCATTGCAAAGGCAGCTCTTGGAGCCTAAGGTTGAAGGGAGGCTTCCTTCCTGCCAAAGTCCCATTACAGGCCCTGGTACCTCTCCAAGGACCTACCCTATCTCAGCCACCTTTTCCCTTGGTAGCAGCAAGCATCAGGCAGTGCCATTATGGAGTGGCTTTCAGTTGTTGCTGTACACAATGTTGTAAACTGCTTCTTCAGGAAAGGTCTCTTTTGGGTAAATATTAGTGTTCCTCTGCTTCTTTTGTTTTCCAAGAGAGCCCTTGGGTGAATGGTAGAGGAGTCTTAAGTCATGGTAGGTGTGTGGCTCTTCATGTGGGTCCCTGTACTACCCATTGGGTCCTCTTGTGGCCACAGCCTTGTCCTCAGTCTGTGTCGTTGTGAGGTGCTGGCACCGGGGTCGAAGTTTACAGCTCTGAAATCTTGGTGCCTTCTCTTTCAGCTTGGTGGTGCCAGGAATCCTCTCTGCCAGCTTAGCCCCTCTTTAGCCCTGACCTTGGGTGTCTCTCATCTTTCCTGATCTAGGATATCTCCCCTGTAGTTCGTGGCTCTCAGGATTACTGTATCCTTTCTGTGAGCATCCACTCCCTTATATGCCTATCACCTATCTTATGGGTTCTTCTACGTGGCACCCAGCAGCTAGTAGATGCTTGCTATGTAAAGGGGTCCTGGCAATCTAAGTGCAGGCTTTCTGTCTGCCAATCTTGCCATGCCCCTTTTTGACTCTGCTGTAGATACCCCGGGTTGGTTGGGGGTGGGAGGAGTCAACTTCTGATGTAGTTATTGCTGACTCTGAGCATCTGATGTGAGGGGAGCCTTTTCTTGGTTTGCTTTTTCCTTTTAATGTATTTCACATGCCTTTCCCCCTCCAGGATTCTAGCTGAGAGAATGGAGGACATGCAGTTTTTTACCACCTGCTTTCATGTTGCTTGTCCTGGTATCTTCTCAGTTTCCCTGGGGTGGAAGGGATAAGCATTCTCTTGCTTCCTCCCCTTTGATGGGAATATTTTTCTTCATCTGGCCTCCCACTTCCTAAACTGTTACTCCCTTCCCGCATCCCATCTCCACCCCCTAAAACTAGAAGAGTAAAACGGTTGCCAAGGGACATGATTTATGGTTAGAATGAATGGAAATCACATTGGTTTACTCTTTTCAAAATGTCTTAGTTTTAAACCTCAATTTATGCTGTAAAAGGCAGTTGAGAGATACATGATATAATGGGAGCCAGCTCAGGGTGTACGGGAACTGACGTGGAATAGGTGGAACCCACACTGCTCTGTAGTCTGTGTAGGCTCATTAGGTGCTGAGGACACAAAGTGCTCCTGTCCTTGAATGAGATGGAGGGCCCAACATGGAACACAGCGAACATTAGATCCTCCATTGTCCAATTATGTTACTAGGAGGTTCCTATATCAAAGGAAAATTGTTATTGTTGAGAAAAAGCCAGCCAATTCCTGGATATCAGGCCAGGGAAAATTACATTGTGTGTAATTTTCCAGGTGAAATTAGGTGAGAATGAGTACCAGATCATCTTTAAAGGAAAGAGAGTCACATTATTTTTAGCTGAGGAGTATCAGTGGCCTACATGAGGGACAGCCCCACTGCCTTTCTTTCATGTGTTGGTGGGGCTTTTGGGACTGGTGTCTCTTAGCAGTGAGAGGACATGAGCAGACTCTTGTTTCCTTCTCTGTTTTTTCCTCTTCACTAGTTCCCTTCTCTCTGTCTTCCTGCCATTTTCATCCTTTAGAGCCTTACTAGTAGCCATACTATACTGTTGGTGTTACACCGTCCCTTATTCATTCAGCATGTATTGAGTACCTACTGTGTGCCTGATACTGGACTACGTGGTGGAGAGACAAAGGTTAACTTCCTGTTCCACTCAGATGCTTAGACAAGAGAACTGACTTGTGTGAAATAGGATTTGAGGAAGTTGTTGATTGTGAGAGGACAATGTCTTGGGGAATGGAGAGGAGATGGGAAATGGGGAAGAGAAGGGACAGGGAAAATGTCATGAGCAAGACTAATGGGAAGTGCCTGGTACACCAAGCATCTCCCCCAGAGGTTAGTTTGCACCACAGTTTCCAAGGTTAGGGTTAGGGTGATGGAGATGGCTGCAGTTATAAACACACTTAGCAGATTACAGACAGGGCAGCCTGTCTCCTTGGGACTAGCCCACGATGAGAGAGCAGTAAGGTTCTTGGGTGCTGATGGGCCATTTCCATGTTATAGGTGCACATTTCCTCTTTTCCTTGACTCAGAGAAGTGAGGAAAGCTTTAATCCTATAAATTAGTATGACGGACTCAAGACAGCTTCACAAGGATGGACATTAAAAATGCCCTTGAACATTTCATTCCATTTAACTATATAGATATATTGCATTTGGCCGAAATTTTAGCAGTTATTTGATGTTTTCATTCATAGCAATTTCTGAGGTAGGTTCAGGCAAGGATTACCTTCTAACCTGTCAGTTTCTCATATACTCACGTGCACCCTGAAAGTCCTGAAAATGTACTCAAAATACTTCAGAGCATATTTTCAATTCATTGTCCACACAGACCTAAATTTTCCTCTGCTTTCATACCAATATACCCTGCACCAGCCAGCTTAGCCCAGGAATCTACTGGCATCTACCAACCTTAGTAGCAGTTGTCTGTGAGTAATGATGTCTCCCATGTTTATTCCTGATAGAAATTTGTTCTGGTACCTTTCTCACCTGTTTCTGAGGCCCTAATCCTTCCTGGGTCTTCCAGGTTTGGGGTTTGAGCTTTAGGTTTTCCCTATGAACTTGAACCTGAACTGCTCCTTCAAGTCAGTGGAACATTGGAAGAAGCTTCTTATTAAACCTCTAGTTTCAGAGAACTCCAGTCCATTTCTGATCATTTCTGTGCACACCACACACATGAGCACATACACGTGCATGCACGCACACACACACACGGGCATACATCACACACATACACACCTTTGTACATACACGGTAATAAAAGTTGACCTGCAGGACTTGACTAAAACCCATACTCTGTTCTTGTCTCCCTTCTATACAGCTGAATATTTGGAAACATCTTCAGTGAGACTAGAAAAGACCACTTGTAGGTGACACCTGACATTCAGATAGGAAACTCCTCACTCCAGTAGCACTTCACACTTGCCAAAACTCTTTCAGACTCATTATGTCTCTTAGTTATCTAGAAACTGTATTAGGATCCACTGGAGTTGTCTGAGCTGTAGCCCTTCATTAAGCCTAATGTATCTGATTTTTATGTTATATAAATTAAATTGGCAACATGCTTTTTTTTTTTTTTAAGATTTTATTTATTTATTTGACAGAGAGAAACAGAGCCAGAGAGGGAACACAAGCAGGGGGAATGAGAGGGAGAAGCAGGCTTACCGCCAAGCAGGGAGCCCGATGTGGGACTCGATCCTGGGTCTCTGGGATCATGACCTGAGCCGAAGGCAGTCGCTTAACCAACTGAGCCACCCAGGTGCCCCAACTTTTTTTTTTTTTAAGCTGGCAAGTGTTGGTAACATTTTCTCTATTTGCCCATGTACCTAATTTTATTAGAGTCCATTAAGAATGACGGAAAATATGTTCATATAAAAAATCTTTCATCTGTCTTTTTTTTTTCCCCCTGAAAGAACAGCAAAAACTGTACAACAGAACTATGGCATATATTGGCTACAGCTCTGGACAGATCCACCCCAAAACAGGAAAAGCATGTTATAAGTCCTACTGGAAGACTTTCAGGGCCAATTTGGAGTACTGCAGATACATTAGTAATTCACCAAATTCAGTAAAAATCTGACTAGACTCATTCTATTTCTAGTAGAATAAATACCCAGTGTCATGTGGTCAAATTGAAATGGAGGCCTGGAAATGCTAAATAATTGAGTATGGCATGTTCAAGTACATGTGACATTGACACTTGGGCTTTATGGACAGGTTTTTTATCCCTATACCATTGTTGAAAGAGAAATAATTTTTTTTATAAATAGCAGGCTAAACATAATTCAGCCCATGTATGCATGCTTCCAAGAATTCTTGTGCACATAGTGACCCTAGAGCATGGGCATGGATTGCCACTTGAAGAAAGTTGAAGAATTTGAAAAGCAAAACACTGTTAAAGTATTTCAAAAGGTTTGTATCCTTATCCCAACACTTGATTTTCCAGCATTCCAGGATTTGATTTTTTAATTTTTTAATTAAAAAAAAATTTTTTTTTACCTGAGTAAAAGTCGAATGGCTCTTGGGCATGGAATGGAACATCATAACATCACAACATGTTAGCCCAAAAGCAATCATCATCAGGGGGCGCCTGGCTAGCTCAGGTGCTAGACCATCCAACTCTTGATATTGGGGTTGTGAGTTCAAGCCCAATGTTGGAGACAAAGCTTACTGTACAACAAGGCAATCATCATGTTGTTTTAATGAAGCTTAAAGAACTGAACTTGAGTAGACAAAATTCAGGTTTATGGAGATATGGTACCAGGCAGGTTGGGCTAGTCAAACCACCAATCTATAGATATCAACACAAGTTTAGTTCTCTCTCATGCTTACTCGTCTTCATCAGCTCAATAGAAATATCATATATTGCATAGCTTAAACAACAGGAATTTATTTTCTCATGCTTATGAAGATTAGAAGTCCATGATCAAGGTACCGGTATGGTCAGGTTCTGATGACAGACCTCATCCTGGTTTGTACACAGATAGCTGTTTTCTTGCTGTATCCTCATACAGGGTAGGGAGAAATCATCTCTCTGTGTCTCTTCTTATAAGGGTACTAGACCCTATTCATGATGGCTCCATTCTCATGACCCATTTACCCCCGGAAGGCCCCATCTCTAAATAGTATCACATTGATCATTAGGGTTTCAGTATATGAATTTGAGGGAGAGCACAAACATTCAGTCCAGCAGCACTCCTGCAGCCCCTTATGTGTGGGTAATGAGTTTCTGTACATTGTCATTCCTAGACCTGATCTGTTAGAAGCTCCATTTTGATGTGAGCTTCAACAGTCTTAGCAGCGGGGAAGAGGGAGAGTGTGTTAAGCCATGAATGCTAGAATTTACACTTTGATGTGAATATTTAATGCCGGTCAAACCTCAGTGGTTAAAGCAAGTTGTGATACCACATGATAGTTCAAGTAGATGGAGAATTGGGATCCTGCCACACCTCCTAGAACGTGTGCTGGATATTGGTCAATAGTGTCAGTGGCTACCACAGTCACAATTAAGGATCATTTGTTTTTTATTCTTGTTTGCCTTAAGAAATGATTCTTACCTTCTTGAATCTTGAATCCATCCCATTTAAAGTACATTTTCTCCCTACAAAAAATGAGCATGTTAAATAACCTATTTCTATGTGTAAGAATCTCACTTCAAATTGATTCAGTCTACTAATATTTCAGTTTTTTTTCTGTTGTAGGCATTTTATTAAATGATATCCTCAAGTTGCTTACTGTCTAGTTATTGGTTGGCAGACAAATGCTAGCAGTGTAACGAGATGACTCGTCCTCTGCAGATGGGTCCTTATAAAAAGACAGTAGTGGAGGAGGTGCTTTTAAGTCTGTCTGGGGACACTCAAGACAGTCTACTTATATTGAAAGGAAGTTTCTTATGCTCTCGTGTATTTCTTGTGCTCTCCTCTCCTGTTCATAATAATAATATTATTATGTTTGAGTGAAAGCTTTCATGTCCTTGAAATTAATACTATTCTACTTTCCTCCATCTCTTCTATGCAAAGTGAGCATGATTCTTTTTATTTCCATGGGTTGAATTTCTTTTCCTTTGTGGCCCTTTGGAATCCTAACTTGCTCAGGACTCAGATGTGGATAAAGTGACAAGAAGCACAAGAAGTAATGTAAATTTAGTTAAAGACTAAGCTGATTGGGAAAAAAACCCTTGAAAAAATGGGAAATTAAGCATAGTTTTCTTGACTATCTGGAGGGAATGAGCTCTCACACATATTAGAGCTGAAGCTACCCCAAAGCTGGAGGGGGTCCTCTTTTTATTCTTACAGTTTCCTTTTAGATCCCTCAAACAAACCAGACCAAGGAAACTAGCCCATTTCACATCCCCATCTCATTGGAATCCTCTCTGGGGAGTACTGAGTCCTCCGGCTTCTCCAGTAATGCAGAAACTGCTACAGATACTGCTTTTGTTTGTCTTGTTTTTTTTTTTTTTTTTTTTTTAAAGATTTTATTATTTATTTGACAGAGAGAAACACAGCCAGAGAGGGAACACAAGCAGGGGGAGTGAGAGAGGGAGAAACAGGCTTCCCACTGAGCAGGAAGCCCGATGTGGGACTCGATCCCGGGTCTCCAGGATCATGACCTGAGCCAAAGGCAGTTGCTTAACCAACTGAGCCACCCAGGCGTCCCGCTTGTTTGTCTTGTTTTTGAGAGCAGGGGAGTCATAACATAGAGTTGCACCATTTACTACTACAATACCTTTTTCAGTCATTTTTGAGGGCAGTCTTCCTCTACTGTTTTCTGTCTTCAAGTAGTCTGCAAAGTGTAGCATAGGTTATGTTTGTTCATTGTTAAATGTAATATCTGTGGCCAACTTATTGGGAAAAATGCTTCTTCCCTGCTGCTGGTGTTTCCTTCCATGAGAAGAGGTATTTCCTAGTGTAATCCTGGCTTTACTCTGATCCAGTAGACATAGATTTGACTGAGTGGTAAATGTGGGAAGAAAGGCATTTGCTCAACTATGTACTTCTTCCTACCTTCCTTTCAAGAGCACTTGATATCTGACTGTCTGGGGAACAGTCCACCTCACTGTGGAGTTCATTTATCGGACTTGGCTCTGTGTCCTCCAGTTTGGCCCTTTTCATTAGTAAAGGTGATATCCACATGTAGTGATCCAAAGGGACATCTGCACCCCAATGTTTATAGCATCAATGTCCACAATAGCCAAACTGTGGAAAGAGTTTGTCCATCGACAGATGAATGGATAAGGAAGATTTGGTATATGTATACAATGGACTATTACTAAGCCATCAAAAATGAAATGTTGCCATTTGTGATGATGTGGATGGAACTAGAGGATATTATGCAAAATGAAATAACTCAATCAGAGAAAGACATCATATGAGTTCATTCATGTGGAATTTAAGAAACAAAACAGAGGAGCATAGGGGAAGGCAGGGAAAAATAAAACAAGATGAAATCAAAGAGGGTAACAAAGTATAAGAGACTCTTTTAAATGTTTAATTCACTTAATTAACATACAATGTATTATTAGTTTTAGTGCTAGAGTTCATCAGTCTTACATAACACCCAGTGTTTTTTATTTATTTTTTATTTAAAAAATTTTATTTCTTTATTTGACAGAGAGAGACATAGCTAGAGAGGGAACACAAGCAGGGGGAGTGAGAGAGGGAGAAGTAGGCTCTCCGCTGAGCAGGGAGCCCGGTGTGGGGCTCGATACTGGGACTCTGGGATCATGACCTGAGCTGAAGGTAGATGCTTAGTGACTGAGCCTCTCAGGCACCCCACTCAGTGCTTTTTACATCACATGCCCCACTTAATGTCTGTCACCCACTTACTCCATTTCCTTACCCTCTTCCCCTCCAGAAACCCTCAGTTTGTTTCCTATACCATAAGAGACTCTTAAAGATAGGATACAAACTGAGGGTTGCTGGAGAGGGGCAGGGTGGGGGGATGGTGTAACTGGGTGATGGCATGTGATATAATGAGCACTGGGTGTTCTATATAACTGAGGCATCACTGAACTCTATTTCTGAAACTAATGATACATTGTATGTTAATTGAAATTAAATTTAAAAAGTAAAGGTAATATCTGAACCTTTGTCTCTTACTCCTGTTTTTCCATTGGTTCAGAAGCTGAGTGAGGAGTATTATTATTTATTGATCCCCAATGACACCAGGAAATTTAAATATGCAATTCATGAAAAAAGACCAGATAGTGAGTACCCTGGGTGATGAGTGGAGTAATCCAGGCAATCTAGAATGAAACTCGTTCCTGGAATCGTCTAGAGGTTCTCCTTGCCCAGTTCTTCAGAAAAACTTCTTTAGTAACTCAGACTCAACACTGATCTCTCTTTCCTCCTTTTTTCTAGAGCACCAATGACTATATAGCACATTATAATATAATTTGCTTAATTTCTTGGAGTCTCAGTTTCTTCATTTTTTTTTTCATTTTTCTTCATAATACTTTCTTACTATTTATTTTTGGGGGAGGGTGATTGAAATTATGTGCATTCACACACATACAGCTTATTTACTATTCTTATAATCTTTGTATTTTTGCATAAGTTTATGTGTTTTGGTTAGGATCCTGAGATGCTGCCGCTTCCCTCCCCCCCTTTTTTTTAGAAAAAACGAGGGCATGTGCTCATGTGGGGTGAGGGGAAGGAGAGAGAGAGAGGGAGAGAGAGAATCTCAAGCAGTCTCTATGCTCAGCCTGGAGCCTGACATGGGGCCCAATCTTATGACGCTGAGATCATGACCTGAGCTGAAGTCAAGAATTGGATGCTTAGCCACCTGAGCCACCTGGACATCCCAAGATCCTGAGCTTCTTAAGGACAGGACCTATGCTTTATATTTCTTTTCCTGTCTTTCAAGAAATTGGTAACCAATTCTGAATAAAGTATTGAAAGACTTTCTAGAAGTCTATATAAAACTGATCTAAACTTATTTTTGAGAACTTCTGAAAGCCTAGTTTGGGCCATTGTACTTTCTTTGTGTAAGCCTACATCAGATATTCACTTAGATAATAAAATACTAAGTTTAGCTGTCAAACAGTCTGGTTTCTTACTTCAAAATTCTCCCCAAATCTCTAACACTTAATATCAGACACTGTACTGGGGAAAATTTGTGAGAAAAAATATTTAGCTGATTCCTCAAAGAAATGACAGATGTGTACATGAATTTTTAACATGTAATGCCAGTGTGTGAACAAATAGTAAAGGGAAAAAAACTAACATTGGCTAAAAGTTTAAAAAAGGACCTTGCTTAAAATATTTATTAGACATTTGGTCTTAAGTATATTGTTGAATATACTGTATTTCTTGTGCTAATTTTTATCTTCTTCATTCCATAGTCTTAAGGAATAGACAATTGCAGACTCTTTATGCCATTTCTTTAACTCTTAGACTAGCATTTCTTAAAAGGAAGCATAGGTGCTTATGTCCAAACAGCCCCAAGTAAACTGGAAGTCTGCAAGCACTGTGGATAATCTCAGCATACATCAGAGACCTAGCAGGTTGGTACCATCTGGAATGAAAACGAATGGCTTCAAGAATGCTACAAAGCCTATGACACTGCAGTCAGGGAGGGTCAGTCCTGGCCAGATGGAAGAAAGGGATGTCCAACTGCTCGTCTCCATCCCCGAAGGAAGGTCTCCAATCAGCAAACTTCCTCCCTCCCTTCCATTTCCCAGCCGATTTCCCCATGGTCTCCTTTTCTTTCTACCTCCCCACCCCTCCCATTGGTGCAAGGAGCAAGTTGCTTGAGTTGAAACAGTCCTTCTGTTGAGTTGAAAACAGTCCTTCTTGGTGGGAGAGTTTCACAAGAGAAAGTTGTGGGATTGCCAATTATTTTATAATTAGGTATTAGATTAACTGTCTTTGTGAAGGAGAGAAAGCCAAGGAGTGGATTTTCAAGAAGCTGTAAAGTCTGTATCATGGTGCTGGGGAAGCACTTTGCATTAACTGTTAATAGGCGTCATGTAGATGAATCTCCAAGTGCTGTACACACTCATCTGCTGAGACCTCACTCTTCCAGCTGTCATTTTGCCCATTCCCATCTGTTTCTTATGCTCTAATAAACGATTGCACTAATTTATTTAGCACCTCTCAACAGAGCCCCCAGGGCTGCTCCAGCCCTGCAGGGATCCTCTGCCAATGTGTGACGACCTTGGAGTGGACACATGGCCTGCTGCTTCCGGACATCAGTACCAGACTCTGAAATAGGACTTTGCCTTCAGGGATGCTCACCATCAATGGTGTGATTTTTCCATTGCCCTTTTAAATCCCTTTAGCCTTGAGAATGGAAAATTTGGCCCATTTCTCCTGGGCTGTGACTACCCTGGGAATTGCTTGCCTATGAAGAGTCTAGAATGTTTGTATATATTTATGGTTGCTTTTGAAAATGTTTATTAGACTTCTTTTGGGTCTTTTGGAGGTAACAGAAAGAAAAGAGAAATACACATAACATTTGCCTTCTTGAATAGAATGTCAGTCTTTGGGCTAGTTACTGGGTTGTCAGATGTCCAGATTAATTTCTTCAGTGCTTAGACACAGTAGGCCTGAGAGCAATGAGTATAGTGTGAATTGGCTGTCTTGTCCATGATTGATTTCTTTTAGACTTAGAGCCTCGTGGGCTGTAGTTCATTTGCATATTAAATGATTGGCTGGGAAGTTATCTTTTGCAGTATTTTTTTTTTAAGATTTTATTTATTTATTTATTTGACCGAGAGAAACACAGCTAGAGAGGAACACAAGCAGGGGGAGTGAGAGAGGGAGAAGCAGGCTTCCTGCCGAGCAGGGAGCCCAATCCGGGGCTTGATCCCGGGACTCCGGGATCATGACCTGAGCCGAAGACAGACCCTTAACAACTGAGCTACCCAGGCACCCCATATTTTGCAGAATTTAACAGAAATTTGGCATATGGTATTTGAGATGCAGTGAGACTGTCCATTTAAGAAGTTAAAAACATTGATTTATTTTTCATCAGCTGATGCTTTGAATTTACAGTTTTTGAGCCAAGTGCAGTTTGTTGATGCTGACAGTTTGTGGAAGATAGAAGAAGAGAGGCAAATCAATGCCTGAAAGCTCTAAAAACTAAGTCAGGTGAGGTGCCTGGGTGGCTCAGTTAGTTGAATGTCTGCCTGTGTCTCAAGGTATGATCTCGGGGTCCTGGGATTGAGCCCCATATTGGGTTCCCTGCTCAGCGGGGACTCTGCTTCTTCCTCTCCCTCTGCCCCTTCTCTCTGCTTGTGCTTGCTCTCTCTGTCTCAAACAAACAAACAAACAAACAAATAAATAAAATCTTAAAACAAACAAACAAATAAAATGAAGTCAAGGAATCCCAAACATGGATTTTTTTTTTTTTTTAAAACAGGAAGTAGAAACAAAATCTAAGGTTTTGTGTGGGAGGAATTGGAAAGGTTGAAAGGGATGGAGATTTACTTCTAGTGTATCCATAGGTTTCTAGCTTAACACAACTAACCCTTCCCTCTTCTGATAGTTCTAAAGATATTTTGTAAGAAAATAGCTTTCTGATATTATTTTAGAGAACATTAAGAAAAAGAGATTTGCTTTATGGAATTCAGTACAGTGTTCCTCAAAGTGTGTCAAGCAACTCTGGCCTGACAAGGTGTTGGAAAGGGAGTGTGTGATCAATTAAATTTTGAGACATATAGCATATAGTTTTCTGTCTCCTGGAGATTTACAAAGCACATAGTATATTGAAAGGCTCTGATAAGTCTTGCAGTAAATAAGCTAGTCCACCTTTGTTTATCCAGTGTTTTCAAACTTATATGAGTACAATAGTTTTGCTTTTGTAAAATGTTTCAATTTTCTGGATGGCATCTGTGTGTGATTCTTCTCAGGAACAAACTTTGGGAGATGCCAGTGTACAGTGAACTTTCCTGGAATACAACTGTTCTGTGAAGCAAAATATGCCTAAATGCATGAAACTTATCTAGTGTGATATTGTAGTCTCTGTGATGTCCCCTTTCCCTTTTGTGATTCTTTCACTCAGTCAGAGCATCTACTGAGAGATAAGCTCAAACCTCCTCCTTTCATATATCAGAGGCAATACGTACTGGTATACTTTTCTTCTTGTCTCATGATTTCAAATTCTGCTTATTCTTGTAGACCAGGACTCAGCAAACATTTTGTGCAGAGGGCCAGATAGTGAATATTTTTAGTTTGCAGCCTAATGGGCTTTGTAGCAACTACCTAATTCAGTCGTTGCAGTGCAAGAGCAGCCACAGACACTGTAAATGAGTACGCATGACTATGTTCCAGTATAACTTTATTTTCATCAACAGGTAGTGGCAGAACTTAGCTAACTATTGTTCCAGACTCTTCAGAGGTGACCCCTTTATTGAAGACTTTGTTGAAGTTCCTGGCTCTATTCCCACATTAGCTTGGACTTCTGCCTAGCATTTATTTTATTCTTTCTGGTTGTGGTATCTGCCATCTGTCATTTATGTTGTTCTGAGGGATCGAGGGACCCAGGGGTGGCCTTATGTCTACCTCTCATCTCTCATAGCAGGCTTTTCCTTCTTCCTTGCCCTTTGGCTCCTCAAACATGCTGTGATCACTGTCTTTGAGCGTGCTCTTTCCCCTGCCTGCAACACTCTTCTCCCTATTTCTCCCTGTGTAATAAGCTCCTACTTTAGCATAAGGTCTTAGCCTACTCATGCTTTTCCTGAACTCATGGACTTGTTCAAACTCCCTCATTATAAGAAGTCAGAGCTTCATGCATCTCATAGACCTTGGCTCAAATGAAATTTCCTGCTTACTTTTAAAATGAGGTGATTCAGGGGCAACTGGGTGGCTCAGTCATTAAATGTCTGCCTTTGGCTCAGGTCATGATCCCAGGGTCCCGGGTTCGAGCCCCACATCGGGCTCCCTGCTCGGTGGGAAGCCTGCTTCTCCTTCTCCCACTGCCCCCTGCTTGTGTTCCCTCTCTTGCTGTGTCTCTCTCTGTCAAATGAACAGATACAATTTAAAAAAAAATAATAAAATGAGACGATTCATAGCTATCTTTTCACTAGGCTCTGTGCTCCCTAAGTATAGGAATTAGGCATTGTTTTGTTCACTGTTACATCCCTAGTACATGGCTCGGTGCCTCACATCTAATAAGTGCTCAGTAAAATCTTACAGAGAGAATGAATGCATCAACTAATGCTTACATGATTGAACCCATTTACTTGTTCATTTACCCCTGGATCATGTTTTGGCTAAGAACTTTCAAGGGATGCTTAATAAAGACTTTAAGGAATAAAAATCAATGACTACTGTTACTCTCAAAATATAAAAGTGACATGGACTTCCAACTGAGATTCCACCTGGTATCAGTTAGAATTTTATGACTTGTGCCTCATTATGGCACTTCCATCCAAATATTTGATTTCTTTTCAAAGTGAACTCAAGGAACAACTGCCAGGCATAGACTTTACAATAAATGACAGAGAACAATTCTTTTCTGCTTAGGGAACCTTCAGTATCTATGCTGAGCAGAACTTAACTGGACATGAGCACCTAAGAATAAAGCATTATAATGTCCTTTAGTATTTTTTTTAAAGATTTTATTTATTTATTTGACAGAGAGAAACACAGCCAGAGAGAGAACACAAGCAGAGGAGTGAGAGAGGGAGAAGCAGGCTTCCTGCCGAGCAAGGAGCCTGATGCGGGGCTGGATCCCCGGACTCTGAGACCGTGACCTGAGCCGAAGACAGTTGCTTAACTAACTGAGCCATGCAGGCGCCCCTAGTATTTTTTTTTAACAAGAAGAAAACGGATAGCAAATAGTGTCTTTCCAGTGACAGGTGACCTAGAAAAGCCAGAATGTGGAAAAGTCCAAGATGCAGTTGTGTTATTAATTGTGTTTTAAGGTCATTTGCAAAAGTCATAACATAGAGAATTTGGGATGAATAGTTGCTTTTCCTTTGAAACTCAGGCTTCTTAGCTGGCAGAAACTTAATGTAGCTGAACTATAGTGCATTTCCTGGAGAAGAAAGCCTCCAGCCTGGGGTGAAACTGTGAATGGAGATCAGAGCCCCAGTTCTGTGTTCTCATTCCTAGCCCCTCCCCTGATGTGAGCAAACTTCAAAGAGAAAGAAAATAGATGCTCGAGGGGGACTGACAGGAGAGGGAAATCTCACCTGGGCTGGCACTGGATCCTGTTAGAAACTTTTGGTTACACTTTGTTGTACTGATCAGTGATGATGCCAGCAGAAGTATCTTTCTACCTGACCAAAGACTGCATGAAGGTCCAGGTGTGGATTTCCCTTAGAAGGCAGTGTATTAACTGTGCTCAAAGGTAAATTTAGAGGGTAGATCCCTTTGGAATGGTTCTCCAGGCATCAGGAATTCCGAAGCATGGGGTCTTTAGGCTGCACTTACCCTAATACGCACAACATTGGATACCTGGGTATCTCAGAAGTGTGTGAGCTGTGTGTTTGCAAAGATCAGTCCATGTGTGTGCCTCTTAGACTAGAGTGTCTTTGACTTCCCACTGAGCCCAACACCCTGGCAACTATCATCTCTGTTACATGTCTGTCATGGGCAGCCCAATATGGTTCTCAATTTCCAGATGTTAGTTTAGACAGAGGGTAAGTGTTACCATTGTGATATGGCCTCATCCCCCAGACTGCACAGGCCAGACATATGTCCTAGGCAGGCCATTACTTTTGAGTATCTCTCTTGTGTCAGCAGTAGGCTGGGCACTTTCAAACATTACCTCAAGTTGTGATAACAACTCTGATGGGTAGGTAGTTCCCATTTTATAGCTGAGGTCTCTGAGGCTCAGGAAATAGATAGGTAGAGATAAATCACAAAGATACTAGAAGAGATAAGGATTAATTCCTTGAAAGATTGCATGAGGTTTTCTGATCCCATTGCCCCTTCACAAATGCTATCAAGGATGGCATCTGATCCCTATACTTGCCACGTGTGCTGTGGGTCACATTTCTCAAAGAAGCAGAGACATGTATGCAATCCATGGGGAAAAAAGATGGCTGAGTACATTACTCTGGGACTGTGATCACAGGATGGAGTTTTCTGATAGGATTTCCTGAGTGGCATTCGACAGAGACGTTTTCTGATAGGATATCTTGAGTGGCATTCGACAGAGACTTTCTGCCCCCATCTGACCTCAGCTGTTGTTGCCTTTGGGAGAGCATTTTCCCAGGTCACACTCCTAAGGGGGAGTCCTAGTCATTGCTATGCCATTGGTATTTCCCTGTATAGCAACAGTTGGCTCCACCGTATACTTTGGATCTTGTTGCTGGATGTAAGGAACACCTAGTTGCATGGGAGACCTGAGGAGTTGCTTGGGTGTGGAAATCAACTTGATTTCATAGATTCCCAAAACAAGTATACCAGTTCATGTTTATTTCAGAATCTATCCCTGCAGAGGTCATATGCATTAGTCACTGTGTTAAATCAGGCTTTCTTAGTCACTGTGTTGTCATTATTTGTCTCAGTGAAACTCTGAAGCTTCCCAAACTTCTGGGAATCATCATTCTTTAGCTCCTGACTGCCCAGACCATGAGCAATTAAAGTTGAAGAACAAATCTAGAGTGCAGTATGAGAAAGTGCTGCAGAGCCATGACCATTCTTCCATGTGCATTTTTCATCTCCCTTTTCTTGAATGGATTTGGTGTTAATCGTCCTTCACTGCCCCAGCAGGGACCCAAAAGGATCTCTTTAGAACCTGTAGGTGAATTGAGCGTGGATGTCTGTTTCTTTAATGCTTGGATACAGAGTTGAGCAGAGTTGCCAGACGTCTGAAACCCCTACTGAACCTTTTTCGAAAGAGCAGGGGCTCTGAGCTTCATAAGAGCTTTGGCTGGGGTCATATAATGATGCTGTGTTGGTGAGAGGACTTCTCAAACATGCCATTTGTTCATAAAATCGCTTAGCACAAAATCCATCCACCTCTGTGGTATTGGGGTGGGGGCTGAGTTAATATCATCTAACCTGATGGAAATCACCTTGCCATGAACTCCTTTGTAAGCTGAAAATCCATTGACATTTTCCTTTTTCTCCCTTGTAGCAAGAGGTGTTAATTGGGTACATTGCCCCTAAGTAAGTATTTGCTTCCTACCCCCCAGCATTCAGTAGGATTTCTGTTTTTCTGTAAACAGTTGCAAATGATAAAATAAATCAATATTTGTTAATGTTATGATGCAGCAGCATCCCCCAGATCTGCAAAGAATGATTTATAGACTACAGCATTTCAGGCCTGACCCGTTCGGGTCTCAGAAAGCACTTAAAAAATAAATTTACCCTGGCCTCTCTCACCCCATTTCAAAAAGGGTGACAAAGATGAAGTAATTTATAAGTCACACTTTTATTAATGCTTTTAACTTTCATACACTTGGCTTTGTTGGCCTTTGAGTGGCTTTAGTGCAGGCCCTGGTTGAATGGTAACCTTCGGCACTTTGGGGGGCTTCGGTACAAATGATCAACTCATAAATAGGTGCTGGGCTCCACATTATCCTGCCATAAATTCACCAGACCTTTCAAGTACATCAAGTAAGAGCGAGTTGAACTAGGCGTTTCGCTCTGAGTTTACAGACTAATGCAGTACTAATGAGTATCTGGGCAAAGGGTGGCCAGAACGATGTCCAGCACTTTGCAATGAGAGATGGTGCTTGTCACAAGGGAGACAAGAGCCTTGTAACATAGGAGTCATGGGGAGCAGGCCTGTCTGTTTTCAAGAGAACCAAATAGATGTTCTTGAGCTGTGGGAACTCCTCCTTTGCAGCTGGAGCGGGCAAATGAGGAATTGACTTGAACTTCACAATCTGCCTGTCAAGACTGTGATTTTAAGATTTACTATTAGGGTGTCTATAACATGAAAAGGAGAAGAGCCAGAGAAACGCCCCAAAAGATGATAATAGCCACCTATTTGCTTGAAGTCTTTAAAAAGGAGTCTGTTGTGGTTTGCAGGATTAGTGATGACAGGGTATTGACCTGTCAGGGTAACTTTGAGAAGCAGCAAACTGCTGCTTTTCTCCTTCCCTGGAATAAGGCGAATGAGTCAATGTATTACATTGATTAGCAGGGGTGGGGAGAGAAAAAAAGATCGCTGAAATCATTGACCCTGTACTTGAGAATTGCTTTGGACTTGATTCGTAGCATGAAACTTTCAGGCACACCTCTAGCTGTCAGCTTAAGAAATCGCATGTGCCAGTGCATGTGGCTGCATGCAAAGTGGTCAGTTCTGTGGCCAGCTGAGGCAGAACTCCACTCCACCTGTTTCCTCGTCTCCAAACCCAGCGGTTACTCAGGCACGATGTTCAGCCTTTCCTGCTGTCTCCCTTACTTGTAACGTTAAGCCCAGTCCCGCAGCTTGTGGGCTGCCCCAGACCCCAAGGTCCTGTGCCAGGAGTCTCACACCATCCACCAAACCACTGCCTGGTGGGGTTTTTCTAAATCTTCACCTTTGTTTTGTCAACCTTGGGCTCTGAAACCCTCACTCATGGCTAGCTCTCTGCAGGATCAGTTGCCCAGATCAAGTCCAGTATTCTTGGTCTCAATGTCTGTGGCTCTCTGCCTTGCACAGTGTCACCCCATGTCATCGTTTATAGTGCCTTTGACTGAACCACTGCTCAGGTCCTGTAGGGCCCAGTTCCATCACCACTCAAGTATCCTTGAGTGTCTTCTTGCTGGGGAGCCTTCTGCCTGTTCAGTCCCTACCCATTGCACAAGACAGGTCCGTTTTGTTTCTTTGTTTTAAACTCCCTTTGCAAAACCTGTTTGTGCAACAGGGGATCAGCAAACGTTTTCAGTACGGGGCCAGATAGTAAATATTTTCAGCTCTATGGGCCATGCAGTCTCTCTTGCAGCTTCTCAACTCTGCCATTGTGCTGTGGAAGCAGCCACAGGCCATGCACAAATGAGGGTCTGCATTCCGAGAAAACTTGACGAAAATAGGCTGTGGCCTGGACTTGGCTGGTGGCGCTAGAGCATGATCTTTGACCTCTGACTTACATACTTGGTCACTTTCTAAGAACTCATATGAAAAGTTTAACCTTTCTGATATACTTTCCCTGATAGCTTATCCATGAAGATTACGTTAGGTTATTTAATGTTTCATGACTATATTATCTCCATAATTAGATTTTAACTAATATAGTTATTATATTAGGTATATATCAGCTGGAGAGTTTAAGGTAGAATAGCAGAGCCGAAGATCTAGTCCTAGCCCTTTGTATCTATGCCTATATCTACAGCACATATATATCATCTATATTTATCTATGACTATTTACCTCTATCTGTATCTCTCCCTAAATATATATAGTTTTTTGTTTGTTTAGGTTTTGGGCTAACTGGTCTTCTAGATCCAGATTCTGGGTTTCTACTGCCCAACCATTTCTCTACCATCTTATTTCCATAGATGAAGACATAGATATTGGGTCCATGAAAGGCTAGGCTACTACTTGAAAAGCAGAAGCTTCCTCTGGATCTCCTGACATGCATCAGCCTCATCATAGTGCCTTAGAAGAAACACCACAGTCTTTATGAGGTTGATTTCATTGGGGGCTTGGAAGATGAATAAATAGTAGATGAGATTTTGGTCCTCATAAGTCCTTCCAGATAAATTCTGCAAAATGGACATCATGTGGGATGTTCTGCTTAGAGAGAATAAGGTGAAAGATTTTCTATGTAGCTTGGGTGTTTGAGGGCTACTTTTAAAGATTTCCTAGGGACCGCTTCCTACGTGGGTTTTCTGTAGCTAAGTTCAAGTTTACACTAAAGGTGAGTTTGAGTGTAGAAGCCACCACCTGTGGAGTAAAGCATTCTGGTATACTTCAATCAGAAGGATCATCTACTGTACTTGGAACTGTGAGCTTCAGAAAGATATGTCCTGATGGCATGTTTTACTTCAGAGATAAGGAAGTCAAAATGGATGGGATATTGTAGGTAGTAATAATAGATTCCATTATAGGTAATATTTTTCTCATTCTTCTGATATTTGTGGAGTACTTATTATAGGTCAGGCACTGGGCTACGTGCTTTGTGTCTGTTTGTTATCCACATATTATGTACTATCTGGCGTTCTCTCATTATGCAGGCATAGTTCGGAGATATTGCCAGTTCGGTTCCAGACCACTGCAGTAAAGGGTATGTTGTAATAACATGAGTCAAATGAATTTTTTGGTTTCCCAGTGCATATAAAAGTTATGTTTACACTATACTATAGTCTATTAAGTGTGTAATAGCAGTATGTCTTAAAAATGTACATAACTTAATTTAAAAGTACTTTATTGCTAAAACATGTTGACCATCATCTAAACTTTCAGCAAGTCATAATCTTTTTGCTGGTAAAGGGCCTTGCCTTGATGTTCGTGGCTGCTGACTGATCAGAGTGGTGTGGTGGTTACTGAAGGTTGGGGTGTCTATGGCAATTTCTTAAAATAAGACAACAGTGAAATTTGTTGCAGCTATTGACTCTTCCTTTTGTGAGTAATTTCTCTGTAGCGTGTGCTGCTATTTGACAGCATTTTACCCACCATAGAACTTCTTTGGAAATTGGAGTCAATCCTCTCAAACTCTGCTGCTGCTTTGTCAACTAAGTTTATGTAATTCTCTTAATCCTTTGTTGTCATTTCAGTACTTTTCCCAGTATCTTCACTGGGAGTAGATTCCATCTCAAGAAACCATTGTCTTTGCTCATCCATAAGAAGCCACTGCTCATCCACTAAAGGTTTATTGAGATTTCATCAAATCAGTTCCATCTTAAGACTCTACTTCTAACTCTAGTTCTTTGGCTGCAATTACTCCCTCCACAGAAGTTATCCGTGAGCGTTAGAAGCAACTTCTTCTAAACTCCTGTTTAGGTTGATATTTTGACCTCTTTCCATGAATCACGATCTATAAGAGGAGTCACTACCAGTGGCAGCTCTAGCCTTGTGGAATGTATTCCTTAAATAATAAGACTTGAATGTCACAGTTGCTCCTTGATCTGCGGGTGGCAGAAAGGATGTTGTGTTAGCAGGCAGGAACACAGCATCCATCTTGTCCATCTCCCTTAGAGCTCTGGGGTGACCAGGTGCATTGTCAGCAAGTCAGATTTTGAAAGGAATCTTTTTTTTTTCTCAGTAGTAGGTCTTTTTTTTTTTCAGTAGTAGGTCTTAATGATGAGCTTAATATATTTAGTAAACCATGTTATAAACAGATGTTCTGTCATCCAGGTTTTGTTGTTCCATTCACAGAGCATAGGTAGAGCAGATACAGCATAATTTTTGAGGGCTCGAGGATTTTAGTAATGGGAAATGAGCCTTGACTGCAACTTAAGTTCATTAAGCTCCTAAGCGGCATTAGCCTATAACAAGAGAGTCAGCCTGTTTTAAAAAGCTTTCAAACGGAGTGCCTGGGTGGCTCAGAGGGTTAAGCCTCTGACTTCAGCTTGGGTCATGATCTCAGGATCCTAGTATTGAGTCCCACATTGGGCTCTCTGCTCAGCAGGGAGCCTGTTTCTTTCTCTGCCTGCCTCTCTGCCTACTTGTGATCTCTCTCTGTCAAATAAATACATAAAATCTTTAAAAAAAAGCTTTGAAACTAGGCATTGACTTCTCCTCTCTAGCTATGAAAGTCCTAGATTGCATTTTCTTTCAGTACAAGGCTCTTTCACCTACATCGAAAATCTGTTGTTTATTATAGCCATGAAACAATATTCATGTTTATTCATGAACGATCTTAGCTAGATCTTCTGGAGAATATGCTGCAGCTTTGACATCAGTCCCTGCAGCTTCACCTTGCACTTATATGTTACAGAAAACGCTTCTTTCTTTAAACTTCATGAAGCAACTTCTGCTAGTTTCAGACTTGTCTTTTATGGCCTTTCTCCTCTCTCAGCCTTCTCATGATTGAAGAGAGTTAGGGCCTTGTTCTAGATTAGGTTTTGGCTCAAGGGAATACTGTGACTGGTTTGATCTTCTATTCAGACCACAAAAATGTTCTCCATTATCAACTGGAAGACTGTGTTGCTTTCTTATTCCTGTGTTCGATGCAGTAGCACTTTTAATTTCCTTCAAGGCCATTCCTTTCTACTTAGAACTTGGCTGACTGGGACAAGAGGCCTAATGCCTTTTGACATGCCTTATTCACTAAGCTAAATCATTTCTAGCTTTTGATTTAAAATGAGAGATGTGCTCCTCTTTCACTTGGACACTTAGAGGCCATTGTGGGGTTATTAATTGGCCTACTTTCCATATTGTTATGTCTCAGAAAATATGGAGGCCTGAGAAGAGGGAGAGAGATGGGGGAACAGCCAGTAAGTGGAGCAGTACACATGCAATGTTTATTGATTGAGTCTGCCATCTTATAAGGGCATGGTTTGTGGTGCCCCCAAAAGTTTCCAGTAGTAGTATTAAATACCACTGGTCACAGATCATCATAAAAAATAGAATAAAGATGAAAAAGATTGAAATATTACAAGCAGTACCAAAATGTGACACTGAGACACTAACTGAGCAAATACTATTGGAAAAATGGTACCAACGGATGTGCTCAATACAGGGTCAATATAGGGTTGCCACAAACCTTTGATTTGTGGAAACATAGTGTCTGTGAAGCCCAGTAAAGCACAATAAAACAATAATATAGGTGTGCCTGTATTAGAGAAATGCTTCCTAAAACTGGTGACCCTCAGCCCACTTTTCAGGATGGTGATTTGTAAACACTTTCTTCAGAGATTTGGGAATAAGCCTAATTGACTGCAACTTGATAAGTACTGGTGTTTCAGTATATGTGGGCTGTGATCTGTACTTTTCAGAAGGTGTGAACTGTATTTGGTCAGAAGGCCTTCCGATGAACCAGTGTTAAGCTTCCTTCGAAAAACACACCTATTACAAATTTTAAAATTTGTATAGAAAGTCATTACAGAACGTCTACCTGGTGAACAATTTTTTTAAAATTAAATCATAGAGATCCCAGGATCACTTCTTCATCTAAATCCATAATAATCACAGCCATCCCAATGATCTAGCCAAACTTTAGGTAGTATTCATTTTTTTGTTTTAATTTTCGAAGATAATTACCATGTGTTTGGTTTTGGTTCTGTAGGTTTATAGGAGCATAGGGGATGTGTGTGGCTGTTGTTTGTCTGTCTGCCGGTTGGGGTGGCAGAGAAGTGACTTGTCATAACAGTTTGCCTGATTTTAGTTAAAACAAAGAAGCTAATGAAAAAATTTGAGGATACAGATCCCATTCAGCTTTCCCATCACCCTGTCCTCCCTATAATCATAGACATAAAATTGCAGATATTACTTGCAAGGAGGAATCACTGCGCCAACAGACTCCAATGTGGTGATTAGAGAAGGCAAAATCACTTACAACTTAAGAATGATACCCAATAATAGAAGATTGAAAGAAATGAATTGGTACAATGAGTTAAATTAAATTCAGCACAACTAATAGTAGATTAAGCAAACATTACAAATTAAAACCAAAGCTCCAGACAAACAAGGGAACAAATCTTGCCTGGAGCTGAGCTGCCGAGAGACCCATCCGATAGCCAGGATATATGCCTTTGCTCAGGGAAGGAGTCCTTGACTCCTTATTGGGGCCGGGGTGCAGGAAGAAGAAGGAAGCTGTCTGAAAAAGCATGGACACAGCTAACGAAGCCAGTTTCTGGTTCAGTGCAGAGAGCTATGGCTGTGTAATGACCGCCATGGGAGGGCTTGTGAGGAGAGTCTGCCTCAAAGAGCTTGAGGTTGGTCAGAGTCCTGAGATGAGTGGGAAGAAGGCTCCAGATTTTAGCAAGGAGAGGGAGGTGTATGACCACTTTTTTTTTTTTTTGACAATGTGATTGGCTTAAAAAAGTTTTATTGAAATAGAAACATGCAGAGACGTGCCCAGTTGGTAGTGTACAATTTAATCAGTGTTTACCAGTGCAGCCAACTTCCAGATTGAGAAAGGGAACTTACCAGAATCTGGGGCATCCCCACTATTCCTGGGCACTGTCCCCTGAGGGTAACTGTCTTACTGAGAACCTTGACTTGCTTAACAGTGAATTCTATCTCTCACCCAAACATTAACTTACCATGAGAAAAATAGAAGTGGGGAGGGAGAGAGGGAAAGAAGGAAGAGAGAGAATGGCAGAAGAGAGCATAGAGAGAGGTTGGTTTGCTCTGGGAAGGATGCTCCAGATTCCTCATTTGGAAGCTGGATGTTTGAGGAGCCAGAAAGAAAGACCGAGTAAATCTTGGTGTTTAGTTTGCCGGCTCTATTTAAAGGGAATTTGTTGGAAGCCCAAAGCTGGTATTCACAGTAGGACTAATATCTACCACTTAGTACAGATAATGCTTTATAGATGTTAATTAATTATTTCATGTGGCACCCTTGTGAGAAGTAGGTAAGTATTAGCATATCTGCTTTATAAATTGAGTTAACAGGCATAAAGAGATTAAGGCAGCTCCCCATTTTATGGGTTTGCCCAATGAGTTGCTGCTTTATCTGCCACCGTTGTGCTCAGTAGATCTTTTGGCTGCCTTGCAGTCTTCCTATGTTCATCTGTTCATTTTGCTTATTTGTTCATCAAATATCTATGGAGTCGTTTTTTCCAGTTCTGCCTGAGGCTGCATGGAGGATACTAAAATGAGTAAGGTGTAGTCCATACTCAAAAAGGGATAATTCTTATAGGGGTTAAATCTGAAATTCCATCTGAAGTTCTATCTGAAATTCCAGAGGTCAGGCGGGTAATAGAGATGGGCAACTGGGCAGGGATATGATAGTAGGGAGCGGGGAGGGTTGTGGCATGCTGGAAGTGCCTGCCCCATCTATTTATTGTAACATGCTGGCTGTCCCAAACACACCTGTCTATGATGAAGTTTCCGTTTGTAAGACTGTTTGGAGGAGGCAGAACACAATTTGCTCCAGTGCGGTATGGTGAATACTGTAATAGAGATGTAAGCGTTATGATGGAAGGTCGGGAGAGCTATTCATTATGACAAAAGGACAGAGGAAGAGTGTTAGCCGTGGACACAGGACCATCCTGGGAGGAGGTGAGAGAGTTTTAAAGACAGATTTATGACCCTGAGATCCTGGAGTATGAAGCCAAGTGGAGGCCCAGGCTATACTTGAATGCCTTCAGTGATTGGGAATTCAGTACCTAGAGAACTCACCCCTTTGGAGTTCTTTCCACTACCTGGTTAGTGAGTACATGGGCTTCAGTTTGGTGGTGAAGACCACCATAGGTTTGAAATCAACCTAACTGGGTTTGAATCCTAGACTCTACCACTTATTAACCATATAAGCCTGGGGGAAGTTATTTAACCTTGTTGTGCCTCAGTTTACTCATCTGTAAATGGTAGTAATAATAGAATTTGTTATAAGGACAAAATACAGAGAAAAAATTCTTCAGTGTCTAATATAGGAACACTCTGGTAGAGTTGTTCCTACACAACTGGGACCAAGTGAAGCTTGAGAACAAGTGAATCTCTCCAAATGGTAATAAACCCTGAACCCCCGCCCCCCCCCCCCAGAAGATCAACATCCTGAGGGAACTAAGTTGTTATAAAATAGGTAGTCTCCTTTGTCTTACTTAGTAAGGGAAAGAATTGAAGACCATCTTTTATGGTTTCATGGGTATGCTCTATGCTCTAGGGGCTTTGATGTGCCCTGGAAAACTTAGGTTGCACCTGTCATTTACAGACATCATAGAAAAGACAAGTGGAGCCTGGTACAAGGTAGATTCAGGTCTCTCAAACTGAAGGCTTCAGTTCAGGAGAAAGGCAAGCACTAAAAGCACATTCTCGATTGGTTTTCATCAGACTGAAACGACAAAGCTATTACTTAAATGTCATTGGAGGGTGAGATTCTGATAATTTTACGCCATAATGGGGATAGTAGGTGCTTGTGTCTTTTTTTTTTTTTAAAGATTTTATTTATTTATTTGACAGACAGAAACACAGCTAGAGAGGGAACACAAGCTGGGGGAGTGAGAGAGAGAGAAGCAGGCTTCCCTCCGAGCAGTGAGCCTGATGCGGGCTCGATCCCAGGAACTGCGGTTTCATGACCTGAGCTGAAGGCAGATGCTTAACAACTGAGCCACCCAGGTGCCCCTCTGAGCTTTCTTTCCTAAAATGTGTGTATGTGCTTTTAATTTGGTTTATGTGTATTTGCAGGGCTCCTGACTGTGCCACAGTGACTGTTTTTAATCTCTATTCTCCTCAGTGGTTGATAATATTTACTTATTTTTGGATAGAGGTGCAATGCCCAGAGAGTGAGGATGGTAGAATTTTAGGACTTTCAAACAACGATAACATCTGTCTAGTTTACTCATTTTATAGATTTAATGAAGCTCGGAATAGTAAATGATTTACTTAAGACCATGCAACCGTTTAGTTGAAGAATTTGGACTTGAATCAGTCCTGAAAATTCCCTGATGGCTTATATTCAGGTTCTTCCATTTTTTTAGTTGAATGGCCTTGGCTAAATCTTTTAACCTTCTTGAACTCCTGTTTCTTTTTTTGTAAATGGGGGTAGTAATAATAAATACCATGATCCATAAGGTTGCATGAAGAGTCAGATAGGATAATGAATGGGAAAGCATTTTGTAAACACTTTATAACATGCTGTACAAACTTTAGGTATAATTATTATTGTCTGAAGTAATTCAGCAAAATAGTAGTAGGCAATGCATTTGACTCAAAGAAGTCACTGGATTTTTAGAATTGAAAAGGATCCTCAGAGTCTACTTAAGTTAATAACTGAATAATTGAAGACTTTGTTAAATGTCTTACTGTTAAATCAGGGAATCTTGTAAAACGTGCATTTGTTTTTTGTTTTTTTTTTTAGAGAGAATGTGTGCAGGTGTGTGGAGTGGTGGGTGGGTGGTGAAGGCAGGGAGGGGCAGAGGGAGAGGGGGAGAGAGAATATTAAGCAGGCTCTGTGCCCAACATGGAGCCAGCACAGGGCTCAGTCTCATGACCTTGAGTTCATGACCTGAGCTGAAATCAGGAGTTTGACGCTTAGTTGACTGAGCCACCCAGGCACCTCTTAAAATGTGCATTTGTAAACTGACTTTCTTTGCAAACAGAAAAGTTTTGATTATCTCTGAAAAATCACTTATCCATCAGGGGCCTGGATACTTCCAAGGACTGGTCCACCATCTAATTTATTAGGAATTGCAATAGACAGCTTGTTGTCTGGCCTCATTTTTGCAGGGCTGAGTGTGAGTCATACAATTCCACTTTCCAGGGTTTAGTGGGGTTAAGTCGGGGGGAGAGGCTGTAGCAGGATTGAGGGTGGTGAGAGACTTAGCCTCAGACCTAGCATCCAGCAGCCCGGACATGCAAAGGTCAAAGTGCATATAACCAAGTTCTCCCTTTCTAGATTTGTTCTTCACGTTGTCACAAGAGGTGATGAGACAGACATTGCAATTGATGGGTTGCAAGAAAATGCATTTAATCCCTGCACTGCTTCTAAGCAAGGCACACAAAGTCACAATAGGTAGGAGGGAGAGCAGGTGGCAGCAAGGATATCTGTGTAGGGCTGACTTTTTCTCCAGACTAAGCAGGGTTCTGATGGTCTGGTGATTTCTGAAAACTGTTGACAAGGTCACGTTAGGTCATGGAGATAATTTTTTTTTTTTTAAAACGACCAGAGCAGGAAGAGAAACTCACTTTAAAATCCCCTTTCATGGCCCCTGTGCATGTTCAGCAGCATGAGGGGGGGTGCATGTGAAAGAGGTGAAACTGCTTTCCCATGCTGCCTGCCCCCTTAAGATCCTGAATTCCACTGACTCCCTCAGTAAGTGCGTTTCCATTGTGAATAATTCAAATGATGCAGTAACCTCAGTGAGAGGCATCACTCAAACACACAGAGCCGTGTGAACTGGAGTTTATAAATCCATGACAGCTCATGGGTTTCAGAGCCCTGCAGAGGAGGGTTGGCCTACTATGGCACAGGTGAGGGCACATGTGCCCCCTTGAGTGAAGCTGCAGGCCAGCCACCCCTCCCTCGCCAAGGAAGGCACCTCCCTGGGTCAGGCACATTTTCACCTTTTCAGGGAGAAGGCGGTAGCACTGTCCACTGTCGGCTTCAGTTGCTCTGTGCCACTGATCTGCATTACAGCTTTGATGACGATTGTCACTGAAGAGAGGGTCAGCCTCTGGAATAGCCTCAAAGAGGCCTTTTCATTCCTCCTGGGAACTCTGTACCTTGGGATTGTGGCAGGGTCACCTCCGTTCTGACAGCTGAGGAGAGCAGGAAGCTTCCATTTGGCTCCTCCTCCCTTCATGTTGTCAACCCCTTGCTCTTTAGGAAACACTCTACCATTGCTTCATACAGATGCATTGTAAAAACATCACCAACAGTAAACCAGGAAAGCAAACCCAGTTAGAAAGTTATGATAGAACAGAATCTATCTAGTGCTTTGTCATCAACCAAGTGCTATAAATTCTGCTTCTCCAAATAGTTGGTTTTAATTCTTTAACTTGTGAATGGGTGTCCTCAGGCTCCTTTTCCAGCGGATTATCTTACACCTTCACCATTTTGCCTATGCCTTTCCCCATCCCGTGCCTCTGGAAACCACTATTTTTTTTCTCTTCATCTGTGAGGGGTTTTGTGGTGGTGGTTTTGTTTGTTTAGGTTCTACACATAAGTGATATCAAACTATTTGTCTCTCTCTGCATGATTTGTTTCATGTAGCTTAATACCCTCGGGATCCATCTATGTTGTTGCATATGGCAGGATTTCCTTTTTATGGCTCAGTAGTATTCCTTTGTGTGTGCATGCGTGCGCAAATGTGTGTTTTTTATACAATTCAACATTAGGTTGCTCCCATTTTTCGAATAGCGAATATTGTAAATAATGCTGCAGTGAACTTGGGGATACTTTTTTGAGATAGTACTTTTGCACCCATAAGATAAATACCCACAGTGGAACCTGTGGATTATATGGTACTTCTATTTTTAATTTTTTGAGGAATCTCCATACTGTTTTCTGCAGTGTCTGCACCAATACATTCCCACCAACAGTGCACAAGGGTTCCCTTTTCTCCATATCCTTTCCAATACTTGTTATTTCTTATCCTTTTTATAGGAGCCATTCTAACAGGTAGAAGGCAACATCTCGTAGTGGCTTTGATTTTCATTTCTCTGGTGATTAGTGATGTGGAGCACCTTTGCATGTACCTGTTGACCATTTATATGTCTTCTCTGGAAACCCTCTTCCAGCAGGTTCTTCTCTAAGGCTGGTTAGGATGATGGATTATTGCCATTGTGGATTTATAGTCTGAACACTATATACTACTTTCTGACTCTTTTCTCTTCTAAGCTGTTGCTTTTCTTTTCTTTTCTTTTTTTAAAAAGATTTTATTTATTTGACAGAGAGAGAGATCACAGGTAGGCAGAGAGCCAGGTGAGAGAGAAGGGGAAGCAGGCTCCCCGCCGAGCAGAGAGCCTAATGTGGGGCTCGATCCCAGGACCCTGAGATCATGACCTGAGACGAAGGGAGAGGCTTAACCCACCTGAGCCACCCGGGTGCCCCTCTTCTAAACTGTTTCTGTGTCTTTCTGGAACTAGTGCATTCCTTCCCTCCCACTAAACTAATATGTTCAAGTGGTTGCATGTCATATAACCAAAGGCATGTGCTTCAAGCTCTTCTTAAATCTCTTACCCATGTCCTGCCATCCGGGTACAATACTTTGAGATTGATTCAGTTCAGTCAAATTCAACTGACATTTTATTTTGATGAACACCACTTGTAAAGCCTGGGGTGGTGTGTATGTATGTGTGGGTGCATGTGTGTGTGTATATGTGTGGGTATGTGTGTCTGTCTCTCTGTTTCTTTCTCATTTTCTAGCTATTCATCCATTTCCTGTTTACCTGAGGCATAAGATATAAGGAGTCCTAGATTATAAGGGCAGGGGCAGAAAAGGACTTTTCTTCTTTTTGATATTTAAAACTGTTATAACAAGAATCTTAACCATTCACCATTACTTTCTCTGACAAAATGGGATGAATGAAATTCATCAGGTTTCCCTATAATACTCATTTCTTGATTCTTCTCCCAAAGGAGAATTTGTTTTATTAATATAATGAAAACATACTCATAATCCGAGATATGGATCTAACCATTTCCCTCCTCTTTTCCCAAAGTCTCCAGCATGGAGTATTCTCAAGAAGGAAATTGGACTGTTTGCAGTGTGCACATCCTTTTCTGCCCCTGCCCTTTTCCTAACAGAAAGGTTAATATTGAGAGGTAGGGTGACTGAGTTAGCTCCTAACCATAGACATTAAACCCTGGATCTTCCATTACTTAGATATGTGATTTGGAGCAAGTTACAGTCCTTGAATGCAAAATGGTGGCATAATAATAGTACCAAGTTCATAGGGATTGTTAGGGCAATTAAATTGAATAAAATAATACATGTAGTCTAGCACAATTGCTGACATAATGCCTACTTTAAAGGTATGTTGGAAAGAAAAGAGATGCTAGAATCCTAGTGGGTGGGTGAGGTATCTTAATTTTAAAAGAAGATAATTTTTTAGCAGCACTTAACAGATTATATTGATACAGTTAATTTGGTGGTTACAGATATTTCCAAAACATGTATTTGAATTTTTCCTAAATTTGAGTATCAGTGGATCCAAAGACTCTTGGACTGAGAAAAGAAAGGAAAGGACGAAAGGAAGATGGAGGGAAAAATCAGTCCAAGGATGTTGGTTGACAGAAGGATTTGTATCACATAGGTAGGACAGGACAGGTTTGCATAATGGAAGATTACCTCTGGGCATGACTCAGCATTTGAGGCTGCTGCTCTGATAACATAGGTACCTATGTCTGGAATGCCCGTGGTTCCTGATGACTCATCTGGAGGTGCGCAGGGATGTAACCACTTTTCTTTCTCCATTCACAGTGCTTATTTGTATCCATTAAATATTTTTTTGGTCATATCCTGCTCTCTTTAACAGTTATTTTCTATTTTGTGGAAGCTCAGTGCCTCTTGGCCCTGTCACGTGGTGGATGGAATTGGACGGAATGCTGCCATTCACTCAGATGAGGTTCAAGTCTGCTGACAGGATGATGGATTCCTTCCACTTCAGAGGCAATAAAACCCTGACAAGGGTTAGGGCAGTGCCCAAGCTGGAGAGGTTTTGCAGAGCAGGATTGGGAGCAGTTGTTCCCCTTGATCTCATTTTCCCAAAGTGGCATCTTTCACCAATTCTTCAAAGGTGCACCATTCTACAGGAAACTTTTCAAGATGGTGATGAAAAGGGGAAGCAAAGAGAAAGCAAAAGTCACTTTGGGTAGAGTCAGGGTGAAGACTTGAGACCTTACAACAGGATTTCACAGTGTGGCCCCTGTTATGTACTCTTCTCCCTTCCTACTCCACACCACCCAGTGTTGGAGGCTGAACCACCCCACCCCTTGCCGCCAAGGCTGCCTGTCTTAGGAAAACCTGGCTGTGCATGTGCATGAGGGCCAACCCACTCCTTCCCATATTGCCCCTGAAGCCCCTCCTGTCCCTGGCTGAAGTAAAGCTATGGCTTCCGGACCCTTCGGGATCCAGCTCTGTCTCTAGCTCTGGTCTTTTTCCTTTCACTGTGCTGTGGTCACATGGACTTCCTTATTCCTCCGCTGTGCTGATCACATTCCTGTCTCAGGGCCTTTGCACTTTTGTACCCTCTACTGGGAATGTTCTTTTCTAGATGTTTCCATGGCTGATTTTGTTCAAGTCTGTTATCAGATGTCACCTTCTCAGAGAGGCCTTCTTTGACCTCGGGCCTCCCCCCCCACCCCCAAGCTAAAGTGTGTCCCCTGTCACTGTCTTTCTTCTTATTCTCTAATTTTCTTCCCATACCACTGGGCATTATATTGTACATGCAGCAGATTATTGTCTGCTAGAATGTAAGTTCTGTTAGGGCAGGGACTTGGAGTGCTTTGTCCATTGCTGAATCCCACAGGATAGACCAGGACACTGTACATCATCGGTGCTCAGTAAATTTGTTGCATACATGAATGGTGAGTGATTTTTCACTCACACATCGATCACATCCATTCACTACATGGTGATTGAGTGTTAGCAATGTGTAAAGATGAAGACATCATAGTCCTTGCTTTGTAGGAGGTGGCAGTGGTGATGGGGAGATAGATACATAAACATATACAGATACATGAATGAACAGGTGTTTATGAAAGAGTTTTGCAGGTACAGTAATAGAGCTCTATAAAGGATATTTCCTCAGATACAATGTCAGAGAAGCAGCAGGTAATATGCTGGCATTAGGTATACTCACTTCCTTGATGATTGAAGCCACATGTAAACATATAATATTGTGTGTGTGTGTGTGTGTGTGTGTGTGTGTGTGTGTGTGTGTGTGTGTATTTAATGGTTTGGCCATATAAGATTTCATAGACTTTAGAGAAGGGCTCAAAATGGTTTTGCAGTGCTATTACAGTATGTCGGAAAGGTGAAGAATTCACTCTCTTTCCCCCCAAATGAAATAGAAGCTGCTGCATTTTTCCCAGGTGGGCCCAGGCATTGTACAAGACCCACATATTTTTCAATAAGAGACTCACATTTGCTGTGATGCTAGAAGCTTCTAATGGGCCTCTGAGGGTTGTAAATTATATCAAATAATTTTCCAGATACTAATCTGTTGTTTTTTAAAGGATGGAGATAGGAGCGGTGAAGATAAATCTTTCTTTGGATCCTGAAATTATACCTTGTTTCAGCCATATTCAGTAAATCTTTTTGAATGTTCATTCATTCAACAAACATTTACTGGGTATCAACTGTGTGAGAGGTGCCACCCAGGGCTATGGGGCCATTGTTGGTGGGGAAAAATCTGTAGATGTTTACTGGAAAACTGCTAGAACTTGGTGTAGCTTTTTGTTTGTTTTAGCATTACCATTTTATTGCTGTTGTTTTATTCATCTTTATTATAGCAAGTCAGATAATATAGAGGTATATAAATATGCATAAAGGAAAAATAACTAATGTTCTACTCCCCCTCTTCATTCCTGTCACCCATTGTAATTAATCTTTTCAGTAATATGATGGATATCTTTCTATTCCATTATCTTGGTGTGCACACAAATACACATACATGCACATATGCACACAGTTTTTCCTTTTTAAAAATTCTGTTACAGAAATAAAATCCTATAACATATATTACTCTGAAATGTACTTTTAAAAACTTAACTGATGTAAAATGAACATATTTCTAGCTTTTCTTTTTAGTAAGTTCATAAGTTTCTATAGAATTGGTGTAATGTAGCTACCCACTTTTGTGTTCTTAGACTTTTAGACAAATCAAAATTTTTTTCTACAATATTCAAGCTTTAAGCAAACATCTTCATCCATATTTTATTATATATTGATGATTTTATTTCTGTTGAATGGATTCAGATGTGATTATCATGTCAAAGCATAAATGAATTTTTAATCTTTGAATAAGCACAACTTGATTACTTTTCCACAACATTGTAGCAAGTTATACTTTCTTCAGAAAAATATGGGAGTGCATTTGTTCCTGATCTTATCCCCAGCACTGGATGTTATCAGTATTTTTAAGTTCTGTCAATAATGGTACCTCATTATTGCTTTACTTTCAGTTACCTGACTATCTCTGGAGTTGGGCATTGTTCATACATTTATGTGACTTTTGTGTTTCCTATATTATAAATTCCAATTCCCATCTCTTTACATGTCTTTCTATTGTGTTTTCTCTTCCTCTTGATATGTAGAAATTCTGTGTAATAGAAATAATAATGGTTTGTTGGCCACATATTATAAGCATCTATGATAAATCATCCTGCAGATACATGTATCTGCTTATTTTTGTGAATTCTGTCTTTGTCTTGCTTAGAAAACATCTCTCATCAACCTTTTGGATATGGTGCTCATCATAAACACGACCTGGATAAGCCAGAGTCTTTGAGTTAGAACCATACCTATTAATCGTACTTTGTGGCTACAGGGTAACATTTCCGAACCTGGTGCTGCCACCTGCCAAAGATGCCACCTGAATTAGCCTTTTCCTTCCCATCCCTCTTCCCAATTTTAGCGGAGATTTACTTCTAGCCACACACCTTGTGTCCTATCATCAATGCCTGGGGTCATTCTGCTGGAAAATGTTTGGGATGTTCTGAACCACAAAGTAAGACTACTGAAAGATGTGGTCATTAAAAGACAGTGTAGCATTTCCTAACATCTCTGGGCCGTATCTAACTGTGGGAAACAATAGCGAAGCATCCAGAGTTTGGCAGTGAACACCCTGGCTCACCCCTTCCCTTTGGAACTATGTCTTGATTGTCTTTGCTTTGTTGGTCTTTTTCACCTTCTTCCCTGAAGGGATCATTAGAATTGCCCAAGACCTTTGACACTGTGGTACTTATCCTGGGAGGTGGATTTTCTACAGAATCAATTTGATGAAATTATGCTATGTGTTTTGCATCTGGAGTCTTGTTGGGGTATAGTTTCCACGGTCCTGGGCTTTGAGGACTTCGGCATGTTCCCGCAGTAATGGAGTCATTTGTTTGTTTGTTTCTTTTTTTTTTTTTTAAGATTTTATTTATTTATTTGACAGAGAGAAACACAGTGAGAGAGGGAACACAAGCAGGGGGAGTGAGAGAGGGAGAAGCAGGCTTCCTGCCGAGCAGGGAGCCTGATGTGGGACTCGATCCCGGGTCTCTGGGATCATGACCTGAGCTGAAGACAGTTGCTTAACCAGCTGAGCCACCCAGGTGCCCCTCATTTGTTTCTTTTGACAGGACTAGGGTACTGTCCTTCAAATTCATAAACAAGGACTTCTGATGGGGGCAGGCTATTAGATGAGTTTCTTGAAGGATGAGGATAGCTAGGAATGTGTAGATTATAATGAACCTTTTCCCTATTCTTGTGACTGAGCTGTTCGAGAAAGCTAGAACATTAGAGTAACAGAAAAGTTTGGGCAAGGAAACTGAGGCAGAGAGAAGTAAAACGGGCACACATGAGTCTCATCACACATTATTATATACTAATAGTCTTTGTGGGTTTAAGAGAGACACAGACACAGCAATAATAGGTAAATAGAAATAGGTTCAAATGGATACATCTCAGTATATGTATCATCCTATCAGTGGGACACGGACCACTTCCAGAATTGTTAAAGGTAATTCAGAGCCACAGTTCAAAGCACAAGACCATCTGGACCTCTCCATTTTACAGCTGGCAAGATGGAAACATAGGCAAAAAAAGTGATGTTCCCCATCTTAATGTAGTAATTAGCAGTCCTGTCACAACTTGAATCCATATGCCCCGACTTTGTGGTCTCTGTCCTCTCTCTACTGCCTCATGCACCACCTAGTTGATGCACTTAGCTGCGGGAGTCAATTGTTTTCAGTGAAGAATAAAGATTGAAGACCCACTCTTTTGGGGGATCAGTATCCATCGTGGGGGCAGGATTTATTACCACACTCATATATACCCCTTTAACATGCTTCCCAGCCAAGGAGGATTATATTGTCTTGCTTCTTTATTCAGAAAATATGTATTGGTCATTTCCGATGCTAGGGACTAAATAAATACATGTGGCAGTTCATCAGTATTGAACTGATTTGCATTTATTAAGGTACCAGAGGTAGGGGCCTGAGCAAGTGACTAAGATTTTATTCTCCCAGGTAGGATAAAAAAAATACAGTGCACTGAAAATACACAAATCCCTTTTTAACTGTTCCGTTAAAAACATATGCTATATAATTGAATATAAGTACAAATAGAAGACACCTGGTACATCTCGTTCCAACTTCTCTTTTATTAGAATCTAAGTGGTAACATTCATTTCCAGGCAGTGTCACTGATGTTGGTTTTGTTCATTATTAGGGTATGGTAGTTATTGCGCTCTGAAGGGAGAAGCCCTGGGTTTATAACTGCCAGGACTGGCAGGGGGCCGAAGAATGAGACGCACCAGCTCTTGGGTTGTTTATAGAGTCAGTGTATCAGAAATCATCCTCAGGAAGCAGAGTGTCCCTTCCCTGTGGACTGCGTTTCCAGAGGAGGACGGATCCTTTTTCTCCTTCGGCTGTAGATGTAGTATGGACTTGAGCCCTGAAGATGCTGCATGATTCCGGATCAGGGACGCAGGGGCCGCTGGAGGCAGGCAGCTGGGAAGCTGACCTGGTTGTGGCCGTGGGCCCCATGAAGCCCGCTGAGAGAGCATCAGGGTCTGCAGGCCGGCGGGAGCCCTGACGTTTCATTATTCTGATTGTAACTGGCATGAGGAGGATTTGTAGATGGGCTTCGGAACAGGGGGAAAGAGAAAAAAGAAGAAAAAAGGCGGACTGTAAATTGCACCAGTAATTTATAGGCCACCGTCGAGCACACTCGCACCATGATCACAGCTCCTAATAAATACATTCCTGTGACTTATGAGGCTATAAGAATCCTCCCACTGATGATTTCTGCATTAAGTTGTTGCTGTTATTATTACTGTGCATGTTTGGTAATGAAGGGCAAAAATCAATATTGGGGTGTTTTGATTCTTTTAATAAGGAGAATAAAATTCTTTCCCTCTCCTACATCCTTTACACCTTAACTAGAAACAGTTTCAAAACCTGGAGGTAGAAGATTGACTTAGGAGTTTATCCTTTCCTATTTTCTGATCTGCTGGGAGTGGGAGGCAGGGGTTCAAGACAGAACTGTAGTCAAATCAAGTCACTTTCCTGTGTTCTTTTTCCTCCTGGGAGCAAGGGAGAGGCTATTTTCTTCCCCCGGGGAGCTCTGTGTAGAGTGTTAGCTGTCTCAAGGGGGTCCATGGAAACAACAGGTACATAAGCAACCTGTACTACCTTCCTGAGCAAAACGAGCGTCTTCTCTCCTCCCTTATCCGCCTTTGTGGATGAGAATGCTGCTCTAAAGGGAGGGAAGGTCAAAAAAATGTCCCCCAATTTAGTTCTATCACTAGATGCTTTATAGCCAACATAAATGTTGTTTGCTACTATAATATGGGCCTACTTGGGAATTCATCTGTGGGTGTTTAAGTAAGACATCAATCATTTACACCTAAACAGTATCTTATCATTTTCAAAAACATTTTTATTGATATTTCTCATTTAATCATTATGTCATTTTAAGTAGCTATTCGTTATTGCCATTTTCAGGTGAGGAGACTGAGAGTCAGAAAGGAGGTATCAGTGGGGGAGTGTAGAGTTGGGGGGGGTGTAGATCCAAGTTTCCTATAAGAAAAGAAGAGTATTATTCCTGGGCGCCTGGATGGCTCAGTCGTTAAGCGTCTGCCTTCAGCTCTGTCATGATCCCAGGGTCCTGGGATCGAGTTCCGCATCGGGCTTCCTGCTTGGCGGGAAGCCTGCTTCTCCCTCTCCCTCCATCTGCCACTTCCTCTGCTTGTGCTCTTTCTGTCAAATAAATAAATAAAATCTTAAAAAAAGAAAAAAAAGAAGAAGTATTATTCCCACTTCCCCTGGTTGGTTGGTGCCTCTAGAGTAGCACAGTATTCACCAGGGGTCTAGATGTGGGCTTGCTTCTACACTCTCCCACAGAGTTTAAATAGCCATATCAGATTCAGTGGATACTTTGAAGACTCTTGGCACTTGCAGCAGCTTCCCTTTGAGGATAGTGGGCATAGAGGAATTTGCTGTATGCCGGGAGTATGTTTCTGATTACCTAATATTAGCAGACCATTTGTAACTCAGACATCAGGCAGGGTTTTAGTGTCCTAAAATTCTTAGAAAAGATGGATAAGCTCCTACCTCCTTCCAGATATGTCCCATGTAAATACAAGGCCCTTTACAGTGCTTTGTACATTTCCAAAGGGCTTATGCGTCCTTGTGGTTACCTTTGGCCTGCAAGCTCCTGCTTCTGCGGAATCAATTTGGGCCCTGGGGTATACAATCTGGCCAAGGAACTCAGCTGTCTTCCTTTTCCTTCAGACAAACCACTCCTGCAAGGGTCATGTGTTTGTGTGCCGTATATAGAAGACTACTGATGTTTTGGTAGAACAGGAGCATTTATACATCACCTCTTGGCTCCTTTTTCAACTTGGTCCCCGTTTCCTGCCATTTTCCCAGACCCCCTATTCTCCTGCCCTTTTTTCCTCACTTGTCCCTCTCCCTGAAATTCGATTCTGTTTTGAATGCTTTTCAGTTTAGCTACTTTCTTTGTTTCCTTCTGACATAAGCCCTCAGGGTCTCACCTTCTCTGCAAGTGCCTTATTCAAAGTTATTTTCCTCAAAAATACTGTTTGTTCCCTAAAAGGAATTCTGATGCCAGCTGAGGCCATGCTTTCTAACCTACTGCATAAATAAATAGTTAAACAACATGCATAGGAACTCATTCTTGTATGTACGTTGTAACAGTGGTAGCCGTGATATTAATACCGTGCAGATATTGAAAGTTTCCAGTTGCCAGGATGCTTTGCCTATATATATTAACATATTTTAACCATACAGTAATTCCTATAATGCTGATTTTCAGATGAAGAAACTGAGAGTTGCAGAGAGCCAGGAAGAGTGTGCAGGCTCCCTGACATTTTTAGAGCTCTCTCCCCACTGTGTCAATGGAGGTCTAATTCTATTCTAGTCCATACTGCCCCACTGGTTGGCTTCTGTGTTTCCTTGTCACACAGTGAATCAAACTTGAAAATTTCAGCCATCTCTGATTTATATTGCCACTGGTCTCCCTGGATGTTAAGCTCTCAGGAACTGACTTTTTGGTTTTTGGCAGCCCTAAACATTCAACGACCCTAGGTCCCCAGCCTTTTGTCACTTTCTGGAGTTCCAGAAATACTGTGCAATGAAGGCTATGCCTCCTAGGACCAGGTCATGAGGCTGTGTCAAATGTGTAACTTGCTTCTTTAAAATTTGTAGATTATTTCTTTTTGTGTCCATTGGCTGCTACAGCCAACCTGCATGGACAGTGTTTAGTTGTTTTTGTTTTGTTTTGTTTTTCTATGTAACATTTCTTCAACCTGGAAATGCTTTGTCATGTGGCTCAAGGACATGTTTTAGCCCCAGCACAGCAGGGGTTAAAATGATTTTACCCACAGGATTTTATGAAGCAGCTGTGAGCTAGTTTATGGTCCTCTTCTCCATCGCTTTATATAGTTGTCCCCACTCTCTCCCCCAAGTATGCATTATCTGGACCATTATGGAACCCATCAGCAGAGGGGCTATGACCTCTGGCTGACCTTGGCTTGCTGATGCCCTGCTATGCCCTCCAATTACTAGGATGTGTAGAGGTGACTCCAGCTTTCTGAGACCCTTGGAAGCTTATAGGTTTTTCAGGCCCTTACCTCTTTTCAGTGGCACTGGGTGACTTCTGGATCCTGCTGGCATTTCTCTTCTCGGGTGACATGCGTGCTCACTCTGAGATGAAAACTCCATAGCTGTGGTTGGTCTGTCTTATTGGAAAACTGTAATTTTCCACCGCTTGGCCTGTTTTCCTTGGATGATGGGCTGTAAGAAGGAATAGAGAGAATATGAGGAAATTGGTTAATATTTTTGCTAGCAGCAACATTTGCTTTTATATTTTCAGAGGGTGGGGGCATCTAGAGTTGAACTGCCTTGATACTTCCAAGTCTCTCTGCTTGTCTTTTAAACTTCACATTCATTCCTAAGTTGATTATAGCTGTATAAAAGATTTAATGGTTTTGGTAGTATGTTAATCTCTCTCTCTCTCTCTCTCTCTCTCTTTCCTGAGCATAGGCACTAAAGAAAAAAATGTCACTATGCTCTCCATTTCAGAAGCCAAAGAAAATTAGATACCTGTTACATAATATGCTCACAACATTATATAACAAGTCTTTCCACTGGAAATAATGCTCCAAGGTGTTTTGTTCTCCATTTGCTATGATTTATTTAGGTGTTGAATGTTAAACTGGTTTATTTACCAAGCTCAGAGATATATTAGGTTGAACCCTATGAATTTGGAAATTTTGTAGATTAAAGCATTAAAATATAGACAGTTTTATAGGGTCTGTCTTGTAGCAGCAGCATTAGGCAAAAGCTGATTGGAGGCAGGAGGGATCACCCAGTGTCTCCCCCTATCTCCAGGCAGGATTGCATTGCAGTCATACTCAGAATCTGAGTCTCCTAACTCATACTTCTTCTTAACATTTGTTGTCAATAAATAAGATCCCTTCTACTGTTCTGCGTTAGTTAAGGGATTACTATCACTATCAAAGCAGGGAATGAATCATTCTGGAAGATCAACAGAAGTGTTAGTTATGTCTGTTCTTTAAGATCTTTTTTTTTTTTAAGATTTTATTTATTTATTTGACAGAGAGAAACACAGCCAGAGAGGGAACATAAGCAGGGGGAGTGGGAAAGGGAGAAGCAGGCTTCCTGCTGAGCAAGGAGCCCGATGCGGGGCTCTATCCCAGGACTCCAGGATCATGACCCAAGTTGAAGGCAGATGCCCAACAACTGAGCCACCCACGTGCCCCTGCTCTTTAAGATCTTAAAGGACACGTCACACATCATGTCCCTCTTGGTAGCATGATTGGGGTTTTACTTTTATATTTTAAATTTTTAAACAACTATTATATTAGGATATATTTCTCTTTTAAAGGGAGATTTTAAAACTTTTTGTCCCAGTTTATTGGGATATAATTGATAGGTATCACCATATACATTTAAGGCATACAGCTTAATGGTTTGACTGGCATATTGTGAAATGATGACTGCCTGAGCATCCATCATCTCATGTAGATAAAATAAAGGGAAAAAGGAAACAAAATATCTTTTTTTTCTTTGTGATGAGAACTCTGAATCCACTCTCTTAACAACTTCCCCATATATTATAGAATGGCGTTAGCCATAGGCATTATGTCGTACATTACATCCCTAGTACTTATTTATCTTATAACTGCGAGTTTGTACCACTGACTGCCTCTCTCCAGTTCTCCCTGCTCCACCTCTGCGGTACACAAATCTGATCTCTTTTTCTGTGAGTTCTCTTCTTCTTTTGGTTCCACGTAGAAGTGAGATCATACAGTATTTGTCTTCCTCTGACTTCCCTTAGTATATAGTGCCCTCAAAGTTGATCGGTGTTATTGCAAATGGCAGGATTTTTCATTTTTTATGGCTGAATAATATTCCATTGTGTGTGTGCGTGTGTGTGTGTGTGCACGCACGCACGTGTGTATCTTTCTCACCATTTTTTTTTTTCTATTCATTAGTCGATGGTCACTTTCCATGTCTTGGCTATTGGAAATAGTGCTGCTGTGAACTTGGGGGTACAGATAGCTTTTCAAGTTAATGCTTTCATTTCTTTTCGATATATTTGATTGGGATTTTAACAACGTGGAAGGATTCTCTATTCCTTTCACCTCCTGCCAACCAAGTCTGCATTTCCATGGTCACCAAAGACCAGTGAAGTCTGGCTCTGATTTGCGACCTGCTAGAGTCTGTGTCTCAGATCTTAGCCTCGAATGTAAAAATATAAGTTGTTAAGTAGCTTGCTTGGCTACCTTAGGAGATGGCTCCTCTAAATGAAGAGATTGAATCTGCTTTATTCCAGCAATGAGATTTCCAGACAAAGACAAGTCATGGTGACAGCCTCTGGACTCTTGGGAGAGTTCTCAGTATGTATATCAAAGCTAGATGCTCAGGGGGTCTGCCCTTCTCCCAGACTCCTCACTGTGTCAGAACCTGCAACTTCTTTCCACTCTCATGGGCTCTTGGCCAACAGCTCATGATACCCAAAGGTTTCAGCTCACCGTGTGTTCACTGATGCCAGTCTTTTTCCAAGCATTGAGCTGGACTTAATCGTTAGTTGCCTATTAAAATGTAGTCACTTAGTTCTGGGTGTGTTCACTGTAGCATGAGCTTTAGGTACTAGATTTTTTTGCAGCAGAGAGCATGAAGGCAGCCTCTTTTCATTTGTCTAGGAACTGAACTCAACGTTGTACACCATGACATTATTCCAACCCAAAAGATACAGGGTTTGGATGTGTGCTGTATGACAGAAAATTTTATGCAAAATATAAACTCTGCCTAAAGGAGATAAAAACACTCACTATTGTTCTTGGCCCCCCTACAGACTTCTGCCAGGTACCAAAAAGATATAGAATAATTAGCTAAAGAGGAACGAGGAGAGGCTTTTGGAGCAGAAGACCTGGGCTCAGGCCACTTGTACGTGTCTGATCTCAGGCCACCATTTTATAGCCTCTGTTCCCATTTGCGAAGTGGGGTCCCTGCATCTCTCAGGATTGTGCCTTGGGCATAAAATGCAATTGTGGGAGCAACATTGCTTTGAATAAAAGCCAGCAGAACCTAAAGGTAATGTGTATCTTTTACCCTCCAGGTCTGGTTCTTATTAGACCTCAGATGTCTTTGTATAATCAGACAAAAGGTTAGGCTAATATATCTTAGAAGTGGATGTTTCCTAAAATTGATGAGCAGTTCTGAGTCCCCACCAGTGTCTTACCCTTTGGGAAGCAGCTGTGGTGGTAGAGGGCTCAGAGGGGTTTGTGGCAGGCTGGAGCCCCTGTAAGAGAAGATATCCTTTCCCTACAAACCCTATATCCCCTCCCTCCCGCAGCTTGCCCTTAATGAGGGAGCTTGGTCCAAACCCACTTTTCCAGGGTCTGATGAAAGCCATAGCCTACTTAAATCATTTTCCTGTGGCCTTTAACCTAAAAAGATTACATTTCACGGGTGGGGGGTAGAGGAGGGTGAGCAGCAGAGGACCAGCCTACTGTCAGAGGACAAAATCAAATTTTGTATGTGATGTTGCTGCATTAAATGGGCCAATCTTATGTCATGTAACATGTGAATAATGGCTCTAGCATGTGATGTCAAAATTTTCCACACATCTCATAAATAAATCCAGCCACACCCCTCCCCCCAACCACCACCCAAAGGCTATCCGTTTTTGAACCTCAGCTTGCATCCCAAATTAAGAATGCATTCAGATTCAAGGTTAAAGGTACAGTGTCCCCTTTCAAAAGGCACATGTCAGTGTTTCTGCTGAGAATGATAAATAACGTTTGAAACAGGCTATCAATTGCCAAGACTCTTCCTCCTCCTATTCTTCCTCTTCTTTTTGAACCTAACTTTGCTGGTTAGGTCTGATGCTTTGGAAAGAATGGATACTATGTCAGGCCCACACTTGAGATTTTCTTTAAAGAAAATCACTTGAGATCCCTAGGGGAGAAAAATCCCACAGTCAGATAGCCCAGTGGCCTTCAAGAGTGAAGGAGCCAGATACAGCCCAGCTGCAATTAGTATTGGCAGCATAGCCAGTCCAAGCACTTTTTTTAGCAAGGAGCCTATATTTGTTCGAGACCTGTTCACTTGCATGGAGATACCAAGCACAGATTCTGATGTTGGTCAGAAAACCTGAAACACTGATGTTTTCCAGGGAGATGCTGCCTTTTCGTTACTAATTGTGACCAACACCGGTGACTTTTGGAAATAAGAATCCAAACTGTCCTCAGGTCGAGCATTGCCAATAGCAGCGGTAAATGTATAGGGAGATTTTTCTAGAAAATCCAGCCTTGTTGAAAGCTCCTTTGCTGAAGCAAAACTGCCTCTTTATTTCCCCTAAAGGACAGAATGCTTTTTTTGTTTTTCCATTTTCCAGAGGGTCAGGAGGAGGCAAGGCGCATGATGACCAAAAACCAGAGCAAAGAAGAGGAGGGGAATTTGTTGATTTTCTTAGAGGCTCAAGTCCCCCTGTCTGCTCTCTCTGTCCCTCCCTTCTCTCCACACCTCACAAACAAAGGCAGCATCTTTCTCAGATAATGCCACGTGTGTCAGAAGCAAACGTTCTGGGAATGTACATGGTGACCTGCTCTGTGTAACAAACGTCAACCCCAAACCATACAGAAGTCGCTACATCTGTTTTGGCTTTGTTCGCAGCACAGAGGGGGAGGGGGGTCACTCCATGGTCAAGGGCCAAACTGCATGTCATATTTCATTACCTTCATTAGCTACTACAGAAGGCTGCATTCAAAGAAAAGGTTGGTATTAACTCTTGAGCCGCCAGCCTTTTCTGACAATCATTTTCACCTTCACCCACTGCTTGCCGATCGCTATGTGTTCATGCTGTGGGCTCTGATTTAACTAAACTGTAAATCAGCCCTGAGGTCCACGATTTCACCTTCCTAAAGGAGGCAAGCTACTGTTTTATCCTAGGTAGCTACTTAAAGGACGGCAAAACATCTGGAACCTATTAGGGCAAGTGCTGGTGTAAACCCAATGGGAAAGCGTATTTAGAATTAATAAAACTTTCCCTTCTTGTTTTGTCTGCAGTTGTCTTTTTCTTTCCTTCCTCACATTATTTCTGTGATTTAGTATTGCCAGCTCCGTTCTTGGTGGTTGAAGTGAGATAAGATGCTGCGTACTGATGCCTTGCTCTTTTGGGGGAGCTTTTCTTGCTGTGCTTTCTTGTGATGACACCAGTGGACCTTTGTGGTCATGGCCCTTGGACATAAGAACCCACTCCCCCATATTCATGTTGTCTTTCTTTAGCTATACTTTACACTGTACTTTAAAGCTATACTTTACACTTACTGAAATAAAAGTGGATGTAGATATAAAGTAGATCTTGATAATTCATGGCTGTAAAAATGGTCTGTTTTCATGCTACATATTGAATACATCATGATTCTATTTAAAATCCTCTATGGTCTGCACATGCTGTTACTTAATATTATGAAGAATGGCCAGTTGGCCGGCATAGGTCAGGACACACCTGGACTGTGGAATTAGGGATCTGGAATTTGATTCTTCATCCTGGCTCTGCTATTGATTTATCTCCTGGTATCAGACAAAGCTCTTGCTCTTAATTCTTCCATCTGTAAACTATGGATCATTATACCATTACAAGGGTTCTATGAGTTCAAATGATTTCATTTGAGGACACTCTGAAAAGCCCTAAGAAAACAATACTTTAGAATACACCATTTGGAATACAATGACATCCCTTTATTTTTATTACTATACCAGTGACTTTCATGTATAGTCTCTAGACCAACAACATCAGCATCACCTGGGAACTGGTTAGAAATGCAAATTCTTGGCCTGAATGTACCTACTATGTCAGAAACTCTGTGATGGAGGAATTCTGATGTACCCTGAAGTTGGAGACCTGCTGATCAATACATTTGGCTTCCAGTCCAGGAGTTAAACGCACAGAGCTCTCTAGGCCCAAATATTGGAGTGGGAGCTCAGCTCTCCAAAGATTGAAATGTGTTACCTCTGAAAACCACTCTAAATCTGTAAGCAACCCAGGTCCTCTCTCATTCTGATCTGTGGACAATGCCACAACAAAATTGTTTTTCTGGCTTGGAGGTGAGTTTCATAATTTGGCTGAGCATTATTGACACACTAAACTCCATAGCCCACCTGCCAGGAAAATAAATTTATAGTGAAGATAGACACCCGCCACCAGAGTAAAGGCATCAAGCTTCGATTTGGGACTCAAATGTACACAGAGGCAGAATGATGCCATAGAAAGCATCTAGAACATCTCTGGAGTTGGGACACTAACATGAAGATAGTTTGCACATTTTCCTGCTTGGAAGCAGAAAGAGAGAAATGGAAGAAAATAGTGTTCATGGTCAGAAATGCTGAGCTTTCTTTGGTGCATCCCAGGTGTCCCTCTTTCACATTTTAAGGAGTTGTAAAATAAAAACTAACCATAGAGTTGACGCCTGGATATGTGATCTAGTTTGGTAAATCAGTAGCAGTAGCATCTGTTATAGGTTGGCTTTTAGTATATATCTGTATCTAGTGCCCCTTTGTGCCTATAATGCCTTTTTTTTTTCCTCCATAAAGAAATGAAAAATTATGTTCCCTCCCTCATCTCCTTTAGGTGTTTCAGGTTTCCCTGAGATTCAGGACAAATTTGGAATCTGAGAGAAAGACCACCAATTAGGACAGTTTTTTGTTGTTGTTGCTCCCATTTTTAACCTCAGACCGGCCAACTCATTTCTCCCTCCTTTGAATTTGTCCCTAAGTTCAGTCCTACAATGAGACCTTTTGCATGGCAAGTTTAAGCCTGGAGCAGATTTTTATGGCTGAATTATAAACCCTTGAAAATAGGGGTTTATAATGGAAACGCTGACACAACCTTAACTCTAGCAGCGAGAGTGCAATGTAATAATAAATGAGGCAGAACAGCAAAGTGCTGCTTTTAATTTATCATTTAGTAGAAGAAAAAGGCCTTGTTTACTTCTTCTTTTTCATCTTCTTCTTTGCTTCCAAGACTTGCAACCATTATTTTGAAATGTATTTTATAATAAAACCTCAGTGGTTATGTTGCCTAGGGCTTGAGTGTCCATTTTAGAAAGGGAGAAAGAGAGAGAGAAAGAGAGATTTTTGAGGCCCAAGAAGCATATTCTGTTGACTGATTATGTTTTGACGGCACAGTTGCTGCCTGGGATGCATTTATCGTAGAACAGATCAGCTACTCTGCTATGATCCAGAAATGCCCTGAACATATGATCCCGTTTGGACATATCTACAATAGTAGCAGTAAAAGTAATAATAATATTTGAAATGCCTTCCAGCTCTTTTAATTCCAGACATCAGTGCATTTTGAGCGTATGGATTACAGCCTTTGGAGTCACTTACGTTATGTAGCTTTGTGTCTTTCCCCATTCCCTGCACTCCCATTTTATGGATGGAGGAGCTGAAGCCTTTCATTGTCAGAGTGATTTCTGTAAATTCAGTTCAGTCCTTATTAGGTCTTTGTATGCTAAGCACTGGGCTAGGATAGAAAAGAGCATGGCCTCTCATAGCTTGGAACTTAGAGCCTAACGGGCAAAGCAAACATGTAACAAACAAAAAGTAATGGTGTAAAACATTACAGTAGAAGCCTATTGTAAAGTCAATTTATGACATGGGTGTTCACCTACTTCTCATCCTGGCTTCATCATTCCTCTTTCTTCAGAGGGGCCCAAGGATCCAAAACCTCTAGCATACCCCACTTGCTGGGTATTTTACAGTCTGTGTGCGCAGGATGGTGACCTTTATAAATGCAACGAATTCCTTCCCTTGTCCTGCAGCTGCTACTTTGGTTTGTCTGATAGGAGGGCTCAGTAGAAGACTGGGAGGCAGTAGGAAAGTGAGGTCATAGTATTTATTCCTTTAGCTCTTTCCCTTTTGGGCTCAGAATTGGTTGCATTTCTCTGTTGAAGACTATAGCTCCTGTCTGCAGCCCTTTCTGACAACTACTACTCTTGCCGGGTATTGGCAGCCCCGCCCTCCTTGGCACCTTCAGGCCTAGGGGTGGTAATGGTTCCTGTGCTCTTGCTAGCCCCGGGTGCTACTGCTTCACTATCCCTTGTAGGTTTCCCCAAACCCAGCACACACCTCAGCAAACAGTCCTTTCATTAAACTCTTCTCAGTATCCTCATTTGAGTGTGTGCAAATTGCTTCCCCCTGAGCCTCTGGCTGATGCAAAAAATAGACACAGCACATGTGTGTGCACACACACATGCATACATACACTTTAAGAAAACAGAATATTTAGGCAGAAGATTTATAGAGTAGGCAAATCCAATGTTGGGATTTGCGGTGAGTACATTATGAAGTCACTTCTTATGATTCCTAGGCCAGATAATGCATCCATCATGCAAGGCGGCAAGCCCCTGAAATTACATCAGATTTACAACATAATAAACTTTCATTAAGATGAAGCTACATGAAACGTATTCCCTTTCATCCCCAGGACTAAACAAATGCTGCTGGAATACTTAATGAACCCAGGGCTCTCCCAAATTGGTAATGCTTGTATGAGGTTGTTACAGAGGATGAAACCAGAAGACACAGAACATGCCATTCCTTGGAACGTCCTAGTAGCTGATCAGTACTTACGTAGTTGACATCAGTTTTCGTCAGCCACTCACAGTGAGAGACATGAGGCCTCTCATTGAGGTTGATCCGTGCTTGCACACACCATACAGATTCCTGAGTGCATTTTAATCATCATGTGTCTTGTGCTTTATTGAAGGGTTTACACCGTTTGGTTGCTTTCTCCTCTGATATTGCATTGGATAAATCAGTTGTGATCATTGCTTAGCATTTCAGAGAGCAAATACACCAATGATAGAATGGAAGTGGTTCACCAGGAGGCATCTCCTAAGAAGACATAATTCAGGAACATGGCAGCTTGAACATGTAGCTTTATCTCTGTGCTCTCAGCCTTACTAAAATGACAGTTTAGGTATAAAACATAAAACCATAAGGACAACAAACATAGAAGAGAAAGTGACAGCAGATAGGAAGTGCCCACAAAATTTTGGAAGTTGAAAAATAATTGGACTGATGGTAACTGATTTAGCAGATAATAGAAAGGTTCAACTACATGCCTGTAAAAGGCAAAGTCAAGAATTGAGCCAGTTTGAGGTGCTAGAACATAAAGGTTGTGCTATTGGAGACCCTGGCTGTCTCTGCCAGTGTGGGAATGGGTAGGGCTGGGAATAGAACTGGTTGGAAGTTGGATAAAAATTAAGTGATCTTCTAGATTCACTCACCCTATACTTCTTTGCTGAACTTAATCAGAAGCTTGGCGTTCTGGAGAGGCTGAATAGGGTCTCCCTTGGGGAATCAGGTATAGGTGAGTGAGCGATACTAGTCCCCATGCACATGAGGATTAATTGAAGTCTGTGTGCTGAATGGTGACACATTTGCTTCTGTCTGCCATTTGCTTGGGAAACATTGTTGATCATCTCCAGGCTGGAGACTGGAGGATTCCTCCCTGAGGAGTTGAAGATTCCAAGAGACAAGATCTATAGATGTTGTCAGCTGATATTTCTGGGAAATAGCCAGATCCCCTCCTAAATACAGAGGATATCAACCCCCCACAGAATTCCCAACAGCTTTTTAAGAAGTGTCTATTTTAAAAATATAAATGAACAGAGAATGTTCCCCCAGACACTTGAGGAAAACTGTACCCTGATGACAGGAACAAGTAAAGAGAAAAAGGAACCTGAGGAAAACTTTATATTGATGACAGGAACAAGTAAAGAGAAGAAAGAACTCAGAGGAGATAGAAACAGTTCAGAAAACAGTCGAAAATATAAAAAGAGAATTAAGATACTCAGACAAGGGGAGATGCCACATCCATCAAATACAAGTGCAATGGTATTTTTAAAAGATAGTTCAAGATGAGAAATATCTCCCAAGTACCAAGGAAACAAGTGAATATGGCAGAAATTTCATACAAAGATTAAAAGCTTCAGAGAGTAAAATAGTCCCAATGAGCATCAGCTTTTTCAGCAGAAGTTCTGAGATCTACAAAACAGTAAACCTTTAGCAAAAATTATTTCCAGTATAGAACTTAAGAACCAGTCAAATTGTTGCTTATGCATGCATGATGGTAGGATTTACTTCCCCTGTTCCTTTTCTGAGAAAGTTATGGAAGGGTGTACTTTGCTGATAAGGATGAAAGAAACTAAAAAAGAAGCATGAAGAACCCCCCCCCCCCACACACACACTCATATAGATTATTTAACACTAGAAGGAGGCAAATGGAATTTTTGGGATAATGGGGAAGAGGCTTTTTGGATGACTTCTGGGCAGAAGCCTCAAAATAGAAACGTAGTCTAGTTTGGAGCAATAAGATATAGGGCCCTAGGATGTCTCTGAGGGGAAAAAAAATGATTAGGATAGATAACCTGATGTGTTTAAACATATTTGTAAGATGGGGCACCTGGGTGGCTCAGTTGGTTAAGCGATTGCGTTCGACTCAGGTCATGATCCCGAAGACCCAGGATCGAGCCCCACATCAGGCTCCTTGCTTGGCGGGAAGCCTGCTTCTCCATCTCTCACTCCCCCTGCTTGTGTTCCCTCTCTGGCTGTGTTTCTCTCTGTCAAATAAATACAATCTTTAAAAAAAACATATTTGTAAGAAATTGATAACTGACAAGAATTTGGGGATAAATTAATTATACATTTATAGAAAACCAAGCAGACAAAAAGACTCAGGAACATCATTAACTCCTGGAAAAACAACAACAACAAATGTGCCCGAAAAGAACTGTAACTATAGTGAACCACAGAGTATGTGGTAGCAATACAGTTGCAACATAGACAAAGTATTTTGTTAACAAAAAAATGTTATATTACTATATCAAAAGAATGGCATGGGTATACACATACACGCATGTGCTTAGGGTTGTTAAGAGATCTGAATCCTCATTTTCCATAGTGTGAAGTCAGTAGATAATAGTAAAAAGAAAAAGCCCAAATCAAGAAACATAAAGAAAAGTGGATGAGTTAGAAATGGGGAGGCAGACACCAGAAGAAATAATTAAAAGAGTAGTAAGTGGGAGATTGCTCTGGGGAGCAGGAATCAGGAAAGAGGGTGAAGTGAGGAATTGCTATTCCTCGTTAGAGGCTTGCAGAAGTACTTGTACTGCATGGGTAATTTTGTAAAAAGTAAATTGAAAAACAATTCTGCAAGTGAGAATCTGTCTTTTTCATTTCTGTTTCTTCTTTGGTCATGGTTAAGGGAAAGACTCATGATGATATGTATTGGTAGTGCTATCTGATGACAGGTGCTCAGTTAATTACTTGACGTGTATTTTCTCATTTAATTCTCTTGATAGTCCTGAGATGTTTCTTTTACCCCCTTTAAAGATAAATGAATTTAAGTTCAGAGAAGGGAAGTCATTTGCTTGAAGTTCCATAGGTCTCTGATTCCAGAGCTCAGATGCTTACCTCCCTCATCTCCCCTACCTGCCGTCTCTCCAAGACAGCCAAGCATCTTCCTGTGATCTGTGCCCCTCTCCATATTTTCAGTGAGGCTTTGCTTATGCTAGTCTTCCCACCTAGAGAACACTCTTTACTGCTCTTCCACCTGCCTCCTTTCCTTGCCTCCTAAACCTAGCCCAACTTTGTCAAGTTACTGTTTTGAAGAACGGCAGAGGTCCAGGATACACTGGAACATAGTACCTGGGACAGCCCTATTTATAGCTATACTTCTTACTAGCTCCATGACCTTGAGAAGGTCATCTAACTTTGCTAACTTTCATTGTCTGGAAAATGGGATAATAATAGTAATTACTTTATAGGATTGTTGCAAAGATTAAATGAGTTCATACATGTGAAGTCTTTAAGACAGGCACGTAAGTGTTAGCTTATTATTATTATTTGCAGTAAATACAGTTGACTGGTTTAGAGTTGGTTAACAACAGAAAGTTTGTGGATCTAAATGAATAATTCATCAGTCTTCTAGAATAAAACATGAAACTATTTGTGATGATGTAGGCCACACACTTCTTGCCCACTGGGTTTCCTTCAGGTTTATAAAACAACAAAGAATTTTGAGTGTTGTTTGCCCTCTATTGTATTTTGCCTCCCCTATTGGCAGTCTGAGGTTGACTTGTCCTAATCTAAGAGGGGGATTTGTGTTCAGGGGATTTAGGGGAAGTATATGTGACAACAAGACTGTTAAGGGGAAGAAGCAAGATTGGGCAAAGGAAAGATCCAAAGAACAATGCTGTGACTGAAGAGGCCTTCATTGATCCTATAGGAAGGCCATGGGAGGGCAATGGGAGGGCAATGGGAGGGATATGGGAGGGCCATGAGATCTGTGTTGTCCTAGGTCTGGGAGAGGGAATTGGGCCTTTCTATGCCCACATTAACAGTCATGGGATGTGCATTGTGTCTGAGGTGGGGCTCTTTGGCCAGAGATGCACCTGTGAGCCTTCAGCACCTAACTCTCCTGGCAGCTGCAGAAATGAGTATCTCAGACAGATGGAAGGAACAGGACTCACCACAGCCTCCATTTCCGTGTCCCCCCTCTGGCAACTAGCATTTTCATGCTGCCGCAGCATTTAAAGTTAGGAAAGAAGGTAGTCCTCTAGAGTTATATATTCTAAGGTTTTCTTTGTCCTCTGTATTTCAGAATATGTTATGTTGTGGTAACAGATTAATTCTCAGTTTCCAGGGGCTTAACATGACAAAGATTTATTTCTAATTTACAGTGCGTATTTAGCAAATTTAACTCGGTTTTGTGGTGGATGGGAATATGTTCCACACACTAATTCAGGGACCTAGGCTCTCAGGTATAGCATCTCACAACAGTTCACTGAGAACCTGAAACACAGAGCCTCTTCTGAGGCTGAGGAGGGAAGCAGAGTGTCACATGCCAATAGCTAATACTTCTGCCTCACAGATGTGCACGTCACTCCTGCTTAAAGACCTGTACCCACACCTAGCCATTTGACTCTAGTTGCCGGAGAGCTGGGAGATGTGGGGGAGCCAAAGATGTGCTGGGGGCCATTGAACCTTTGACTTCCCTCTGAGTCATTCCCATTTTTAAGGAAGGAGGATAGCAGATTAGTATCTGCCACCAAAAGGAAAGAAGTAGTATTGAATGTTTACCTCTAATCATACCCTAAGTCACCATCCTTAAATTGCTACTCATTAGTGAGCTTCAGGGAATAATTGAGCCTTTTAATGTTGCCTGAAGAATCTTACATGTGTTATACATGTTCCTGGGGTGGAGAGTCTATAACTTCTAGCAGATTCTCAGAGGGGTCTGTGACTCCAGCAGTGTTGGAATTCACTGTGCTCTTAGGTCGCTATCTACCGTATTGGTCCGTGGTTTTACTTGCCTGACAAAATAGAAGCTCAGGCACAGGCTTTACCTTTCTGCAAGTGTCAAGATTCAGATTTGAAAACTGGAGACAAGAGTTGTAGCATGTGGGGCTGCCTTTCCCCTGAGCCAGCTGCCCACTGTGTCCCTGAAGCATGATTCCGGACTCCAGAGCTATACCTGGTTTCCGTAATCACCGGAACTCTGTGCTGGCAAGTGGGGCCCTGCCCAGGCTCCATTCTGAGCTTTTCTTAACTTTGGGGGCTGGTTCTCTCATGTGCTGAATAGAGGATCTGGTTGGTGATGGTTCCTTCCAGGCCAGAGTTTTTATGACTCTGGTTATAATCTATGAGTGAAGTCAGCAAACTTTTTCTGTAAAGGGTCATCACCTCTGCCTCCCCCAAAGATCCCAAATGATGTTAATCTCCTCATATTCCCAAGGCAATTATCCCTTTCTGTTTTGTTCCTAATCACTGGTAAAACTTTTAGTATGGGTGAAACAAAAACTGTAACTTTTATACACATTTTCATCATTATTATTATTGAATAACTGATAATATCTTTCATGTGTACCGAGGGACTTCCTTGTAAATAGAAAATAGGTGTGGAAAAAGGGGGCCTCTGCATAGTATTAACGCCTAGCTATTGCGTTCCACTTTGATGAGAGACCATCTGCATATATAACTGCCTTTAAAACAGGAAGCTATTCAGCACTGAAAACAATTCACAGAGGAAGCTGAGTGACTTCAGAATTCAGCTGACATGAGCCTTGTTGGCTCCATCCGTGACTTGGAGGCCTAGGTTGGGTGAAGAGAGAGAAGACAATTTTAGGAAGTCTGGGGGCTGTTGTTTCATCCAAGGTGACCTTTGTTCCCGTCCAGGAAGATTAGATCTCTCATTCTGCTTTCACCGTTGAGCTGTGCTTCTGGGCCTTAGATTTTGGTATGTGGTGTAAGGTCCTCACAGACCACAGCCTTGTTTATCTTTATAGGACCTAAGTTTTGTCATCTTTCATATGGCAGACTTGGCAGAGTAAATGAGAAAATGAAGGAATGAACAGTGTGTAGGATTTTAGGACCCAGTAAAGTCAATCTCATTCTTTGGATTTTTTTCTCATTCGCATCCCAGAATGAAATACTTAGTGCCTTTTCCTTTCCGTCCTCCTTTTCCTCTTCCTCTTTGTTCATTGGTACCTTCTTTTCACATGAATTATACACATCACTCACTTAAAAATTAACTTCTGGACAGTCATTATACTTGAATTGTGTATCATTCCAAATGACATTTGTAAACTCACTGATTTTACTCTGGTGATCTTTGAATGTATGAATTTGAGCTTAGGCAGTAAAGAAGTAAGTGAATTCCCAAGGCAAGCTTTTGCAAATGTTGGGAGACTCCAAAATCCTACAGTTATATGCCAGTTTCTGTCTTCAGAATGGGAGACATGGATTACTGCATTCTACTCTGTTAACCGTCTCCCAGTGATTCTCACTAGACCCCTCTCCTGGGACCCAGACAAGATGCGTTTCATGTCATCCAGAGAAAACACTAAGCTCTAGCTTATCTCTCCAGAGTTTGCTGGTAGCTTTGTTCGTTTTTCACTCACCTAGAAAATATGATTAATATTCCATATTATAAAAAGAAGAATCCCTCCTTCAGATATTTTCTTACCACCTACATTGCATTTAAATTAGTTGATATGAGAATGTTCTCCTTTCACTAATCAAGATTCTATACCTATTCAAGATCTAGAGGATCTCCCTCCCATCATCTTCTCAGTATGAAGTGACCTTGGCTTTCCCTGAGTTCAGGTACAAATTGTTGGTCATTTTTTATACTTACATGGTTTCTTAGTGTTATTTTGAACCATTGATTAAATCCTGCATTGGCATGTTACCATTTAGTTAGATGAAACTTAAGCTCTTGAAAGTCAGACAAGGTGTTATGGGTCTTTGTAAATCTTTTGGCACTAAGTATGGTGCAAAGGTGCACAGGGAAATGATTGTAGCTCTGACTAGGTCATAAGTGAATCATCAGAGGTTGTTCTTACAGATTAAGATATTCCCTGCCTGATTTTTGAAAATAGTTATAACTCAGCTTAACAGGAAAACATAACATACATTGCTGCTATCATTTAGGGGATTATTGTGGTTTGAAATGTGTCCTTGAAGAATACTTAATATTTTGCAAAGTATTTTCACCATTCATTTCACATAATTTTTTTAGACAAGGGAAGGTAAGTTAACAGAGAAGCTGAAATCTCTGTGATTATCTTGCTGTCCCATGGTGATTGAACGAATGAACGTGTATGTGGACAAATGGTGTCAGAACAGACCGAATTGGAGCTGTTTGATTTTGGGTTGAAGACAAATGCCTTACTCCCTTTGGCGGTTTGGGTGGTGTTGAGTGCAGTGTCTCCCAGAACAGAGTTGTGTAGGAGTGTGTGGTGCGCCAATTCCTCTTCTCCAGCAGTGCTTTCTTTCACCATCTGCTGTCTTTCCTGGAGAGAGCTCCTGAGGTCACTTTTGTATTCAACAGTTGGCCTTGCCACTTGGTATCGTTTAATCTTTCTCAGTCTTTTCCAGGATGCTTTCAGTGTCCTTCCCCTAAAGAAAAAAAATCCATTTCTGTTGCTTGCACTGTGGGGAAACCTGAGGCATTCACTTCCCTGAGCCTCAGTTTTCTTATCTGCAAAATGGAGATGAAATGGGACGATCCATGGCAGGTGAGAGAAGTAGATGAAGTAAGGTCGCATGCATGGCCCACTGCTGGCATATAGTAAGTGCTCACCAGATAATGGCCATCAGTACGGTTGATAGAATTGGGAGATAAGCATGGAAGAAAAAGGATTTGGGGATGATGCCATCAATGGAGTGACCATGAATGAGTATTTCCTTAGTTGCATTAAATTAAATTTAACTCCACTTGTAAGGGAGGTGTGTTGATCCGGGGAGCCGTTAGGGACAGGGATCCTCACCGTGTGCACAGAAAAAGGAAAGGTGTGGCAGGGCTGTAGCAATTAAAACGGATATGTTAGATGGGAATGCGTTGCTTCTTACAAATCCTGGCAGTGCAGGACCTCCTTTACATTCATGGGCAAAGATGAAGAGTAATCCTGCCCCCGGATGTGGCCTTCCTTGCCAAGAGAAGGGGATTGGCCCAATTCAGTTGCACAATGTGCAAGGATGTAAATCCGATAATGTCATGCTTTAAAAAAATAAAGAAAGCAAGCCCTGCTGATTGCTTATATGGACAGCTGGCATACCTTAAGAAGTGAGAGCGGTTCAGGCGGGAATGTAATAAGGCCCAGGAAAGTGGCAGCATGAAAGGGATGACCTTTATTTGCAATCATGGCTGAGATTTACAGTTTATTACTGATAGCTTTTATAAAGAGCCATTCAGTTCAGAGGTGAGAGGTTTGTCATCTGGAAATGCAATTAACTTTACCTTATCCCAATCCCCCTGGTCTTAGTGTGAGAGCAGCTTTCCAGCTCTCCAGCAATATCATGATTTCCCCTCTAATTTCATTTCTGTCTACTGCATCCCTAGGTCCCTGGCATTAACGCGGTTGCATATTTTCACTATTATTATTTTTTCTTATTGCTACTTCCTGTCATCAGTAGCCAGTAGGCACATGTGTGTGTGTGTGTGTGTGTGTGTGTGTGTGTGTGTGTGTGTGTGTGTGTTTTAGATTTAAATTATTTGATTTCTGAATGAGAAAACCTCAAAGCATAAAGCCCTTTTAAAACAGAGCAGTTAGAGGAGCCTACAGAACCAAAGGTGTGCTGTCTTAGGTCCCGGAAATTAATTATGGAAATGGAGAGCTGGTATCAAGGTGAAGCAATGTGACCATAGGATGGGGACCTGGGGAGTTGAAAGCCTCATGGCCCCTCCTACTTCAGCGCTGGACACACCGCGCCTAGAAGGATGCCCGGTCCCCGGTGCCTGCTCGGGTGCACGAGCATGAGCAGGAAGCACAACACAATTGGAAACATGAAAAAATGAAAGCGATTTTGGCACCCCTGCTGTGTGTGTAGAAGTCCCGAAAGGTCTATTTTTGTTTCACAGGTTCAGTTTTATGACCCTCTCTTGTCTGTTAAGTCAGGTCTGCAGGAATTTAAGAGCCAGACACAAAAGCAAGAATTTAGTACTTTTTGCCAGTTGGTTTAGGTTATTTGAAATATAGCCTAGTATATTTTCCACACTAGGCTGCTGCCAGGTAGAACAGAGGAGGGAAGTGGTTCCAAGAGCCTGCATCCTCAGATTTTTCAGCCTTTGAAGAACGGTGGGAGGGGTTCAGGATTCTACTGCGGGCCCCATCCCTAATGCCACATTGTCTGTGGTTCTGGCACACTCCCCCTGCCTCTGGAGAGCCCCTCCACCTGCCTTATAAAACCCCAAACAGAGGGACCTTTTACAAATTCCTAAGGCTCTATCTGAAAAGTGTTTCCTCTGGGGTAAGGTAAGAGCAGAATAATTACTACTCCTGCGTTTTTCATCCCAATTTTATTGTGGCTATTATTTTCATCAGTGTTAGAGGTTAATATCCCTATTTTTCCCCTCCACTGCCTAAATATAACTGGGGCTCAGCACACAGCCAAACCAGGTAGCGGAGGAAATAGCATTGCCACCAAACGAGGTTTGGATTAGTCCATCTGAGATGAGGGTTTGGGGCCCTAGGGTAAGAATTACCCTACTGCAGCTGATAGCAGATAGGTTTAAGCCCATAGTATTTCTTTTCTCAGCTGAGAGAGGTCGGGCTAAAAGATTCAGAAGGTGAATAGAGCATGAAACGATGCGCTTATATAACTATATTGGTGCTCCAATAGAATGGCATCTCTAAGAATAAAAGCATCCAAGAGCCATTTTTAATAGGAAGAAGGGAAAGCAGGTGCTTCATTTGAGCATCCTTAAAGAACTCTTTGCAGGCAAAGCAGGGCTGAAGGTGCTTAACTTAAGGGACCGTGCTAAACTCAAGGGGGATATATTCAACTGCCCTTTCCCATAGAAGTACTTTTAAAATTAACTTTTAGAAGTCTGGTGTTTTAAATCTTGTTTGTCCCCAGGCTGTGTCTATACTCAGAGAATAGAAATCGGGGAGAGGGCAAGCATGGAAGCTGGAGGGGGAGCATTTCAAAGGCTAGCTGAGGATTCCAGTTGAGATGCTATCTGGACTTAGGTCAAGGTTCTGGCAGTGGAGATGGAGAGAAGTAAATGGATATGTGATAAAGTTTGGAGGCAAAGCCTACACGATATGCCTATATACTGAAGAGGATTAGGAAGCATTAGTACAAGGAAGTCAAGAAAACTGCATCCCAGAGCTGGTATGTCTGTTCACACAGGCTGCTTCCTTAGAGTTCTAAATGCTACAGAATCGAAAAGCCATTCCCATTAAGCACCGCTGTCCTGCTCTGCTAAACTAGGGAGGTACTCGCTTACCATCTGTGGCTTGGTGATGTGGCCTAGGTGCTTTTTCTGCAGTTAGTGCCTGCAGCTATGGAACCCAATAGCGGATGCCTGTTCCCTTCCCAAATGGTACCTTTTCAGAGGGCATGTGTAGAACAGCATCTTTGTTCCTTAGAGTCAGCATCAGCGGTGGACACAGTGATAGTAAAAAGATTTGGGGTGAGACAGAGGTTTACACTTACGAAGAACAGAGCATAGGAGTCTTTGTTAGAATACCTCTGGGCCACCAAACTCGGGAATCCTGGTGAGTCATGGGAGTGAGTGCCGTAAAGCCAGCTCGGACCACGGGGGCAGCATGGAGGCTCACATTTCACTGAACACTTAGTGAGTTTATGCCAGCACCATGTGAGGCCATGGGAATTTTATAGTGACTGAAATAGACAGTGTCCTCTCGTTCTTGGAATTGAATTTGGAGTGTTTTGGTCCATGAATCGAAGAGGAAAGAATGAAAGTGAGAACAGTTAAAGCTTAGTTGTCTTTTCCATTTTTAGGAGGGTTGGGCCATGGAATGTTAGAGTCTCGTGGAACTTAGCTCTAAACCCTCTTCTACATCTACATTAGTTCCCTCAATGTTTTCGTCCACTACCCTAACTTTAAATACAGCCCATGGCCAGGTAATCCTCAAATGTGTGTTTTAAAGCCCTGTTTCCTCTGCGCTCTAGATGTGTATTACCAAGTGGCTATTTAGCATTTCTACTTAAATGCATAAGAAGCAGTTTAAACTAAATGTAGGCAAATTGAACTCCTGATTTTCTTTTCTGAAGTTGATGCATTACCATCTTAGTAAAATTTACTGCCACTCCTTCTGTTCCTTTGACTGCAGATAGAGGGTTCCATCACCTTCCACAGCCAAGCCACCAGCCTTTCCACAGGTTTCCCTCAAAAATGCCCTCCCACCCCCTGCTTATTCCTTCCATTTTACACACCCTTGACCCTGGTGTAAGCACAGGTAGCTCGTGCCTCTTCTTTCATTGATCTCCTTCCTTTCTCCTATTGTCCTTGTTTCCAGTGTCAATTAATTTACTACTTGAAAGCCAGAGAAAGTATAAATAAAAAAACGTTTTAGAATGCAAATCAGAACCTAGGTTTTCTGCTCTCAAAACCCCATCCCGTAGCTCCCCTCTTTCCCACGGTTTCTGAGACCACGCAAGATCTGGTCCCTGCCTCGTGGCCTCCCCCATCTCTTTAACATCTTATTTCACCAGAAGAAGCTTTCGTTTCAAGTGAGTGAAGTTTAAGTTTCATGGACTACTCTTTATTTGCACATGCCCTTTCCAAGATTAGGGAGGGTCCTGGAGCAGCTTTATATTTGTAATTTTATTTTCTGTGTTGTAAAAAGGGTCACCCCAGACTGCATAAGCTTCAAGCCCCGTGAAACCTTGTTTCACCTCCTCTAGCCCTCTTCTTCTTTTCTCTTCTCTTCAGCCATATTAGCCTTCTTTACTGTTTCAGACATGTCAAGCTCATTCCTACCTTGTGGCCTTTGCCCCCACTCTTCTAAAGCATCACATGGTTCACTTTGAGTTTCTGCTCACCTACTTCCTTCTGAGAGAACCCTTCTCTGAGGGCTCTTCCCCCACATGCTCTGCCCCTTTCTCCTCTTCATAGCTTCCTGTGGACACGTGAGTATACATATACTCATTGATTGATTGTATACTGATTGTATATTGTTTGTTGTAGATGTTGTATTAGCATCTACTAGAACAAAATCCAGCTGTGGACAGGGACTTTGCTCTTTATTCCACGATCCAGGAGCAGGGCTTGGCCATAGTCAGCAGTCAGTGAGTGCAACTGGATGAGTGAGGGCAGGACCCAGCTGTTGTACAGCTTCTTTGACACAGAAAGACTTTGATGAGAACTGAAAGTGTATACAAGAGAGAGAAAAAATTACTGCCTGGTGGCGAGGTCTGCAGAACATAAAGAAGAGGAGCAGTGGGACCCAACTGTCTGGAGCAGTACTACCCTCTAGAACTTTCTGTGGTGATGAAAACATTGCAGATTTGTACTGTTCAAGAGCCACTAGCCACTGTGGATTGAACACTTGGAAGTTAGTGAAACTCAGAAAACTGAATTTTAAATGTTATTTGATTTTAGTTAATTTTATTTCAGTTAACATATTTGATTAATGTCATTAACTTTAAATAGCCACATGTGGCTAATGGTTACCACATTGATCAGTGTAGGTCTGGGGACTCAGGATTCTTTATCTGGGAGAGCATGATATAGCCAGATGCTGGAGCTGAGACCAAAACTGATTGCTTCTAATTTTAGAGAAAAAAAAATGCCCTGAGTTTACCACAGATAGTGACAGGATATTGAATGAGGCACGATTTTCAAGATGCCTTGAGATCTTACAAAAGCAGGACCTTTCCCATTTCTAAGAACAGTGTCTGATAGTTAGCAATAATTAGATTTTTTTTTTTTTAGATTAACCACACTGGATGACTTAGAAACACACACATGCACCACAGAAGGTTAGAACCAAAAGGCCAGGTGACCTACATGGATTAGAATAGGAGCTGCCCAGGAAGGATGAGAGGCAGTTGTAATAAATACAAAGTTTCATACGGAAAGGGATGCAAACAACCAGATCCAAATGACAGCAAGACTTCTTAACTGCAGAGTGGGTGTGTCTGAAAAACACTTCAGATGAAGAGTGAATGACCAGCTAAATAGGTGTCGCATGGCAACACCAAGTCCATTTTCACAGGACGGGTATATGGCAAGGGGATCCAGGTGGACAGTTGCATTGTTCCAGCTCACCCGAAAAGATTCTAATCACATCTGGAAAGTCAGCTCTGGTTCACATACCCACAGTTTAAGAAGGAAATAAAATATAGAGGAAATAAAAGAAAGGCCACAAAAATGATAGAATGTTGAAAGAGCAAACTTGAGTGGTCTGACTAAAGAAGTAATTTATATTGTCCCCAAAGAAAGGTTTCTATGGAGGAAGTGACCACAGTCTATAAATACCTTCAAGGTAATCATATAAATGAGAGAAAGGGATTAGTCACCATTTTCTGGGATGGCAGGACCAGGAGCCATGGCCTAAACCTGAGAAAGAAAAAGTATTGTAGCGATTAGTATAAAAAATAAATTAGGCTCTAAGGACTGGACAGTGGGCAAAACTTGCAAGGGAAGGAAGCCAAGTCCTGTCACTGCACTCAGAAGCTGATTGGATAAGATAGTAATGGAAATAAAAGGAGCATCAAACTAAGGACTTATATCCTGGGAAATAATTGGTCTGCTAGGTCCGGAAATCTGCCTTTGGCACATGCACAAGGCCTCAGAGAAAGGTCAAAGCTCCACATGGTGTTTCTCCAGATATGCTGAAGCCAGGCACATAAGGGAAAGTTTCTCCTCACAGTTGCTTTTCAGTAGGCCCCAAACTTGAAGTTTTGTGCTATGCTACCCACCCCCTCTTTATCTAGATTTTTGGTTTGTCTGACCAGCTCTGCTATGGGAACTGGGCTGAGAAGGGCTGCGGGCCAGCTGTCAGGGCACGGTCCTCAGACTTCTTCCTTAAGGGGAGGATCCTACAGCACCATGGGCAACCTTCCAGAAGAAGAGTCTGGTCCTGGCCTGATCCATGTAGACAAAGCAAGACTATGCTTGAATGGGCCCTCACCTTTCTTTGGAGGGCTTGATAAATTGATCTCTTTTCAGTCTTCCCTTCACGCTGAGGTGGTATCACCCACGTCTCTTAGCTTCTAAACAGTTGACTCCCAGGGAGCTTTGGAGACCGTATCATCTTCTTATATTTTTCATGATGAGAAAGCTGAAGCCCGGAAATATCAGGTGAATTGTTGTACATCACACAGCCAACAAGGGCTGAACTGGACTCCTGATCCACAGTTCTTTGTCTTCGACATTACCATGCCCTGCCTTGCAAGGGGAGAAAGGATTTATCCACCCCGTTCCATAAATAATGACTGTCTCTTCTGATACCATGGCACTGTGTTAGAGTCCTCAGGCATGTTAGGGGAGGAGTTGAAGTATGGATCATGTGCAGATTCTAGCTTCAACAATGGTCATCTCCAAAGCACAGTTGCCTGTATCATGGGATGAATGGTGTAGTCCCCTGAGGGTATCAGAAGGAAATGTTAGGACTCCTGTTTTTGAAAAATGTCTATTTTGTGTAAGCTTTGTGATATAAATAATATTGCTATATTAGGTTAGATATACACATATATATAATTTATAAATGAAATAAACATTTATTGGGAATGAACAAACTAATGTTTCATAAACAGATTTAGAATAGATGTGGCAAGACAAACTCAGGTATTTATAATAGCAGGAAGCAGAGTGTTACTCCTGGATAACTGGGGACCTGGAGGAAGGATATGGTGGGAGTAAGTAGAATATTGAGGAGGTGATGTTAGAACCATACTTTGAAGGGTGATTAGCATTTGGTAGAAATGACAGAGGAGATGAAGAGTTGTCTCTATAGGGAGAAGAATCCTCAGAGCAGGAAGATGGAGATTCTCTAGGGATTGTATAGGAAAGCCAAAGTAATTATTATTGACTAGAACTTCAGGATAAGTAAATGAAATAGTAAATATGGTTGGAAAGGCAGAGTTGTACTGTATTGTGGCGGGCCTAAAATATTAAGGTCTGTAGTAACTGTTTACTAAAGTGGTCTTATTTGAACCAAGATGGAAATAGGTAGATGAGAGCAACAGTTTCCCAAGGGAATTGGCACGAGCCGACTTGCAGGCAAGAGTTTTTCTTGGCTAAGAGTAGGAAGGAAGGTTGTGTACAAGATAACAGATGAACAAAGGCATGGGGAGCAGGAAGAAGGGAAGGAGTTTGCCAAGCCAAATGGTCTCTCCAAATGCTCAGGCCCTGAGAAGAATGGGAACAGAAGCTGATGAAGCCTATTTCAGTAGGGCACTTGGGGCATAAGCTATGACAAGGTGACATCGTGTGCTCATCCAGCATATCACTTCACTGCCGCCATAATGTGCTGTGTAGCAAACTGCCCAGAGCTCAGTGACTTGAGAGAATCATTTACTGTTCTTTATGGGGGTGGGGGTCAGCTTTTCTGTCTGGATGTGGCTTCTTGCTGCACATCTTCAGGTCTGCTCAGTAGCTCCCTGTGTTCACGTGAGCACACTTGAAGCCCTTGCTGACATGACATGTGTTACCATCCCGTTGCTTCAGCAGACCAGGTAGCCTAATCCAGTATCAGTGGGACAGGGAAAATGTACTCTGCCTCAGTGAGATCGTGGCACAGGTGCAGATGCACATCGCTGCAACAGGGAAGTGAAAATTGTGACCAATCACTTGAATTCTTTCAATCCATCCTCTTGATCAGGATTACTCATATTCCTAAATCATGAACATTACAGTCAACTCTACCTCTAGACTTCTGGTCCCTGAAGATTCAGGGGGACCGTCCCTAGAGACTTGTATTCTTGTCCAGAAGAAATGTTCTTATAAAGATCATTGCAGCATTTGACGGTGGTCAGGCCCCCTCAAGGGAGGGTGGAAGTAGACCCTCTTGAGGGGATGGACCGAAAGAAGAGAAGTGCCTTTGTTCTGAAAGTATGCAAGACAGCTGCTAGGCATGTGGCAGGTCATGGAAACCTGCAGAAATACCTGGCTTACTATACAATCTATCTCAATAGCCTTTTTCACGTGATTTTCATTTGTACATGGAGACTGGGGAGGTTAGGAATCATTTCTCATTTCTTTGCACACATTGCTTGTCTTCCTCTTCTTTCTTCTTAATTGCTAGTTAAAAGAACCAGGGTAAGGCATGGCCTGTTTTTATTACATTAAGCAGTATTATTATCTGTCTCACTTTCACCAGAAAGTAAGCTCCCTGAGGGCAACGTTTTTGTTTTTTGGATTTTTTTTTTTTTGGTTTGGTTTTTGTTGTAGTTTCTTTTCTTATCTGCTGTATTCCCAACACTTAGAACAATGCCTGGCATGTAGTAGATGCTCAATAAACATTCAATAAATAAATGAATGTAAGTGTTTGCTGTTAGTGATAGTGATGTTTGTTGACCTGCGAGGGTCACAGGGTAAGCCAGCTGGAAAGTTGTGCTGGAAGGTAGCACAGTGGATTATTCCAGTGGATTGTGTTGCTTGTAGATTACTCAACCTGAAATTGCTAGTGCTCATCCATGTCATATAGGGTGGACAGGTGTTTAGAAAGTAGAACTTTTCAATTCTGACCCTTTCCACCTTCGTCTTCTGTTGGTGGTGGAGGAACTTCTATTAAGCATGGAAACCTCTTCCAGATGAGCTTTTTTATTTTCACCAGGTTACACCCTTCACCTCTCGTGTCCTGCCTGTGCCTAGTTGTCAGACTAAAGTCTAGAAATCTCATCAGTTAGCTCTGTGAAGACCCTCCTTCCTTGAAGCTGCAATTTAGAAATAGATAAGATGGCTAGGATCTATAATGCAGTATTCCTCTGTGTGGCCTACCCAGATTTTTATTGCATGTTTATGTGGACATTTTCAAACATACTTTCTACTTTTAAGAATTTGAAGAACCTTCAAGAGCTGGACCCTGGAGAGGGAGTGGGAGACACCCTTGTGGTAAAGATTGCTATTATTGTTAGTATTGATAGGTTTTCTTTAACAGTTCAAGTGAAGATGCCATTCAATGATAACCATAGGGCCTATTAATAATATATTAATAAATTCCATACTATTAAATATCCTACATAACATGCCAAGTATCTAAAAGCACAGCCTTCTGAATAGTTACCAAATTTGATAGATTCTTTGCTTCAGAAAATTTCAAACTAGTATATTGGGGGTCACATAAGTTTTTATGAGGGTTAAGTTAATTTGCTTGACAGTCTTCAGTTTTTGTAAGGCAAGTAATATGCTGAACCATTTTGCTATCATTTCAATGGTCTTCTACATGTCACAGTTATGTCTAATGAATTTGATTGCATTAGCAATCTTGTCAAATTGTGAAATACCTGATTTATTTGGCCAATATTTTCTGACTTGCTACTGTGACTCAAGACAAGAGTTCTTGGGTGCCTGGGTGGCTTAGAGGGTTAAGCCTCTGCCTTCGGCTCAGGTCATTATCTCAGGGTCCTGGGATCAAGTCCCACATTGGGCTCTCTGTGCAGCAGGGAGCCTGCTTCCCCCTCTTTCTCTGCCTGCCTCTCTGTCTATTTGTGATCTCTCTCTGTCAAATAAATAAGTAAAATCTTAAAAAAAAAAAAAGACGAGTTCTTGCTGTTGTCATTTTCAAACGTATTATTAAATTTACATTTACAGTAAAGAATTATTCCACTTAAAACGCAAAGTGGTCTTTGTTATGTGACTATTAAGTCTTAAAATTAAGAATAGCATAAATTGTTTTTGAGGTGAAATATTTATAATCGGGCCTCATTTGCAAAGAACCTTCACATACATTATTATGTTGCTAGCTCCATTTTATAGAAGAGGGAACATGGACTCAAATATCTAGCCAAGAATCCAAGTGATGAAGTTGAATTGCATACTTTCTTCTTGTGAAGGTAACTATAATGGTCTTTAGAACAACTTAACACATTCTTCCATTCCTTCTGCATTCTACCATTGTGAGGATGTGAGTGTGATGTGCCTAGAATAGTCCTGGATTTGTTATCACACACAGTAGCTTTCTGCCATTCTAACTGTATGAGCTTATGTTCCTGGTAAGCATTTTTCTAGAAAATTATGACACCTAAGTGCCAGGTGTCTTCAGGTTGAAAGCATCCTTATTTCTGACTGTTGGAGGTTCACTCAGCAAATATTTGTTAATTTCCTGTTGGTTTTTCTTTTCTTTTTTTTAAGATTTTATTTATTTATTTGACAGAAACACAATGAGAGAGAGAACACAAGCAGGGTGAATGAAAGAGGGAGAAGCAGGCTTCCCGCTGAGCAGGGAGCCCAATGTGGGACTTAATCCCAGGTCTCTGGGATCATGACCTGAGCCGAAGGCAGTGGCTTAACCAACTGAGCCACCCAGGCGCCCCTCCTGTTGGTTTTTCTAAAATGATTTTGTTTTTTCTGACTCTTGGCTTGCTTTATTTATTTATTTATAATTATTTTTTTACTTAACATAGAACGCATTATTGGTTTCAGGGGTATAGGTCTGCGATTCATCAATCTTACACAATTCACAGCACTTACCATAACACCTTAATATCCATCACCCAGCTACCCCATCCCTTCCACCCCTCTTCCCTCCAATAACCCTCAGTTTGTCTCCTGAGATTGAGTCTCTTATGGTTTGTCTCCTTCTCTGGTTTCGTCTTGTTTCATTTTTTCCCTCCCTTTCCCTATGATCCTCTTTCTTGCCATACCTCCCTGAACACACCTGATCTTGCCTGATCTCCGAAGCTAAGCAGCATTGGGCCTGGTTGGTACTTGGATGGGTGACTCTTGTTTTTTGATGGTTCTAAATATCTTCCAACTATTTATATGTATGTTTGTGTGTATGTCTGTTTGTGGGTGAATATATGTGCATATCTGTCAGTTTGGTTCAGTCAGTTTCTGTTCACCTGGTTCATTAATATGTGTGGATGAATCATTTAAGTAACCTGATTGTGGCATCAGTTTTGATCACTTGTTGCTCTGTTTAATCTCATTTGAGCAAATCTGGTATATGCTGAACTTTGAGGTTTTCTCATCCTCTTGGCTTTCCCTGGGAGATGTACATCCCTACCCTGTTCTTTTTCTCATGGGTAGGATGTGGGAATCATTTGCTTCTGTGATTCTCATTGTTGCTGCCACTATACTACAATATATCTCTTGTATTTACATCCTGGGGTTTCCACCAGCCATCAAGACTCTTGGGATTTTGGTGACTTGCCTTTTCGGAGTCATGTATCTTTGGCAAGTTGAGTTCCAGTATAGGTCAGTATGGCTAAATGGCCTTCTAGCTTTAATTAGATGCCTCTGCAGCACCAGAGGCATTTGCAAATCTTCTCAGACCTTAGTCACAGACATTGCTGGCTCTTCCTTGGTTCATTGTCTTTCATCTTCCCAGGACCTGTCTTAACCTTCTGATTCATCATCTTCACTTCTTATTGGGTATATTTCACGTCTCATGAAGCCTTACCTCTGATGGCTTCCATTTCAGCTCTCATTAGCAGGAGTCCCTTCAGCAAGGCCCCATTCCATTTTGTACCATTTTGTTCTTTTATCCGGCTCGTCAACACACAGGATTTGGGCTGATCGGTAGCCTGCACATTTCTTAAACCTGTGTTCTCATTTCCTTTTCCAGTTGGATTGATTGCAGATAGCACTGTAGTATTCTTGGTTATTTTCATTGTTTCATTAAGTTATTTTTGATAATTCTTATGTTCAAGAGTGACATTATAACCTAAATGTTTTGTTTGATTCAGTTACTACATAATTGTTGACAATTCTAGAAAAGAATCACATTACTTTTCTATGGCTGTTGTAGCAAATCACCACAAACATGGTGGGTTGAAGCAATGCTGATTTATTATCTTAAGAATTGTGGAAGTCAGAGGTTGAAAATAGATCTCACTGGGCTAAAATCTTTGTTTTCTGGAAAGTATATGGAAGAATCCATTTTCTTGCTTTTTCCAGTTTCTAGAGGCTGCCCATTTTTCTTTGTCCATCTTCAAAGCCAGAAACAGCTGGTCTAATCTCTCTAACCTTGCATCACTCTGACTTTGGTTTTTTAGCTTCTCTCTTCCACTTTTAAGGACTTTTGTGATTACATTGTCCCCCCAGTAATCCCAAATAATCTCTATATCATAAGGTCATCTGATGAGCCACCTTAATTCCTTCTACAGCTTTAATTATCCTTTGCCAGGTAACCTAACACATTCACAGTTTCTGGGGATTAGGGTGTGGATGTAATTCTGGGAACAGTTATTTTCCCTACCATAAGTGGTGATAAATGATAAATAAACCTTGAGTACATTCTTCTCGTGAATAATATGATGCAACTGCTTTTTAAATTTACGTACTTAAATTATCTTTCGCTTTTGGAGGTATAGTTATGCAGTGCAAAGAGAATTCTCTTAACTACTGGGACCAAAAAAATGTGTCAAGAAGGACCGATTCAGAGGAATAGGAGTCATAAGCTATAACCTTGGAGTTCCTCTATGGTATCAACCCTGAGTATATTTGCAGGATTACTGATTTGTTCATGTATCAGAAAATTTCCAGGAAAATATTTGTCCTTTTAAATATATTATAGCTTTAGGAGCAGTTTCAGTGATTGAAAAGGTAAAAATTTTCATTTCACATTTTAAGTCACTTTTTAGCTATAATAGGTTTTTGGATTGTCACTGATTTTCTGTCTTTGTAGAAAACCAAATAGCTGCCTGATTTGGAACTCCGGAGTATAAATATAGATGCTGATGCCTATTAAAATTTGAATAAGAATGGTAGCCTGCTGCTATTAATTCTGTAAGGATTTGATGAATTTGTATAATATACCGTACATTACAAACTAACATAACACTATTATGAAATGTCATTATGACATTTTCCAGGTTATATTTTCAATCAATATGAAAGAGCTCATTAGGGGTCTTGTGACTTGGGATGGTTTGCTAGGTGGCTTACAGATGTATTTAAATCTTCATGAAGTTTATGATGTAAGTCAGTGAGGCACAGCATGGGACAATAGAACCTTTGCTTTTAGTTCTGATTCTGTTTCAACCGTCTGTGTAACATTGGGAAGTTTTTGGTAATCATGGGCCTCCGATGTCCCATCTACGAAGAGTCAAGATTAGTGAAGAATTTCATCCAGGTTCAAACTGAGCAAATAAAAATGCAGGATGCTCTGTTTAATTTGAATTTCAGGTAAACAATGAATATTTTCTAGTGTATGCCCCAAATATGTTGTGGGATATATTTGTAGTAAAAATTACACATTGTTTATCTTAAATGTAAATTAAACTAGTCACCTTATATTTGTACTGACAAGATAAAGTAGTTCCAGGCGTGTATCACTCTTTCATCCATCAGCTTTAAGAGACATTCCCACCATGGGGGTCCAGCTTTTAATTTTTCTCAACACGGTGCTCCATGTAATTCCTACCAATCACTTAAAATTGGCCTGGATGATAAAATCCAAGCTCAATAAATATTTATAGAATGGAAGAGTTCCAGTATCCCTAATTTAATGTTACCTTTAGTTTATTTCTAGAGTTTGATAAATCTCAAACATTTACATAGTATAGGTGGGAATAAAGATGAACAGTAGATGTGTGTTCATATAGAATAGCATAAGGATCTCAGAAAAGATTAAGGTGATATTCAGTATTTCTCTTTTCCTATTAAAAGCTTGAAATGGAAGACAGGATTTCCTGTATAGCTTGGGTTTGAAGTATGATATACTGGGGAACCGTTGAGGGTTTGGGCTCAGTACACTTATGAGGTGTTCTGCTGGATGTTCTTTGTTTCTATATCTCCTCTTCTCCCTTCCTCACTCTGCTTTGTGCCTCAGGAGGCCAACTAGCATATACCATATCAATGGGGTCACTTGCTTTTTGGTTTCTAGTTGGATATGGTAACTCTAAATCAATAGACTGGAGAGTGAGAGGAGAGCAATATGGTATTTATTTCACATTAGGAGGCCAAGGGTTGGTTATATTCCTTTTAGTGAAGACCTGATATCCTTTCTGGCACATTCTTCCTGAAGCTCTTATTCTCAGATTAAGGAATAACTCCCTCCCTTGTGCCCCTTTAGATCTATGGCTCCCTGCAGTTGCTAGTGCTGTGTTCTTGTTTCCATGAACCCTGCTTTCACCTTTATAATTAGTCTCTTTATTAAACTCGTCTCAGTTAATCATCTTGACTGTGCCATCTGCTTCCTGTGAGGGCCCTGACTGGTACATGCAGGTGCTGTTATTAGCTGATTATATAGAGAGTGTTGCTCACAGAGGTTAAGTCACTTGTCTAAGGTCACGTAACTCATAATTGGCAGAATTGGGACTCAGACCCAGTATCCTAAAGTGAATGTGAGAGAACTAAGAGAGAAGGGAAAGTAAATCTATGGGGAATCTGGTTATGGTCTTGGAAATATTAGTATATTTTTCTTAATTGCCATGAAAAATATTCTAAGGAAACCCACCTATATCACCATCCTTTATACCTTTCTTTTTTCATTTTGGGAAGGTCAGAAAAACAATACTTACGTACCTGTTCTTTATTAGTGTTTCAAAAGATGGCTAAGCAAATTAATTAATGATTTATGATTCTTAACCTAGTACTCTGTACTCTAGAACATGCTGCTTCCAGTACCTTCTGCTTATCTTTATCACTTTTCTTGAAGTCCAGATAACTTTACTTTTTAAAAAGGTGATTCTTTGCAGGGCATGAAGGCATTCATGTCAAAGCATTATTATTATTAGCCTGGGTATGACAAGGAGGGGCAAGTTCTGGGAATCCATGTCTCTCTGACACGCAGTCCTTTCTTGAGCAATGTATACTTTGGGCAGCCTTCTGGCCATTTTGTTTCCATTTATCCTTTCACACACTCTGAGCTTACTCCACTTTCCCTCTTTTCCTACTAAACACATTTTTCCAAAACTTCAGCTTGCCTCACGCTCAAGTTGCTCTTGATTCACATCAGTTTTCTAGTTCCTGCTTTATTCTCATTGGTACTTGCTAGGTAGGTTAAGATCCATTGGTGGTTCCAAAAAGCACGAGTGATATTAGAGGGCAGAAATATGGTATTGACGTCAGAAGGAGGATGCTACCTTTTGTTTCTGGGCAGAGAAGGATTTAGTGGCACCCAAAAATCTAGCACATCCTAAAGGCTTCTGATAGATGATACATAGACAGTCAGTCTGGTGTATTAGTAGATCTGTTTGAGCAGAGGAAATAAGAAATTTTAAATTAAAATACTTGAAATAGTGTGCAATGAGCCAACCAGGTTTTGAGGAGAGGTATGGTTTTATTAATGAAGGAGAAGTTGCTGCTGCATGGTTTTATTTTAGCTAATTTCATAAAATTGGATTTTATTCATGCTGTTACTGTAGGGGACCAAAGTGACATTGACGCTGAATGCTTTTTACATAAAGGATCTTCTTAGCAGCTGTGGGATCTAAGGAACTTTTTTTCCACATCATATCATGCACCTTAGTGAAGAAATCCTGCTGTTAAGGACTAGGTAGGTCAGGAGCTCTAATTTTTTTTCTTCCTTTTCCTTTTCCTTTTTCTTTTCCTTTTCCTTTTCCTTTCCTCCCTCCCTCCCTTCCTTCCTTTTGCTCTCTAGTTCCTGACAACTTAACCCATATTGAAATGGACTTGAGAGTAACCCTAGGGATTTATTCTAAGAATTTCCCATAGGGCTCAGCCATATCAGCCAATTTCCCAAGTGAACTTCCGAGCCAGAGCCAATGGTGTGGCTGAGAAATGGTATGGAGACAGATGAGTCATTCTGAGCATTCATCCTCATGTTGGAAAACTGAATACCTTTAGTTGGCATTGAACTTTTTCCCCCATAATATTTTATTTATTTATTTGAGATAGAGAGAGAGTGAGCACAAGTTGGGAGAGGGGCAGAGGGAGAGCAAGAAGCTGACTACCTGCTAAGCAGGGAGCCTGACAACTTGGGGCTTAATCCTAGGGCCCTAAGATCATGATCTGAGAGGAAAGCGGATGCTTAACTGACTGAGCCACCCAGGCTTCCTAGCACTGAACTTCTTTCACAGAGTTGTGTCAAAACTTAAACCCATTTTTTTTTTCCCATGGAACTCAAAATAAACCCGTTACTTTCAGACCAAATAATCTGGACAGTGTTTTCCTGAATTACCAGTGGACTGGTAGCTGGCCTTGAACCAAATATGAACTGAATAACTCTGGTCATGACCGAAATGAAAATGAAACTGAATCAAGTATCAGGTGTCTTTCCTTGACATTTAATATAAATTCTAGACTAAGACATTTTACCAATAACTACCAACGGGTGATCCTCAGCCTTACCCAGCCCTACAACTCTTCTTTTTATTCCATGCTGTGTTGATCAAGTATGTAAATCAGGTAATTTTCAGCATGGTAGTTATATCAGTATTTAGAATCGGAATTGCCATTTTCTTTACCAAGCTGTTATTTCTTCATATACTCATACTGGGGGGAAAAAAGGTGAGAAATTGTAGTAACTCAATAAAATGTTTCCCATTTGCTGCCATTACTCTATAGAGAATCTGTCTTTTTAACCCATCAGTAGTGACTTGGGTTGCTTGGGGAGCCCACAAGACAAATCAAAGAATGTAGACCAGATTTTTTTTTTAAGTGTTTCTTTGGGAGCAGGAAGAAAAGGCTAAGATATAAGGGAAATAAAGATGGCCTTTCTCTAACTTGAGAAGTGGAGAGGATGAAATATCAATGAAGGGGAAAGAGGAGAAGTTAAGGAAGTTGGGATTAACACTCTAGAGAAAAATGAAGATCCAACAAGAGTCTTGGGAATAGAACTGTGTTGTTTGTACTTCCTAACCCAAACAGTGGAATTACCTTCACTGGACAAGACATTGACTTCTGGGGGGTGCAGAACAGAATATTTCAAGCCCAGCTGATTATAAAATAGGTGTCAAGACATGAGGTACCAGAGGCCTAAGAGCTGCAGATAGAGATTAATTTGGGGGAAAAAGCATGATTTAGAGTTCCTGAAGTTCAGACATTGAAGCCATTGGTGTGCTCACTTTAATCCTCATTTTAGGTTTGTGTGTATGTAGGCTGACTACGATTTGCTTTGAGAAGTTTTCCTAGCTGTTCTTTGGATGTTCCTTTCCTATATATTCATTCTGGCCAAGCATCCTACATGATTGGACTGCCTATGAGCATAGAGTGTTCTCCTTCTTCTTATCCTGAGCCAGAGATCATTCCCTTTTGTATCCGCTGTTTTCCTTGGAAGCGTGAAGCATTAGCTTTAATCAGTTTATAGAGCCCCTGACCTAATTTTACATCTGCAATAAGATCACTATGAATTCTCTGCTTCCCTGTGGAGGATAAAGCTCTGCCTTTCCCCTCCCCTCTGCAGTCTTTCTTTGTGATAGGCGTTAGAGAGCCTGGCAGGTTCCATTCCACACTGCATTGCTCCAAGAGGAAATTTATTTATATATTAATTTTATATTAAAAAGATTTCTCATAGGGAGCCAAAGATTGAATCATAGGCAGAAACCTGATTTGAGGTTGAAGGCAGGATGGCAGCAAGCAGTGTCAAAGAGAAAAAGCTTTGGGAGTAGGAGGCGAGCACGGATTAAAAATTTGTTTCCGAAGAGCTCTGCACCTCTCTCTGTCCCTTCAGCACATTGGCACATGTTGAGCCTACAACTTGTGTATTAGGTTTCTTTTGCTGTGGAACAAATTATCACAGATGTAGTAGCTTAAAACAATACCCGTTTATTATCTCACAGTTTCTATAGGTCAGGAATCTGGGCTTTGCCTAGCTGGGTTCCCTGCTCAGGGTTTCACAAGGCGGGGATCAAAGTGTTGGCTGGGCTATGTTCTCATCTACAGGTTCAACTAGGGATGAATCTGCTTCCAAACTCCCCCAGGTAGTTTGCGGAATTCATTTTCTTAAAGCTGTAGAATTCATGTCCTCTTGCTGCTTCAAAGCCTGAGTAGGGGGTAGGAGGGGGTGGGAAAGTCTTTGCTGATGGCTCTGACCTCTAGACCCTGTTTTAAAGGACTGCTCTGATTAGGTCAGGCCCACCCACGATAATCTTCCTTTTGATTAAGTTAGTCAACTGCTGAGAAATTTTAATTTTATTTGCAAAATCCCTTTACTGTTTCCTTATTAATTAGAAACAAGTTATAGGTTCCAGGACTACTCAAAGGGAGGCTATCATATAAGAATATGGGTCATTTCATTGGGTGTCACCCCAGGGTATGTCCTTCATATCTTATCAATTCTCCAGGCCACCCAGAGTCCCCCCAAAAAATCTCATCTTCAGTACGACTCTGTCATTTTAAGCAATGAAATGTGGTCAAAGAAGCAGGAAGATGAGTCTTTCATAATGTTCTGCATTTCCTTCCTGCTTAGCAAAGTCATTTGTGAGTTTACTTAAACATGGTTCATATGGAAATAACCAAGAAATGGCAAGGAATTAGAGTTTATTTATAGTTATATACTTTACTCAAGTATTGTGTGACTATACTCTCTATTTTTTTAATTGCATTTATTTGATGAATGCCTTGGACTTTTGAAGATTTTGTAAAATTTGATATCAGCCTTTTCTAGGGCCTTTCAAAGAGGAGTAATTTCAAATAGGAGTAATTTTTTGTGTAATTAAGAAAGTATATTTTCAAACAGTGTGCCCTGAACATTGGAGACTTCTAGTTTGTTTTTATAAAAACCATAATTTTTAAAGACTTAATGTATGAGAAAATAAAGAAATTCAGGAGCATTTCTTTTCTAGTACATTTAGGAGGAGATATTTTGGGGAGGCAAGCCTACTTTTCACTTCATTTTTTTTCTGTAATACAAAGACAAACCCAGACATCAGTTATGCTCTTGGTAATCAAAGTTCTCAAGGTTATTCTGTATATAGAAAGAGAACTCCACCTCCCTTTACTGTACTTCCTTCATTCACAAAACTCAAAGAGCATAACCTAGGGATTGGCCCAAAGTATAGGAAACCGTAGTATCCTACAATTTAACAGTGCATGGGAGTCAGGAATTTCGTTTCAGAAATAATTCCTTAGAAGAAGTTTGGGGGACCAGGGAAAGTAGAGCGTCCTGGAAGAAAAAAAGTTTAGCTTACCTATACCTGTTGGTAGTTTTGCCTCCTCTTTTTTTTAACATTTCTTTTTACCTCTTCTGTCTTGCTGTAGTGTCTACTGCCTTATTAATGGGACCTTGTAACTCCTGATGCTAAGTTTGGACATAGCCATTTGCCTTTTTTGTTTAATGAGAATTTTAGCTGGGCACATGACCTCCCACTTATGCATTTCCTAGCTTCCCTTGCAGCCAGGCATGACCATGTGACTAAGAGCTGGTCAGTGAGATGTGAGTAGAAGTCATGTGGACAACTTGCAGGCGAAGGCTTTAATTTAAAAAATTTTTTTTTCCTTTCCTACTGGCTGACCGTGAACATGAAGGACAACTTGCAGGCCAGTCTTTAATTTTTAAATTTTTCTTCCTTTCCTACTGGCTGACTGTGAACATGAAGGTGTAAGTGGGATCACTTCTGGCTCATGTGAGGGAAGCCATGCATTAGGGATGGCAAAGCATCAGGAAGGAAGGCGCCTAAACGTCAGTAGTATTGTGGAACCCCTCTCCCTATCATAGACCTTCACATGAGGGAGAAATAGACTTCTGTCTTCTTTAAGCCATGCTGAGTTTTGGTATCTTGGTTAAGTCAGCCTACTTGACATCATAACAAATGCAGAAGCTGAGAGAAGGTGATTCACCAGTGGTGTCAAGGGAAAGCTTAGTGGTTGAGAACAAGACTGTCATAGACAGAACCTGGATTAACTCATGGCCACTCTGCTACCCACATCTCTGTCTGGGTCCCCTTTTCATTCTTTTGTAAGTGGGGATAATAGTAAATGCCTCATAGCACAGTGCGGAAAACCAGGGGGTGAAGATTCATTGGTATACAAAGTAGATACAGTCTTTATGCTCCTGGAACTGAAGGGAGGGAGCTGCGCAAGTAAGCATGTGCATAAATAATGCCAAACTGTAACTGGTGCACTGGAAGAACAAAGGAAAACCATGAGCTGGGGATTCCTTAGCAGTGAAGGGATTCCAGTAGAGGAATCCAGTGAGAAGGAAGCACCCACACGGAGCACATCACTGTGACCCAATTAGACATGCCTACATGCTCGTCGCACTAAGATGTTGTTTACTCTTCTCTGGCTCTTAACGAAGTTGCACTTAAAGTACTCAAATTTGAAGTTGGGCTGTCCTTACCAAATAGAGTGTATGCCCCACAAGGGCATTGTAGATGTTTGCCTTGCTCATTGCTATAAATATGAAGGCACCCTATTATTGGCCAATGGAAGAATGACTAATGATTAAAGCATGGGTTGGCTGTCTTCCAATTGTGATTTAGTCTTCTTACCTTCAAAGACAACTGGACTGGAGCTAGGCTAGCAAGGTGTGATCACGTGAGAACTCTATGGTGAAGTTGTTTCATATAATTATATACTGGATTCTTAATAACAGCATATGGCATACAGTGGTAGTTTAATGAATGTTTGTTGAATGAATGAACTGAGTTTCTACTAACTGTTCAGTTCCCATGGTTGGAAATCTCAATCTGACGAACGTTCTAACAAATTCTAACAACCAGGGCTGTGTTAAGGTGGAATGAGCCCCATGGAAAGCATTGAATTCCCTGTTTTGGGAGGTGTTCAACCGAGTTGTTTAGGATTTGGAGGAGGATGTCCCACTCTGAATGGAGGACTTATATGCTGAATGCCTGTCAGCCCTGAGCATGTATGTTCTCTCAGTGTGTGTACTAGTGTGTACTTGAGGCTGTTGAAACTGATTCTTAGGGGGTTTTGATAATTTTATTGAAATAATCTCTGTACTCTGAAGTTACTTAGTCTAACCTCTATACCAGTGAGTCACAAAATCTCAGTGGCTTTGAGCTCTCCTGTGTTTCTTGGGTGCATGGAAGATGTTGAAGCCTCCCGGAGACCAGAAACAAGGATTCCAGGCCAGGTTTTATCATTTCATACCTGTGCACGCTGCAGGGTCCCTTCAATGCTGTGCTCTATGAACAAGACCATTCCCATATTTCCATCATCAAAGTCCCCACGTTCTATTAGAATGATCTCTTTATGGGTCTGTGTCCACCAGTAAATTATGGGTTTCTTGTGAGTATCTTACTCATATTTTATCTTGGTGCCTCCATACCATGCCCAGCCTTGATGGGTGCTCAGTAAATATTTCTTGAGCTACTGTACTCTTGGGGAGAAGAAAAGGGAAATAGGTTTCTGATTTTCATGGATAAAGAAACTAAATTGTAGGAATAGAGGAACTTACCATAGCTGGCATTCTGGATATGCCATTTGTCTAGGTATCTCATCAAGGATTTCCAGTTCACCCTGGAAGCTCATCCATAGACACAAGGGGAACCCCAGAGAACTCACAGGAGGTGAGAGTGTAAAAGTGACATACTTCTACATCACTTTGTTTTTCTGTTCCCTGCACTGTGGTGCACCGACTTGACTCTTTCACTTTCCCTCATTCACCTTCTACCCATTGCTTTACCCATCTCTTCTCATTACTGGCTTTCACACCCCACCCCCACCCCACTCCTCACCCTTCTGATTTCCCACAGCCATTCCTAGGAAGAGATAGTGAAGCATCTGTGAGATGGCATTTGTTCCTGCGCTTCCTTACGGTGACTAATGGGTAACACCTGTCCTGTGGATTCCCTCTTGCACTCTTACAATTGGATTTATCACTGCAGTAGTTTAACCATAACTAGAAAAATGTAGCTCTCTAAAGTCCCTATAATGTGGAGGTTCCTAATGTGGTTTAAGTTATTCTTTGTGTCATAAATAACACAGACGGCACTATTATGGACCAATACCCTGAAAAGAAAAGGCACTAAGATCATAAATAACACACACAATAGAAGCTTGAGGAGACTCGTGGAAATGCTCTGGTTCCTGATGGAGGACAGGGGCATGGGTGGCTTCTGGGAAGGCTTGGGATTTCAGGGCTCAGGCTTGGAAAGAACTGTCATCATATCTGCAAAAGTCTTTCCAGTTAATCTAACCTGATTGTGCAATAAAGGGATCTCATCTGGTCAGGGACCAAGGACAGCCTGGTTTCCCACCCTAGGAAAGAGGGTCAGTCTGTACATTTTTCTTGTCCTGTACACCCCCAGTAATTTGCCAGGAAAGGGAAGAGGGTAAATGAAGTCCATGATACATGAATGACCTCGGTCTCTGCAAGGACCAAAAGCTGCATTTGGGGCTCATATATATTTCCATCTATTCTATCCCTCATCACCCATCCTGTTGTAAGTAGTTTCCATATTTATTGGATTAGGCCTCTCAGATTATACTCTAAAGATGAAGAAAATGCTACCTCTCCAACAAAATGGTTTCCACTTTACCTCAAAGGCTCACATTCTCTTTGCTTTGAGGAAAAGAGAAAGAGAGTGAGAGAGTGCGCATGTGGTGCCCTTTACTTGGACTTTCATCTTAACCGGAGAATGCCTGGTCTTCTATTTCCTTCCTTCTCATGTAACTCTTCATTGATTTTCTTTAAATCAAACAAGCCACCATCACAGACTCTTAGAAAAGAAAGTCAGCCATGAAGGAGCCCTGGGCCCGGAATAGAAGCCAATCTAATTTTAGTTGCTGGTGAGCCTTTCTGAGCAGCGGACATTGTTCAGACTCTCATCTTGGGGGCGTGTACTCTCAGGACACAATGGCAGCTGGCCACTGTCACCAATCCCCCCCCGGGGGGGGGGCACAGGGAGCCCTTACTGATGACAATTTCTGCCATAATTTCCTGATACAGTGACTTATCTGCCACAGGTAGGTCTTTAATTCTTTATTTTTTTTTTCATTCTTTACTTTTAAAAAATTGGTGGGGAACCTGGGTAGTTCCATTGGTTAAGTGTCTGCCTTTGGCTTAGGTCATGATCCCAGGGTCCTAGAATTGAGCCCTGCATTGGGCTCCTTGCTCGGCAGGGGATCTGCTTCTCCCTCTCCCTCTGCCCTTCCCTGCTCATGCACATGCTCTCTCTCAAATAAATAAGATATTTAAGAAATTTGCTCTGATTTATGGATTAATCTCTTATTGGTATCATGGATGGGGGATGCTGTGCCTCATTGTAATAAGCAGCTGGACCTCACACTCCTGCTTTTCTTCATGGAGGTGTGACTCTGCCTTTGGCTGAAGTTAGGGAGTTGAGCTGAACATGGACCATCAGGAGAATTTGCAGAATATATCTGCAGGATCTCTAGCCTTTACAGACTGTCCCTTCAAATCTTATTCTAAGGATATTGCATTTTTTTAAATGAATTGTGTGACTGGTTATGCTAATAAGTTCCAGAAGTTCTTTAGGACTTTTTAAAAGGAAGAAGTGATGTGAAGAATTCCTCATACATTATGTTCTGTCTTGAAAAATAGTCCAGGCCCTAGCTACTTACTGATATAGTTAAAACTGGATTAGTAGAATAGATTATAGAGTTTCCAAGAGCATCAAAGATTTGAGTTCCAGAATTCTTCTATCTTTTTCTCCCCCTCCTCACTACTCCCTTTTCTTCAGTTCAGATTTATGCCTGTCATTGTATCCAACTTAAACAGACCAGTGTCTTGGACATGGGACCTTGGTTAGCCAAAGGGAGAAATCTTGGGAAAGAACAGAAAGTGTTTGAGAAGAAAGGGACCTTAGAGATTACCCAGGTCATGTGGACGAGTAATTTAGTTGAACTGCCTGGATTCGAGTCAGGACTTGGTAGCTAGTTGTGTCAGTGTGGAGGAGTTCATCACTGAACCACCCTGCACCTCTCTGCATTCCAGCTTCCTCTCATGGAAAATGGGAGTGATAATAGCATCAACTTTGTAAGCTTATTTTGAAGATTAAATGAAATTGTGTCTGGAAAATGTAAAACATAATAAAAACTATCAGTATTCTCATAATCTTCATCATCATCTCGTCTTAACTCTTGGGATCCTTTTTGGAAGGAAAACCGGGTTTCAGAGAAGCCCACCACATTTGCCCAGGAGCTCAGAGCTACAAGCAGAAAGCATCTCAGCTGAACCTTTTCTTAAGTGAATCCCATGTATTGTGTAATTTACAGAAACTTAATACTTTCCCTTCCCATCTCTCCCCCATGTCAAATTTGTCTGTTCCTTCAACTGGAACAGCATATGTAGAAAAGCTCCTCCTGATGCAGATTGATAAAGCTAATGTTGATCAAAGGCAAAAGTGAGAAACCAAGCAGCCTCTCATGAGGACACCAAAGTCAGATGGAGGGAAAATTTGCTCATTTTTTTGGTTACCTCTGTCCTATTGCTAGCAAGATGCAAGGATGAGAGACCGTGTGGCACCCGGGTCAGCAAGGACAGTGATGAGTGTGTGGACAGGGGACAGGTATGTGTTGTGATTTTCATTCATGAGAGACAGAAAGAGAGAGAGAGATCTATTCGGTACAATGGTTTCTGACCACTGAGACATCAAACATTCAAATCTTTCTCTCTCAAGGATGAAGAAGTTGATTTCCCTACAAATTCTCTTGCTTCCTTCACTCCCTTTGCCATTAAAATGAAAAATAGTTTTGGGTAGATACCACATTTGAATAGATCTACCACACAGCCAGAGGGGAGAAACTATAAACAATAAGATAGCAGGTGATGCTCTAAAACTTTTTTTTTTTTGTATGGGAAAAATTGCATGAGTTAAACTGAATTGATGTAGGTTCTGTAACTGACCAATATATCCATAAATCAGTAAGTTTTGGGGTGCCCACTAATGGGCCTTGCTCTGCGCAGCGCGCACACGGTGTGAACTGTAAAGGAACTGGAAGTGTGCTTGCAAGACCAAGTAGATTTGGGGAGCAGTCCAAGAGCATAAAATTGCATAGCTCTACACACACACACACACACACACACACACACACAGAGTTGATTCCTATTATTTGCAATAGTTCTGTGAAGTCCATACAAATAATGAATTAACAAAAACTGAACATTTCTACTAGAGAAATACAGGTTTTGGTTCCTCTAAGACTCTGGTCACAGCATTTTGTCAGCTGCTGCATGCATAACTTTATTTTATGTGTGTTTCTGTTTGGAAACATTTCAGTACACATTGCCGAGGAACACTGAACTCACAGCCCAAGTGCACTGTGAGTCAGGCCTAGACGAAGCTTATCTAGCACACGTGTTTTCTCTGTAAGGGATGTCACAGGCTCCCCAGGCCTAGAACACTAGCTGGCACTTTGGCACTGTGTTTGGGGCCATTCAGAACAGTAAAATCATAACCACAATAGCCCCTATCAAAAAAAAAAAAAACACAACCAAAACCAAAACCAAAAAAACGTAAAAAGGCAGAAAGAAAAGAAACTGGGACTAAAGTGCTGTAAAAAGGGTCTTTGTTTACAATGTGAGTTTAGGAACGAGGAGACAGAGCATGGCCTCGATTAGCCACAGCTGGGAATGTACATGAGGGCGACTCAGAATCCACGCCGCTCTGGGCACATCCATAAACGTCCCGAGTGCTGGGCTTGGGCTCACCAATAAGTGGTGGTGAGTAGGCACATTCGCGAATATGGAAGACCTGCTGTACCTTGGAGTTCATTTGGTATTATTGGAGGTTCTCTGCTTCTCTATGCGCTTTAGAAACTGAGAGAAGGAAGCAAACAATGAAGGTGCTGGAATGAGGGAAAATTTCATGGAGAAGGTAGGATTGGAATGGCACTCTTAAAGACAAGAGAGATACACAATTTTCAGACAAAAGGGGTCCCTAGAAAATATGCAGAACTAGGAATGATTTTTGTGTTGATGGGGCTGTGAGACCATATTGAGGGGTACTGAGAGGTGAGCTTAGATTGGATTATATGACATCTATTTTTGCCCTCCTGCTACCCATTCCCCCTCATCCTGATACTGCTGAGTTTTCCTTTGGAAGAGCTCCTCCAGCTCAGCCTGTATTGTTTGAGTGCAGCCGCTGCTTCCCTGGGCTGCAGGGCCAACAGTGACCCACGCTTGGCCTGTCGAGGCGTTTTGCCTCTTTGACCACGGTGACTGTAGTAAGAAGATGGTACGCTATCCAGAGCCGGCGAGAGTCACCTCTGGAAATTGTTTCCTGCCACCATTTAGTTGCAAAAAGGTGAAGCTTGGAGCTTTTGGGGACTACCAGGAAGAGCAAAATGTCTGTGAATAAAACCAGTACAGAGTGAAAAGAGAGACGGAGAGACTAGGATGTCAGTTTTTAGAAGTAGCTGTATCTCACCATGCCTAGAGGAAACGTGAGACTTTTCAGTTGCATGAGGCAGTTCATTTCAGTGCATTTTTATTTCCTCAGGTAGGGCTTGATTAGGGCCAGAAGAGCCGCTGGAGGTGTCCAAGAGAAGCAGATTGGAGTGAGGAGGAAACACCTCAAACTTTAATAATAATAATAATAATAATAATAATAATAATAATAATAAAGTCTCATTCTAAGCCCCAGAAACTCACATGAAATCCAAACACAAGACATTTTACAAGGCCTTAAGAAAATGGAACTTGGAAACTGAAAACTTGGGAATCAGGGTTACTCCCCTAAGTATCAGGGCCCACAAGCTCTGCTCATCTCCTGTGTCCTTTTCCCCCTCACACCATTCTCCTTACTCTCTCTGCCCACAGATTTTGCTCGTGGCTGACCATAGTGACCTCGACTTTTAGCATTGTTCCCAGCATCTTAACTAGCCCAGTTTCTCAGAATGCCAGCTCCAGACCCCCAAGAAAGGAGCCTTATTGACCTGCTTCATCTTTTCTTATAAGACCAACCTATATGTTCATTTCTCAGAATAGAACCCTCCTCAGGTCCCACTGACATAAAACATCAGAGGTAAAGGTTGTACCATTGTAGTAACAGACATCTCTGATATATGTGAGGCTGGATCTGAAAAGGTTCCAAGGTCAGATGTGGGTGCATTTGGGCTTGAGACCATGGCAGTAGGAAGCCAGAGATCTCAGAAGATAGCTCAGCCATTACCTTTCTCTCAGGACCCCAAACTTCCTGTTTTTCAACATGAGAAGTTATGACTATAAAAAAAGGCATTTCCATTGAGAAAATTATTTTGCTTAAAAAATATTTATTTTAAATATATGTACATGATATACATAATTACACCACACACACACATACACATCCCTTATGCCTATGACTTTCCTTATATTTCACTCCCTCTGCTTTGTTTTTCTAAATTCCTGTTGCGGTATCACTTATATATGTGTCTATAAGATCATATACATAGGCACATAGCTAGACATTAGTGACATTAGTTTGCACTCTTTGCAGGGATGTATATTTTGAAAGCTGATACACAGCATGTCCTTGATAGAGAGTATATATGTGTGTTTCTAAAAACCAGAATAGATTGTTCTTAAATCTGTTGCTTAAAACCCTTCATTTGCCTTAATTACCCTGGTTTTTCCCTACATGGCTCTCTTATCAATCGAATCTCATAGATACATATAGTTATGTATTTACATATATTTACTGAAGACACTGTACTTGGTGCCAAGTGCAGGGTGGGTATACAGTACCTGTTCAGCAAACATTATTTAGATGCGCAGACTGAATGACTTTGTGTCCCCAGATTGAAGGACCTCCTTGCAATGGCTCTTGAGTTCCCCCCAGAGGGTCTGTGTCCACAAATGTTAAATAATGGTTTTGAAGCATACGTGGTTGCTAGGAACCCAGGTTTGTTTATTATCCATGGCAGAGTCCCCAGGCTTCAGTTAGAGGGATGCAACACACGGACTTTCTATTGAGTGTTCTTGCAGATGCAGCTCTAGGTATTTTTCAGAACAGCAGCCAGACCAGTAGACCTCTAGGCCTCATTTTGGATTTTTATGCTCTTTTGATGGTTATCATGGTCCCCTAGGTTGTTATTTAGTCAAATTATATTCATTTTATCGCCTAGGCCTTTCCTCATATTTCACTCCCTTTGATTTGTTTTTCTTTTCTTTTCGAAATTCCCTTTGAGACATCACATTACCCCTAATTGCCTGCAGTGTTCCGGGTCTGGTCTCATAGCTGACACAGAGACCCAGACTCCCAGCCACGGTTTGGGATGCCCGGCATGCGGCTGAACATTTCACTAGCTCAGAGAATTGCTGAACTGGATTGATTGCCTGCCTAACATCGTGATGGCTCTTTACTATGAGCTCAGAGTTTTGTTGTTTTCTCTGTCACTGCCATCCAGCAATCCCCTTCCAATTAAATGCCGCCTTTAGTTTATTCATCCCAAGATAGATCATCTGAATTTTTGCTACCAGAGCCTCTGTATTAATTTTGACATCTATTACTAAGAGTCATATATAGCTTGGCATTGTGTGCCAGTCTTCACCTGCTGTTGGGAACACCACCGGATTTAGTGTCAATTGATGATATGATTATCATGATAATAGTAATACGGTCTTCCCCTCTCTTTCTTTATTCTTAATAAAGTTCGTAAAGCCATATATCTTTGCTGATTGTATCCCTAGACTTTCTCCTCATAGCTCTTGTCAGTCTCTGCTTGTGGCCGGCCTTGGTTTGGGGTCTGGTTTTACTTCCTGTGATGGTGCAGAAGGATACATCCAGGCTTCCCTTTATTAAAGGGCTCTTCAAAGTCAATTTACCAAATGCAGGGGAAGCTTTCAGTCTTGGTTTCTTTCTCCTTTTTCAGTTCCTTTCTCTCCAGTTCCATCTCAGAAGGAAGGTAGACCTTCTGGCCCCTTCAAGGAGATTGTGGAGTATTAATTGTTAAATGAATTGAGGCTCTTTGGTCACTGGGCTGCCAACTGCCCTGAGGTGGGGATGTGTCTTGGGAAGCCAATGAAGTGGTTCCTTCCCTTTGGTCTGATAGACATTGTGGGATTCTTTTGGCAGTTCAGTCCATTTCTGTGCCAGGCTGCCCTTCAAGCCAGTAGCTTCTGCCCTTCAAGAACGAACCCTGAATTCCTGCTTTTAACTCAGCCCCTGCACTAGTCTGCATTCAAGTCCAACACTACATCTTGTAGCACATTCCAGTGAGTGTAACACGGTGCCCTGCCTTAGCATTCTCATCTCTTCCTGAGGCCTCTGTGACCCAGTCAAACATAGCTGAGTATTAGGAAGGTATTTGCAATGCTTGATATCTCATTGTTTGGCTTTTTGTTGTGTTATTCTCTGTATCTTTTTGAGTATTTTAAATATGTCATCATAATCTACAAAAATGAAAGTGAAAGGCAGCAAGTAGCTATTAACAAATGATGATGAAGCACTACAGATGAGATCTGTCTGCAGTCCTGTGGTTCCAGAGATGAGTAAGCAACCTCAACCAAGTTGGAAGTGGTGGCACTATTATCGGGGGTGGAGATGGGGGTGGGGTTAGGGGATAGGGAGTCCTTCCCTCTCCTCCCCTCCCCTTCCTGCCCCTCCCTTTCTCTCCCCCGCTTCCCTTCCCTTCCAGAAGAGAGAGAATCCCAAGCAAGCTTCGTGCAGAGCAACCCCAACAAGGGGCTTGATCTCACAACCTGAGATCATGACTGAGTCAAAATAAGAGTCAGATGTCTAACTGACTGAGCCACCCAGGTGCTACCTGTAGGCCCAGGGGCTTTTAAACAGCAAGAGTGATATGATGAGATTTGTATTTGATGAAGATGAGGCAGCAGCCTGAATAAGGGATAAGCCTGGAGGCAGGAGTAACTGGTCTTAAAGGATGTGTGGGTTAGCATTCTTGGGAAGAGCACACTAAGCAGAGAGAACCAATGAGGATCAATACAAAGGAGAAGAATAACATAAATTTACATGAAATAAATAAAATATAAGCATTTTTTGCCAAGTTCTTATCCATGATCAAATTGGAAACCTATCAATATAGCCTGTGAATTCACAGCAACCCTGCACTGAAGCTTACACATTTCCTATTATATGGTTTAAGAATTTATAAAATGTTTCTTATTTGTGGAATTTCTTTGCTTTGTCACATTTGTTCTTGGTTGAAAGCCCCAGGTTATTACCCATCATTAAAGCATTTTAAATAGGGAACTACAGCAATAATAGTCCAAGGTACTTTAAAAAAAAATTATTGAGGGGCGCCTGGGTGGCTCAGTTGGTTAAGCGACTGCCTTCGGCTCAGGTCATGATCCTGGAGACCCGGGATCGAGTCCCACATCGGGCTCCCTGCTCGGCGGGAGGCCTGCTTCTCCCTCTCTCACTCCCCCTGCTTATGTACCCTCTCTGGCTGTGTTTCTCTCTGTCAAATAAATAAAATCTTTGAAAAAAAATTATTGAATGGCAATGAATGAATGAGACTGGAAAGGATCTTGGATGACAGACCAGGAAATCTGAACTTTATTTACACGGTACCAAGGGACTATTCTAGGTTTTCCAGAAGGGATGACAAGCATAAACTATAGCTTTAGGAAGATTTAATTTAAGTTCATGGTAGTCTGAAACAGTCACATAATAGAGTCAGGTAGATATGGTTTGTTTTGGTACAGCTTCTGTATTTTGGATCTGTGACTTACATAGTTGTCAGTATTTCCACTTTCCAAATGTTATTGTTCTTTTGTCTGTTGTCACATGCATTCATCTCTTTGCATTTCATATCGTGGAAAGCCTGTGCAAAGTTTCACATATTAGATTCTGAGTTTTTCCAAGAAAGTTCTTAAACAGTGATTTGAAGTGGTTTCTACAACCTAATCGATAGAATATAATACCCATCTTCTTTTCCTCTTACTGTATGTATTTGTAAACAAAGGGTAGAAATCTCTCCCGGGAAAAATTTGACAAGCCCCCTTTAGCTGTATGATAACAAAATAGACAGTTTCTTTGCCAGGCTGTGGAGCTTGGATTTCAGATGCCTCTCTGAGGAATCAATGATAACTACCAGTTTGGGAGCTTGAGTAATTTGAATGGTATTGGTGCCATTTAATAAAACAAGAAAACTAGTAGAAACCTACTGTGGTAGGGGTGTGTGTGTGTGTGTGTGTGTGTGTGTGTGTGTGTGTGTTTGGTGAAGGAAAGGGGATTCTCTTCAGCAATGTTAAATATAAGATGCCATTAGCCATCCAAGTAGAAAAATCAAGTTAGAAATGTATGTGTGTATACAGATGTACATCCATCTACATCTGTGTCTATATCTATTTGGGGATGCTGGCCTGGAAGAAATATTTGGTAATAATCAACCATAGAGATTTTTTTGTTGTTGTTATTGTTAAACAATGACTGGTTAGATCATCTAGTATATTAGTCAGGGTCCTCTAGGCTCTGCTGGAGAAACAAACAAACCTTGGAAATCCTAGTGACTCACGTAGTAAGGTTTATTTTTGCTTACTCGGGGTCAGATGAGAATGTCCTAGGCAGGTGGCTCTCCTGTAAGCAAGGACCTCAGGAATCTAACTGGTCCCGCTGTGGGGCTCTGCCGGCAGCACTGCCAGGCTCTCCCTGGATATACTGGTTTATTTTCTATTTTTCCTTCTGTTTTGGGGATTATTAAAAAAGCTTAATAAAAATTCTTTTAAAATAACATTCAGAATTTATAGGAAGATAATATTCTGAAACACCACCCTTGTTTTGAAAGGCATTTATTTTGCAATTAAAATAAAAGAGCTAGTTTTGGGGCATCTGGGTGGCTCAGTTGGTTAAGTGTCCAGCTCTTGATTTTGGCTCAGGTTATGATCTCAGGGTCATGAGCTTGAACCCTGTGTTGGGCTCTGTGCTCAGTGGGGAATCTGCTTGAGATTCTCCCCCTCTCCCTCTCCCCTTCCCCCTGTTCTCTCTCTAGCACACGTGTGCATGTGTATGCACTCTCTCTCTCTCAAATAAATAAAATCTTTAAAAAATTAAATTTAAAGAAAGCTGGTTTCTTAAAAGTAGATAAATTTAGACTCTGCTTAATCAGAAAGTGTGGTCTGTGTTGTTTTTACAGAAATAATCATTTCAGGGCATTTGTTATCTTGCCTAAGGAATGATTTAGAGGGCTTGATAATTTGGTTAATTTAACCTTGATGTTGGGGGGGTGGGCCGAAAGAGGATCATGCCGTTATCTAGGTGGCTGCTGCTCCATTGCCTTGATATTTTAAGACAGTTGACCCTCAGTACAGGAAGTGGTCTCATCAGTGAAATCCCACTGGACCTAAGTCTCAGGAGGTTGGAAATAAGCCACGTGCTCTCTGGAGGGGCTCTTCTAATCCACTGGTCCTAAAAGATAACTGTGTATTTAGTATTCTGTCAGGAGACTGAGGAAGTGCTGTATTTATATATCATGACTGAGAATGGTTTAAAACTAAGTGCTGTCAAGCCTGCTTTTGTTCCATATATAAGAAAGAGATTTATAACAAAAATCATAAATAGGAGACAAAGGAACTCCGAAGTTTCTTTTTTCTTCTGCCTGCCTTTCCCTGTTCAGTGATAGAACAATTTATGAATCTGACAAATCCTCCCCTAGATAATGGTAAGAGTAACATAGTGTTCAGCTGAGTAATCCCAGGCCACTAAAGTTTATTGGACTGTGGAGCAACAGCAGCAGGATTGACGCAATAATCAAATGATATGCTTGATTTGGGCTCTCCCAGTCTTTTTCTCCTTACCCAATCCCTCATTTGCCTCCCCACCCTCCCTTTTTCCTGCCTGTGCCTAAGGAAAACTAAATAGAGGGAATTTGAAATTGAGTAGGTTGGCAGTGGTAGAGTCCCAATTTCTCACAAGCACATTCACTCAGAAAGTATGAGAAGTCTGTGCCAAAAGGTTAAATGAAAATAAGGAACATGGTTGTAAACACGTTCCAACTAAATTTTTGGTTTGGATCCGAGTAACCTAAGAGGCAGGAAGAGAAGCCTATTTCGACAGCCTTACTCTTAGGTCAACTCTGAATTGTCGGGACATCAGAGACATCATCAAAGGACATCAATAATGTGAGTTAAACCAGTGTTGATGGTTCAGAATTGGCAAGAAGACAGAAATTTAGGCACTGAAAACAAACTCTACTGTGCTTAGAAAACCATGGACTCCACGCAAAAGAAGTTTTTAACAAGTCACTTAATCCAGCACTTTAAAATGGCAGCTAGTGGCTGAGTCTGGCTGTCCATTTGCTTAGCTTGGATCACAGGAACAATTTTTTCAAGTGGAATTTTAATGCCATCAGGGTAGATTTTCACAGTCTAGTCCACCCTCAGGCTTCACCTCTTTCTCTTATCTTCTGCCCCTCTTCTGCCTCTTCCACAATACATGGCCTTCACCTCCTGGCTCATGAAGGAGTTTGTGTTTGAGCCGTAAATCTACCTCCTGCTTCTAGCAGGACCACAGAGTGACTCCAAATTGAAGAGAAGTGGGAATCTTTAACTTGCCTCCCCATTCTCTGCTCTTAAGAGGATGGAATTCAGTGGAAATTGTTAAATGTCACCATTGTTCAGGAGAAGACGAAGTTAACATATTTCGAGAAAACCACCAGGAATGACACCCAGCCCAGGAGACCTTATGCTTTTTCAAGACAGTGAAAGAAAAAGGTCTCTCAAATATCAAGAAACGTACTTTATAACCAGAATAGTCTGTGATGAATGGGGTAATAATATTCCACCCAGCCTATAAAGAAAAGTGGTATGGACATTATTGCTTTTTTGGACACTGGAGCAACTGTATCACTCATTTCTGAGAGGTTGTCAAAAAAAAATTGAAGGGTTTAAATATATGACCTTTTACAGGAATTACTTCAACAATAGCTTCTTAGCTACTGAGTGCACTGAAGTTGTAGTTGCAACAATGAATTTCCTGTTGTGAGATGCAAATTGGGGGCTAATTGCAGGATTCAATCCAATCTGTTTAGGGCACTCCTTGAAAAATTGGTTCTTACAACACTATTTTATTGGTTGATACCAAATATATTCTGTCACCACAAAAAGAAATAACAGAGGAAAATTTTTTAAAAAAAGAAATAGTAATATTCAGAAAGCAAAAGTCAGAAATACAGACTGATCTTGAGGCAAATGGGTTTTGCTTTGAGAATCAAGTTGGTAATGGGACAAAGGATTGATGCGGCTGGATTGATGCAAAGGCTCTAAAAAACAGGGGCAGTATAGATACCAACCACAGATGTAGAATAAAGCAAAATAAAAATGAATGTATGTTTATTCTTTGGTTAGTCACTCTCCTATGCGACACCGTGCATTACACCTGTCTAGACCGTGCACATGATCTAGCCTGAATAACAGCGTTGTAGAAATACCAGGGTGAGATAGGAGATTTGGAATAGATCACTAAAACCCCCATTTCTAGCCTGTCAGTTTTGCCAGCTAAATAATTGAGTCTGAAGCCCTGAGTAAACTCCCTCTATAGATGGGCTGCTCAGTTTAAATGGTGTCCCTTTAGTCACGGACAGCTCCCTGGATCTTCTCTGTCAGACACCATATGTGTGCACACCAGAGACGTATCCAAAGGCTACTGGCAAATGTCTTCATATAATGAGTGCAAATTAATAACTAGTTTTGTACATCACAAGAGATCATGCCATTTTAATGTTATGCCCTTTGGGTGAACAAATAGGACAAAGATCTTTTAGATACTAATGAATAGTGTCTTACAAGGATTAATTTGCCTAACTTTTTGCTGAGTTGGCATCACATGCAACTTGGCTTGATTTGTTGGGTCCATGGTGGGGCTGGCTCTTTGGAACTGTGGAAAAAGAAAAGCTTTAGCTTTGAGTTTTAAGACTTATTTAAGAGGAATGTCATTCTGGGTTCTCAGTGAAGTAGCTTGTCATAGAGTTACCATGTATGGCTGTGGAGGCTGTACCCTCCTTCCTATGCAATGTAGTATACATGAGTGGTGCCTCCTGGAGTTGTGTGTGCATAGCCAGTATAACTGCAGTGGTCCTGACAGCTTCTTATGACTGTTGATTATTACTCTCTGATGACGGTGTGTACATAATAGGAGTGTTAAACTCCATTGAATTAACAAGAATTTGGTTATTCATAATGATTGCTAGTCATTCTGATTAAGAATACATTGGCTCTTGGTTTTTCTCTATTTGGAAGGCATGTGTATGTTTTCTAATAAAAAATCAGATACAGTTTTTAGCTATCAGACTTCCGAATGTCCAAAGTATAGATAATTGCCATTATTGGCTCAGGAGCAGGGAAGTAGGCCTCTTAAATTCTTAATGAGTAGCTTAAATCAGTACTACAACTTTTTTATTTTTAGGGAAATTTGGAAATAGCCATTACCTAAAAATGGGTGTATGCTTTGACCCACAAATCTCTTTGGGACTCTAAGAGAAATGTTTTCACAAAGGTACAATGTATGTGTAAATATTATCTATTGTAGTTTGTAATGACAAAGACAGACATTCAGGCAGTTAGATGTATCCCAAAGTAGGAATTTGATTCAATCCACTGCAAACTGTGTATCTTTGCAGTGGAGTGCTATGGAGTGATCAAAAAGTGAGGCAGATGGACCGGCTGCCCATACAGTGTATGACATTTGCAGGCATATGTGACAGTCATGTCTGTTTATAAGAACTGACCTAAAAGAGACCCAAGATATATCATTAAGTGGAAAAAAGCAAGTTGTATATGATATTTAGAGTATGATCCCATTTATAAAAGAGTTAAGTAAATGAAAATAACACACATACACATATGGAAACAATTCTGTATGAATAAGCACTGAATTGTTGCCTGTATTTATCTCTGGAGGATGAGATTTTAAAGGTCCCTCATTTCAGACATATATTTCTGACATATATTTCTGTATGTAAAAAGAAAAAAAATGGCGATGGCTAAAAAAAAAAGGCCTTTTTAAAAAATTGTATTTAGTAAAAAAAATAAGCCTGCCAGGTTCCTGATTGGGAGTGCATTTGCTCACATTTATGATCATGAATTCTCATAATAATGTGTATCCTCAGGGCACCTGGGTGGCCGCCTTCGGCTTGGGTCATGGTCCTGGAGTCCCAGGACTGAGCCCTGCAAGAAGCCCGCTTCTCCCTCTCTCACTCCCCCTGCTTGTGTTCCCTCTATGGCTATGTTTCTCTCTGTCAAATAAATAAATAAAATCTTTAAAAAAGAATAATGTGTATCCCCACAGATAAGAGAGACTGGGTGCTGAGACCAGCTCAGAGCTAATTCCTGGCTTTGTAGAAAGAGAGAAACCTGACTCTTCCCCAGAAATTGTGACCACAGTCTTTTTCAGTGCTTAATTGACAGGTGTGGTTACAGCCAGATTTTAACAAGGTGCTACTATGTATCTAGAACTGACATTTCAAATAAGTAGTCGCAAAGCAGGTCGATCACATTCACTCCTGCTCCCCCAAGAAGCCCTTGTAGGTTTCGTGAATCACTGAAGGATCAAACTGGCTCCATATGGGGTATGTTGCCTTTACCTAATGGAAGACCAGAAGGCACCCAGTTGTCAAGTGCTGTTGGTGGTGAAGAGTTCTTAACCATTTTGGTGGTAGACACTTGTGTGTGTCTACGGAAACAATAATCAATCTACCCGTATACCCTCTTCAAACATCATTTTGTACATAATTTGGGGGGCTGTCTGTCCTTCTAAACATTCCTTGAAGGCACTCTTTTTATCATGTTTTACATTGATAGCCTAGATAAAGTATGTTGGCAAGTAATATATGTCTGTGTTCATACACACACTTAAAAGTGGCTGTAACTTTGGCAGGAAGAAGGCCCTAGGAAGGTAGTTTTCTTCTTCAAAGATCTGAATATGAAATAACATTCCAGGTTGATGCTTTGGAAACTTGAGTTGCTTATGGGTTGATGATCTCAGTGTTGGTGATACATGCTTGCAAAGTGGGGACCCACTTCATCTCAGCATCCGCTGTTTCTGGGTTTCTCTTGGTTTGTTTTCATTTTGTGAACCCTGGGGACTTCATAAATGATTAAGTTTTCCCTTTTTTGGCTTTGTTGCTGGGGAGTCTTAGAACCAAATTGTGGTCTTGAGAACAAGCATGTAAGACTCAGTGCTATTTTGCATTTATCCATTTCTGGGTCCAGTTTATACTCCTTGTGTCTTTCTGTCCTCCTCTTCCTTCCCCATTTCTCATTCAGGTTGCCTTGTGTTATTTTGTGTAGTAAAATAGGCGTTAGGTCTATGATATAAATACCTAGAGATAAGTGAGTAAATGTGATCGTCCTAGAAATGTTGGGATTTTATCTTCCACTTGATGAGGCTCAGGGCTTCCATCTCTCTGCTGCTTACAGATGCCCAGGGCAACTGTTAGAAGCAGAGATGCCTGCTGCGCTAGTGAAGCCGCTCAGAGTTTGCCGTGGTACCGTTCACAGTTATCTGGCCACTTTTTTCCACCTGCTCCGCGCCTGTCATAAATAGGCACACTCTGGATGAAGGGAGAGAACCTCGGAGAATGTAATTGTGAGAGAAGTTATAGACCTGATTTGAGGGCTTGGGGAAAGAGGGATTTCTGGAGGAACATGGACATCCAAGATTCAGAAACTCAGGAGAACTCAAGTCTCCATGTTTTCCTAATTGCCACTGTGGTAAGAATATTATTCTTCATTGACATGTGAGGTGGATATTTTGTAAAGCGGGGATTTCTGCCTGTGGTCATGTTTTAAGTGAACTGATTAGGAGGTGGCCCATTTTTGCCCTTTCATGCCCTATGTACAGGAGAAACAAGGACAGTGTTAGTTTTTTACTTAAAAAATTTAAATTCATAGTCTTCATCATTTAGTTTATTTAAAAAAATGATTTACTGTCCTAATCACATAGCTACTATGGTCATCTCATCATCAACCATGTCCATGAGGAACCAAGGTAACTTGAGGAAGTCCTTCCAGGAAAGACCTCTTTCTTCCCTGTGATATGACTTTTTGACACCCCCCCCTTCCATAATAAGGGACATGATTGAAAACAGGATTTGCTTTCTTTAGTAATTTACTGTGGACTGAGACTCTGGGGTCTGGAGGTTCTTTGTTCAAGTAGCATCTCACTAGACCTCTGCTCAGAGAAGACCGACAAAAATATGTTGTTTAATCTCTAAAGTGAAGTAATCTTTTAGGTATTTTGCATTTATATTTTGCATTCAGAGCACAGCAAAAATGACTGCCACTTTATTATGAATAACATCTCCCTGAAGGAAGTACATAGCATTTTTTTTTTTTTAATGATTTGGGAAGTTAAGGCCCAAAGAGAGAGACAGAACAATTTGCCAAGAGTGGATCTGGGTTAGAATAAAACTTTCCCATCTGTTATTTATAGCTCTGGGCAATAGCTCCCACTCTAGGATCAGAAGTCCAGTTGAAGGAATATTCATTTTAACAGGAAGAATCTCAGCCATTTGAGACCAGACTTCTCAGCCTGCCCAGTGAGTACTCAGTCATTTCAGTGTATATTTGATGGCAGTTAACACAAAGCAAGCCCAGTGTCCAAGGAATGTGTAGAGGAATGTTAATTCTAGGAGCAACCATAACCTGATTTTCTAGATTTCCATGAGTTTAAAGTCTCAGCCACAAAATACATTACAAAGTTATTTGCATTTGAAATATAATACCTGAGGGTTGACATTTAATTAAATTACTGTGCCACCTCCAGGCCACAGGGAACTAGGATGGCACGCTGTGTGGATAGTGCCAACAGTACCTTTATACCCTTTCTGAAAGACAAGGGACTGGGAGGAGGAAGCCTCACTGACCACCCAGGGCACTAGGACCAGGGGCACACTGGTGGCTGGTTTGCACTTAAAAACATTAATTGGCAAGAAGCAGACAGGCCAGACCTCATGGAGCATGGAGAGCCTCATATCTGGGAGGCTCCAGTCTCCACATTTTCTCAATGTGCTTAAGAAAGAGACGTGGCAAGTGAGAATCCTTGGCTCTGTTGTGGGCACCATCCAGCCTGGGCCATCATTTTTCCCAGCAAGGAAGGAAACTGGTTCTTTTGTCTTTGGAGTCAGCATGGCTTTTTCTTTCCTCCTTTTGAGAATCCACGGTAGTCAGGGGAAGAGGCCACCAAGGGCCCACTGATCAGAGCCCCTGCCTTCCATGGCACAGAAGTGTCATTGCCAATTTTCCTACAGCATCCATCCTCATCCGGGGAAGGGATGTCTCCGCCCAGGGGATGCTTCCCATAGTCTTGGGAGGTTTTGGATTATTACAAGAGGAGACATGCTACTGGCATCTGCTGGCTAGAGCCGGAGATGCTTCGGAGTTGCCTACAATGCACAGACGGCCCCTCACAGCAAAGAACTACCCAACTCAGTGAGTCAGTTGTGCTGAAGTTGAGAAACCCTGTTCTAACAGGAGACAAAATCATGAAAGAGTGGATTCCAGCTACTGAGTCAGCTGTCAAGATAGAGAATCATCTCTCAAATGCACTGCCACAGTGTGTCAGTTAGGATCCAACCAGGAAAGCAGAAACCACTTTGGTGTTTAAAAGGGAGCAAATTCAATGCGGAGTCAGATGTCCAGGTGTTGGAAAGGCTGGAGAGCAGAGAGTGTAGTGCTACGAGACAGAGATTAGCAGCAGCAGGAAACCGCTACCATTCTTCCTTGGTTGGAGGGCAGAGGGAGGAGGTGGCGTTGCCAATTAGGGATTATCATAGAACCATGGCAGGCCTGTTGGGTAGGGGCCAGAGCTGCAAAAATGAGGAAGCTTCTGGGCTGCAACCTGAGGAAGAGGAGGGAGAAAAACTCTGATTGTTTCTTTCTTTCCATCTTTGAGCCCCAACAGCAGGGAAGGGGGACACAGCTGGGTGCAAACAGGTCCAGACCGGTACACGCAAACCCGTAGAATCCTGTGGATTTTCCAGAGCACCGGAACCAACAGAACAATGGCACCCCAGAGTTGTGTGTTGCAGCTGGTGCTCCTCTAGCGCTGAGTGTCTACTTTCCTTCTGCCTCAGAACACTAGGCTTGAAAGAAATAAAAGATACCCTTAAGAAAGAGCGGGCAGACCCAACTGTTTCTTTAATTCAGCCTCAGAAGTAGCAAACTTGTTGTGTGGAGTAGCCTCCCAACATGATGGAGAGTTTTGTGTGTCTGCACAGACGGCAAGGTTGGATAGAAATCCATGTCAACGTGCAGAGCACATATTGTTAATTTTACTGTGTCTGTGGCGAACTCCATTTTTCATTGTCAGGCTTCGGCTCATTTTGATGGCCGTGATCTTGATTCTTGCTTCACTCAAATGTACCCTCTCCATGGGTCCTTGCCCCTCTCTTAGCTGGAGTCAGACTGAAAGGAGAAGGTTGCTGAAGAGCCAGAGAACCTGCTGTGAAGGTTTTTATTTTTCCTTACAGTGCAATTTTAAGAATCTAGACAAAGCAAAGGGAATTAATTTATTTGTTTTCCATTTGAACTGCCCAACAGGTCCCCACACTCCTAGGGATAAAAGTGATAGATTTTTAAGTGTCTTCTGTAAGAAAGTTCTGTAGATTCTTAATTATTTTGCCCTACTTTTGATTATCTGCACTAATGGAGATGTAGAGGGCACAAATCAATAAAATCCCTTGATAATCTAAAAAATCTCAATGTTGCCATTAGTTGTGACCTCCTCCCCCACCAAACCTTTTATCGGAGCTACTAAAAAGTGCCTCTGCACCCCCTGGGCTCTCAATATATTCAACTTGTTGACAGCCTGACTGATAAAATTGTCTGATTTGAGTTTTATCTCTTTTTCTCTTCTCCTGCCCACTCTCTGGGGGAGGTGCTAATGAGCAGCACAAGAACAAAACCACAGGAAAAAGAGACTGCAGAAAAGCCAGGGTAACACACAAAATGATTAAATAGCTCCCGTATCCCTGAAACTTTACTATATAATGTCAGCTTTGTAGGATTTTTTTTTTTCTTTTCTCCTGAAGTAAATTGAAATAACTCAAATGGCCCAAGTATATGGGGCCTCCACAGACCCTTGCTTTGAAGCTTTGAATAGCTTTTGTATGGTATTTCTTTTCTGGGGAAAGATTTTTAATTGTTAATCTTTATATATGGCATTCGTGTTACCCCTCATGCTGGTTCAATGGCCAGGCATCTTCTTCAACAACCTTAAGGCGTGGAGAATTGGGATGGTGGTGTTTGTCTTAATCCCATTAGGGATGTCTGAAAATGAGGGGAGAAAAAATACCAACTTGTTTTTCTTGTTTTGTTTTATATTTGCCAAACCTATTTATCCCTGATCCCAAATGGATTCACAGATAGCATGCAAAAAGACCAGAACGTGGCTGGCTGCTTACCCATCTCAGGGCACCTGCCCAGTCTTTCCTGGATCCTCCACGCAGCAGACATCTGGCAGAATTGACAATGATAAAGGCATATGTTAATATGAACACAAAATCTCTTAAAAGTCCCGACTCACATTGTCTTTTAAGGTACTAAGTCTACTAAGGGCGACTGCCTGTCTTCCCATTGTGCCAGAATATACCCCCAAAAAATCAGAATGGCTGATAAAGGGTGCAAAGGTGGAGTGAAAAGAAAAGTTCCCATAAGGAGGGGAAATGATTCGATCCCTGAGCAGGAGCCAGCAACCTTTCCCTATGGGCTTTACTTTTCATAGGGGAATGAAGTTTGCTCTTTCCAAAGGAGAAAAGCACTGCATTTCCTGGATTTTTCCTTTCTGTAGTTCCTTCAGCCATTTTATTTCAGTTTACTGCATATTTGAAAGCAATTTCATAAACATCAAAGTGGCTATGAAATTCAGTGTTTGTATCTGGCAGGTGGTTTGTAAAATCAAACCCAGGCACCACCTGGATTTGAAGAATTGGGATGATGTGTCAGGATTCAGTTAGAGAAGCAGAACCATCTTGAGTGATTAGAATAAAGGCTGTGTTACAGGGTTCAAACCTTCCGCAGCTGTGGGTGCTGGTAGATGGATCCATGCAGGCTGATGCTTTGGCATTCAGCACTGGAACGAGAATTGCCATTGGTCAGTCAGACCAGCAGCTGGGAAGAAAAGCTTGAAATGGACAAGTGTGAGGATAAACTTAGAAACTCATGAGGACAACTGAAGCCATTAGCACAAACTGGAATCCCCATCTGTGTTTGACCACTTCCAACCTCAATGCTGTCAGTGACTGCGAAGAGAAAAATGGCACCGTTCATCAGGGAGCTGTGTATGGACCTGGCCAAAGACTGAGAATTTGAAGGAGCACATCCAGTAGAAGCTGCTGCACATCACCTGGGTGAGCCAGCAGATCCCCAAAGTATATGAGCTGTCACTATGCATCTAATCACGCATTAGTGTTAAAAAAAAAAGTCTGCTGCTTCACTCTGCCTTGCAAAGCTTGCACGAAATGTCACTTGTGGGCAGTGTTGACTCAAACTATGTAGGGAAGGGAATGCTGGGAAGAAACCATATTTCTTCCTTAAATAGGTATTGTACAAAGCCACATGATGACATGACACAAAAAGGAATGTCTCTGGTTGCACAGATAGGTAATGGAGACCTCACACTCTGGAGGAGGGCACTTTTTCAGAAATCTCTTGGTGAATAGCAAGGTGTCAGTATTTGTTGATTTCCCTCAAATGACATTGACTGTAATAGTCCTATTCTGTTGTAAGTTTCTTAGCCATGTTTCTAGTATTCTGAAGAATGTACTCTTTTCAATGTTATCATTATTTAAAAATTTTTTCAGAAAACTGCCTGCAACTTTCAAGGTTGCATTTTTTTGTTGGAAAATGTTGACATTAATTTAGTAATCTTTGCAAGCCATGATACTCTTAAGTGGGTAATTACTCTCTCTACAAATGCTACTGCTAAGCTCAGGGGAAAAAATTCTCTCACATGATTATATCCTCAATTTCTTTTTGGTTCCCTTCATATGGAAGTGTGTAAATATTTCTACTTTCATTCAGGAAAACTTACTGTGATGAAAACTTTATAAGATAAAACTCTTAATTATCTGTCTCTCTGTAATTCTTTTGAATGTTTTACCAAGCCAAGATGCTTCAAAATCATAGGTTTTCTCAATTTCAGTTTATCCCGGTAAAGACAGGAATTTACATAATTTTTAAGGAAGAGATTCATCCAAATATTCTTTGTATAACTTGAGAAGGTCTAAAGCCTATTTTTAGAATTTCAAAATAAAACCTTATACCTCATATATGCTATCATCATTTACAATCTTTAAATTTCCTTCCTACTATTTTGGGGATAAACTTCAATGTGTTCTTATATACAGATTTTGTTTCCAGTTCTTGTGGTTTACTGAATTCTTCAGGCTGTGGTCTTTTTTTTTTTTTTTTTAAGATTTTATTTATTTATTTGACAGAGAGAAATACAGATTCAGAGAGAACAAAAGCAGGGGGAGTGAGAGAAGGAGAAGCAGGCTTCCCTCTGAGCAGGGAGCCCAATGTGGGGCTTGATCCAGGGACTCCGGGATCATGACCTGAGCCGAAGGCAGTTGCTTAACTACTGAGCCACTCAGGCATCCCAGGCTGTAGTCTTTTGGTGCTCATTTACTGAATATTTGATTACGCTTTCTAACTGATTTTTAACAAAGTGCAAACCAAATTGAGAGGACTCATTTGTTTACAAAATCAAACACTTAGTTTGGCTTATAATATAGTTCTTCAAAGATTAAAATCTAAAACCCAATCAATAAAAAAAAAAAATTTAACAATGAGTAGCAAAGAAAGAAAAATCGTTCCTTCATGGTCAAGTCTTTTTTAAAAAAATGAATTTTATATCAGCTTAGTCATAAAATCTTGGTATTTAATTTAATTTTGAGTATATAAAAATGTAAAATTTAACATCTATTTCAATTGAAACCTAAAGTAAGTAAAATTAATTAAGAGAAAAATGACATTTGATCTAACTGAAAAGTCATGGTTGATAAAGTGGTGCACAGTTGAACCTTCTGCAGTTTACATATTAAAACTCATCATTCTTTTAATATTATCTTCATAGAATACTACCTTTTTAAGTAGAACATAGTATTTCTTCAGCAGATTATATCCTTTGCTTTTCTTCAGATTATATCCTTTGTTCAGTGATGTCACTGTGAGCTCTCCAAAGTAGATGGTAAATATCAACATAACTTTGTGCTAGTTAAAAACTTTCATTAAATTTTTTAAGGAGTAGAATTTCAGAATTTAAGCTTCCTTTGTTTTTTTTGTGGTTTTTAGCTCATTGCTGGCTAAAGAGTTTATTGTAAAATTTAAAAAAAGCATTATTGGATATTAAAATAGTCATAGATTCTCACTATACACTGAGGGACAAAGCCCAACAGTAAAAGTATACAGACTACTCTCTGTGATCCATGATAGGACTGCTATAATTTTTCACTTTCACTGCTGATTCCACCACCTTTGTGCATCTTGTAGGCATGGACCTTGACCTACAAGGAGCCAGGAAAAGCAGTAGTGACCTTTTAACCACCGCTATAAACAAGAGTAGGTACATTTTCACTACCACTATAAACAAGAGGTGTTGGTTTTCCCTAAGTGCTTATTTTATCTGTAAATACCTTGCAAGTTCTCCTTGAAAGAGAGGTATGAATTGTCCCTGGAATGAATCTTAAGACAGACATATGGGCTAACAGCGGTCATCCCATCCTTCAGACTTAACCATGGGCTACTGGGAGAGTTCTGTTCCTACCGTGCTTCTCCTGCACAAGAAAATGGATCCACAGCTGAAGCTAGAGGTAAAAAGTGCAGATCTACTAATCCATCCTGGATTAATACTTGATTCACTAGAGGAAAATCCAAGGGAAATGCTGAAGTAAATGAGACAGAACGATATCAGGCACAAGCTGGCCTTCATCTGGCCTAAGGAGGACACATGGTCCCTCTACTAAAAGGCCAACTTTGTTGTTTTTATCTGTATGTTTATTTCATTGCTTATTTAAAGAACTCGAAATAGATATTTCTCAACTCTGATCTTCCTTTTCCGCTCCTTAAGCAGATTACTCCCAAGAAATCATTAAGCCTTGGTGAAACCTTCAGAAGATAGCTCTCTGCGGCACTGTTTTCTTAGTGACAAGGCCTAAGTGTTAATGGTGAGTGGAGGTTGAAGTTCTTCGCCAGCCTCCCTTGCCATTTTTCAGGGATTTGATCTCCTTTGGCTTGATACTGTCAAATTTGAGATTATTTAGATGACTACTTAGTCTAGAAAGCTGTACATATTTTTTGCACTCATCTAATTGGTGGAAGTGGTTATTAAATGCAAATAGTTTCATTCGGAGTTAGAATAATTTCTAAAATTACAACGTTTGCTGCAGATGGAAACATGAAATCCTGAAACTCCAAGAAGGAATCACATATTTAACAAAGCAGCTGGCATTTGAAACAGGAAAATGGCTTTATTCAGCTAGTCTCTATTACAGATTGTTCTTCACTCAGAATATGTCCAATTCTCTAGTGCATCTTTTTGAAATATGTATCTTTAACCCTTTAGTCTTCCTCCAAAGAATGGCTTTTCTCTTGAAATTTCAGCCTAAATGATTCCTGTTTACAGGACTATGTTTTGGGTTTTAAAAAAGTCTTGTTTGGCTTTATTTTGAACAGAATGCCCCATTTGCATTTTCTTATTGTAGCCTGTCACTTATTATTTCAGAAACTTTGCTCGAGGAGTTTGGAATAGCTCTTTTTCCCTTCTGAACATCATTGGTTTATGTGTATGAGCTGCTGCAAAGTGCAGTGATTGCTTAAAACACTATAGTTACTTAAAAAAGATGACTTTGATTGTGTGTTTTTTGTTCCCATCACAATAACACTTTGCAGGTGATTATTAAATTAGAGATTTTCTTTGTTTTTCTAACAAGAAAAAACCTTTTTTATGTCAGCGCCAATTATGAATGGTAATTTTTCACATTTTACAAAAGATTTTTCTGTCCTACCTCCACGCCCCTCCCCCAGATAAAGAAGGGCTTTGACATTCTATGACAGGGAGGGTTTTTTGCATACACAGTGCTTTTGACTTTTCTTTTTAAAAAATCTGTTGACTCTATTGAAATGTGACAGGACAATATTTAACCTGAATAGAGGCATGTTGACTCCTCTTATTAAAACTGACAGTTAAGGACGTTTCTCTCTTTATTCCTTCTGATACACGCAGACAAGTCTTCACTGCTAACTAGTATACAAAATCAAAAACAAAAAAATACAGAGCGAAGAGATGACTACCTTATAAACAATATATGAATGACAATCGCAAGTTTAATCTAGCAAAGAAACCTTTTTTTATCCTTTAAGAAAATTAAAGCCCTTTCAAATTAGCTTGATATATGAAGACAGACTGACATCATTAATTTTCAAGAATTCGCTCTTTTACTCTGGCTGCCTTTCCCCTCAAAGATATAGAATGTTCTGGTAAGCCCTGGACAGGGCCACAGCGACATCTATGGAGAGAGTCCAGGGCCTTATCTTGCATCTCTTGTAGAGCTTGGAGCTCTGCATCTTGTTCCTTGGAATTCATCCACCTATTTTACTCTCAAAGGAACAAAAATGGTGGTCATGGAGGTAGTCCCTGAGTTCCCTCCAACTGACTGATGCTTGGCCTCTCTGTTTTTTTTTTTGTTTTTTTTTTTTTAAAGGGGGGGGCTGGAAATATCAAGCTTTCGAATTCTTTCTGTCTTGTTGGACAAATAAAGGGCCTCATTAGCATGAATGAGACTTAAGTTCCTTTGAATTGTGCATGAAGTGGGCCTCTTGGGAAGAGTACAATTGGGAACCCAATGCCAACTTTCAGAGATAGGCAGAAACCATATGGAATTTGGATGTCTTTGGGTACTTGCCCACTCTCCTTAGCTTCCAGGAGTCAAATCTCTTAAAAGGAAATACTGGCTTCCTTATGTATAATGCCACTGGATATTTATGGGCTACAAGTAAACTGTCCACTGAGACTCAATTTCTTTCTTTCTTTTTTTTTTTGGTAGGAGGGAGGGTTATTATATGAGGATTAATGATGAAGTAATTTCTATGTAGTGGAATTTGAGCTATAGCAAAATGGTGAATGGAATGGTTGGCTATAGTGCTGGCAGTTACTTCTTACTTTCATTTCCATCCTGAGCATGCTCTTCTCTGCATTTATCACCAAATGAGTGTTCTTTATTTTTTTATTTCTTTATTTAAAAAAATTATTACAGTATTTTATTTTTTCAGTGTTTCAAGATTCATTGTTTATGCCCCACACCCAGTGCTCCATGCAATTTGTGCAATTGAGGGTTCTTTAAACTGTCATTAAATTTTTCAACATTTTTGTTGTGGAAAGTCAGAAAAATAACCATGTATTCCATAGCAGCCTTCTGTATTAGCCATCTAGACTGGAATAATCAGTCTTCTGTGCACTGATGCTAATGTGTCCGGTTTATTTCTAGAAATTACTTTATTTGTATTTCTCTGATTATCTTGAAAGGGGCCAAGTGGGACACCTGGTTAGGGCAGTCTGTAGGTTATACCATGGAAGCAATTCTAGATTTCCTTCCTCTTGAGAAGGATGCCCACTGGCATCTCTTTGAGATTCAACAATGCCTATGGTACTGAAAATGCCCATGGTAAAAAAAAAAAAAAAAAAAAAAAGCTTTAGCATGCGAGAAAACATTAAAAATTGGTGTATAAAACTCAGTCCCTCTCCTTTGTGTGTGTTACGATTGTGGGAGAGGCTGCTGTCTGCCATGTTTTAGTTGGGGTTCCTCCAGAGACAGACCTGAGGATGAGGATTTGATGCAAGTAGTTCATCTGGGAAACCATCTCAGAAGTGCTGGAGGAGAGTAGGGGGAGGGGAGGCATCCCACAGGGCATGAAGTAAAGTAGGTTAGTACAGTGGCCATTTGGAACTTCTTCCTGTTGGGGGTCCTATCAGAGGCAATGTAGGTCATCCTTAAGAATGGGACCATTGAGGGACAAGTAAACTATTTACCCATGACTTCTGTCCTTTGTTGATTGAGGACCTTTCTTGGGCATTAATTTCTTAGCATTTCAGGCCTTTCTTCTGCACTTGTCAAACACCCCATGTTGGCTAGAGGGAGCAGGAAGGCAGCGATTAGGGACCATTTTGCTGGTTACGTCTATGGTGGCTGAGGAGATAAGGGGAAGGCCCCAGATGCTTCTTATTTACACAATTTAGAGAATTACGTACAGTTACAGCTGTGTGCGTGCATGTGTGTGTGTGTCAGGGGAAGGGAGATTATTAGTTCTTCCTATCATTAAGGTGAATGTGTGTGTGGGGGATTATCACTGTGACTCAAGCAGGGGTACAAGGTTCTTGTTAGATGCAGAGTGACTTGAAAACTACAGATTCTCAAGTCCTCTGCTTGGCTCTTTGAGTTCCAGCTGAATGTAAAGGGCAAGAAGAAGAGAGTCATTAATTGGACAACGTGACTGCCTATAAATCACAAGTGTTATCATGTCTGAGAGTGAGTTGTGAGCCACGGCAAATTGTGTTTTCTCTTTATTTCAGCCACGTTTAGCTTCAGAACAGTGCTGTCCTGTAGAACCTGCAGCTCCTTCCATGTGGTTATTGAGATGTGGTGAGTGTGATGGTTAGTTTGCTGGGCTGACTACCAACTCCCACAGTCGAGGTGTCTGAAACACAGAAGATTATTCTCTCACAGTTCTGAAGACTAGAAGTCAGAGACCAGGGTGTCGCTAGCATTGTTTTCAATCTGAGACCTCTGTTTTTGGCTTGCAAATAGCTGCCTTTTTGTTGTGTGTCTCCACATGGTCTTTCCTCTGTGTGAACACATCCCCGGTGTCCCTGCATGTATCCCCATTTATAAGGACATCAGGAAGGAGAAAGGCCCATCCTAAAAACCTCATTTTACCTTAATTACCTCTTTAAAGCACTTCTCTCCAAATGTAGTCACATTTGGAGATATTGGGGAATTAGAACTTATGAATTCAGGGAGGGGGGATACAATTCAGTCTATAACAGTGACTGAGGAGCTGTGATTTCTCACTTAATCTCATTTTCATTAATTTACATTTGAAAAGCCATATGTGGCTAGTGGCTAATATTGGCCAATGTGGCTCTAGATGATTACTTGTTGGCTTTTCTCCCAGGCATCTAGAAAAGCCTGCACCAATAAAATTTCTCCTTGACCACCAGGGGGTTAGCTTAACTGGAACCCCAGGCAGTGAGCTGTGTCATAGAGATTTCCCACATCAGAAAGAGCCATGAGTCTTTGGTAAATAGTGACATCCAAGGTTGGAAGAGACAGAAAAGGTGGAAGAGGCATATCCCTGGGTGATAGATAAGGAGGAAGGTTACTTGCCAGAGGCAGGGGCAGAAACCTAGAAGCTGAATGGGAACAGAAAGCATTCTAGAAGAAAAAGCAAAGGGTCCTGGACACTTGGTGCAGCTCTGATTATGACTGATTATATCTTACTGTTCAGCTGCAACAACCCTTGTCAACAGTCTCGAGGTTAGATGAATTCTGTTTAGGATAAATGTTGGGTGAATGTTAAGATTTAAACACCTTTTTCGGGGAGGATTGTTTCTCTCCTCTTAAACCATTTAATCCTATCACTCTTTTTTTTAGTCCAGTAGCTTTTGGGAATGGGAATAATATGTCTTCTTCATGGGGACTGACAGAAGTGGGTCCTCTGTGTGTGTGTGCTATCCTTGGGTCTCTTCTCTGGCCTGGGTGACCTCGGTAGTTTCCTGGCATTCAGTGTGAGTACTCAGTGAAGTTCAGTTGGATCTTGCTGGTCTTTCTGGGCTCTGAGTGGGCTTGGCCATTGCCTCTCATCCCCTCCATATGTGGTGACTTCTGATAGACCAGTTCACTCACCAATCCCACCTCCACCCGTTTTGAGGTGTCCCGTCCTTCTCCTCGGTTGCCTGCACTCTGGCACAGGTTCTGAGAACTGGGGTGCTACCTCTAGTCCCATGGTGTTCCACAGAAAATGATTTTGCCCCCTCCCTAGAAGAGGTTGGCAATGTCTGTAGACATTTTTGATCACCCCTACCTGGGGGTGTGGGTCATATACTGGAATCTAGTGGATAGAGGCCAACAGTGCTATGAAATATCCTGCAGTATAGAGAACAACCTCCACCACAAAGATTATCTGGTACCTAATGTCAGATTGCTGAGGTCGAAAACCTCCTTCTCATCCATCCATTTCAACCACTCCTTCATCCATTTCCAAACAGTGCTCTGGCAGTAATGTTACATGGGGGTTTCCTTACTCCTTATTCCCAGTCTTTCTTTGGAGTTTTAACCCCAAAGGGAAATTGAAGACACTTGCATCTCATCTGTTAGTCTTTATCATAGCCTGCATTTCCTCTGCAACTTGACTAATTGATTTGGGTGCCCCAGGCTTAGCTCCATGAAGGAGAGTTTTTACCTATCCACCCTTCTCTTGAGGCAGTGAAACTTTCTTAGTTAATGGCTGGTGAGGAAATCCACTTAAAGAAAAATTTAAATAGTTTACTGTTTCCAAAATATTGCCCCCTTATGCTATGGCTTAATAGGGTTTCTACAGTGTTGTTGGGGAGCATATGATGCAAGTGTGTGTCTGGTGATGAAGGCATGTGACCCCACGAACGTGTCCAAGTCTGTAGTTGAATTACTAGTGGTTTGAAGGAAGAGCTCCACTTTCATTCTCAGTACCACTCCTCATCCCTACTTCCAAGTAGCTTCAATTATGTCCTTAATCTAGTTGCTAATAGCTGCTGATCTGAGAGAATTAGAGCAAGGAGTAAAGGGAGAGACTTGGTGCTTCTCTTGTTCCTTCCCTTATCCTTGACCGTAAGGGGTCTGTACTCAACCTCTTTCTTTGATCTGTCACCACACATGCATGGGTGTGCAAGTGTGCACACACACACACGTGCGTGCGCGCGCGCGCGGAGGGAGGTAGCAATGAGAAATGGTGCTAATAAGAAGATCTCTGCTTCCTTGGGAATCCCTGTCACCACCGTGGCCTCTATTCCATGGGGACCATAGTCAGCTTTGTCTTAACACCTCCTGGGCCATCCCAGGTGCTTTTCCTTTGGCAGTGTGACTCAAGAGAGTGCCAGGCCTGCAGCTTGAGTGCATTTCTCTTTTGCTGCTGCCTTGAGAAAACAGAACCCTTTGTGGCGAGGGTTTGGCAAAACACAGAGCATTTCAAATCAGGCTGGGCCAAGAAATGCAGGTCTAGTTTTCTTTTTATATATAAAAGCTTTTAAAAAATCTTTAAATTTGTTCTTCAAGAAGAAATAAACCTTTATTAGACCCTGTGTATTGCTGTAAATTTGATTGACCAGATGTTTGTCAGATTTAATACACGCTGTTTAAAAAGTTGCTTTCTACATCTTGAGTGAGGCCCTTTCTGGTGAGGAAGGAGCCAGTTTATAGGGAATAATGAAATCATTTTTTACACCTTACAGATGCTCTAATCCTATTACAGACTGAGGTGTTTAAAATTCATGGTGTTTTCTTGCTTTATTTTTATGGTATGAGTGATTCTGCAGGAGAAAGCTAAGGCAAGAAAATATTTAAAGTAGATGCCCCCCCAGGGGGTGCTGGGATGTGGGGTGGAGGAAGGGATGCGGGGAATGGTTGAAGGTTGTTCTTTGTGTTCGGTGTGCCTTCCAGCACTTCGATCCAAGTCCTGGAAGTGGCTAAGTAGAAGAAGTGGGGCTAATTTCTCTCCGATGTCATGAGCAGAACATGGCTTCCCTTATTCCCTAAACTTCTTCCCTAAAAACTGGCTGGAAGTGTGTTTCCTAGGAGGGTAACAGACTCAGATACCTGCAAGGGCCTAGCAAGTAACAAAAATGACCAAAGTAGTCCAGACAGCCCACTGTGTCAGACTGGAAAACTCCAAGCTCCACTGAAAGAAGAGTGGGTCTTCAACTATAGCTTATTGCTCCCAGTAAGGGGATCTGAGCCCAGTGAAATGGTATTTATGAGAAATTTCTCAGTTGATAGCAAACACAATTTATCCACCAGGTATATTCTGGTTGAGGAGCACAGGTTTGCAAATCCTGTTGGGACAAAATAGAAATGTACCATTTCTTGGTAAGAAATCCCCAAATTTGAATTACCAGGACTAGTAAAAAATGATTTGAAGCTTTGTAAGCTGCTACAGGAGTTGTCAGCCTTTTATTTTGTTATGTAAGGGTATGAAATGGTTACTGCCACCAACATGTTTCATAAAAGAATGGATTTTTAAATAATCCCCTTTCCTCCTCCAAAAAAAGTGTAGGAAGGAGACCATCGGGGACTTAAGGACAAACTTTAATATAAATAACTTCAGTTTTCTGGAAAAATCTTTCAATTATCCATTCATTTCTAATTTTCTAGTGAACATCTCATCAAAGACCAGAGGTCATCTACAGATCCCCAAAGCTGTGCCACCTATTGATAATGAATATAGATTGTTTCCTTGAATTACTTATACCATTAGGGTGTTCTAGGGCTTTGTCATCTTCCTTATCCTTTTTGCTTTCTTTGGCTTCTGACCTGTAGAAGCATCACTCATTAGAGTTGGAGGAACATTAAAGATCACTGAATTCAGCCAGTTTATCCAACATGTGAAAACATTATTTCACAGGTTGTATAGTTCATTGGATTAATAACTGGGTCTATAATTATTTAAGTCACATGGGAGAAATATGCATTTTTTTAATTATAAAAATTATACAAGTGAAAAGAAGAAACTAACAACTGCCCCAGTTGTGCTTCTCTGTGATACCACTTTAAATGTTCTGGTGTGTATCCTTCTCATCTTTTTTCTCAGCATTTGTTTATTTGGGATCCTGCTGTCTGTGCTGTTTTTGTGTTTTCACTTCCAACAATTCCTTGTGAACGTATTTTTTTACTTAGTAATCATCCACACACTTTTTAGTGGCTGAGTAGCATGATATTTTATGACACAAAATAGTGTTTATGGTTGTGTATTCATAGTATTTCTCATTTTGACTTTTCCAAAGAACATCAGAATGAGTATCATTGTCAGTGTAGTACCCACCTTCTGAATTTTCTTCTTATTTTGCTTACTCTTCTTTTCATATTTCCCTAGATCTTTAGTAACTCCTTACACATTAATTCAGGTTCAGTTTATCTGTATTTCCAGTCTCAACCATACGTGAATTGGTTTGGGAATCAAAACTGAAAGATAAATTCTCAGGCCAGTTTGGGCCATGTTTCTTATAGTGGGTGTTTCATAATCAGTGTGAAGCAACATTGAGCTACTTTGGTAAAATGGATGAGAGATGCTGGTCTTATCAATGGAAGGGAGAACATTTGGCTTTAAGATTACACATGCATCAGGAAGCCACTTGAGTACTGATGAGTTTGATACTGAGACATTTGGGAATGCAGGGACCATACAATTCAACCATTCTGCTTGGAAAGAGATGGGCAATGCCTAGCTGTCTTAATATCTGGATGCATTTTTTCGTATTATTTAAATAGATTTAAAGTAATTATAAAATGTACTCTTTCCAGAGACATTTAGAATCTTTTTTTTTAAAGATTTTATTTATTTATTTGAAAGAGAGAAACACAGCTAGAGAGGGAACACAAGCAGAGGGACTGAGAGAGGGAGAAGCAGGCTTCTCACTGAGCAGGGACCCCGATGTGGGGCTCGATCCCGGGTCTCCAGGATCATGACCTGAGCTGAAGGCAGTTGCTTAACCAACTGAGCCACCCAGGCGCCCCAACATTTAGAATCTTTTTTATGTTAGATCCTGTTTGTACAGAAATGTTGTAATTCTTCCTTGTGAGCCCTTCTTATCTAGGTTATTGGAGGAAATTTCATTAAATTTGTCATGGTTTATGTCCCCATTCAGAATCTTCTCACCACATGGCTTACCTTTACAACTTAGTTCTTCCTTAGGAAAAAAAAAATACACTTTTCTGGAGATTTGGGCGTATCTAATTTTCATGCTGTTGTATTTCATGGAGTACTCTGTCTACAGCACTTTGAACTATCTTGTCTAAATGGGAGATGAGAGTAAAGAACTTCTGCACTTGAAAGAAGTTTTATTTTGCTGCTGAAGAATCAGAACCAAGTGTGAGAGAATTTCTTGGTTCATAAAACCAAGGTTATTTTGGGGGAAATGGTGTTGGTGTCTCAGATAGCTTGAAATTGAGTTCTTATGTTTGGAATTTGTGTAATTCACTCTAGATTTTTCATAAGTCCGAACAAGCAGTGGTCCAAGACAGTGTCAACCAGTCGAAAAGGACATCGTCTTCCTTGGCTTCTCTGAATAATTATCTCTGAGCAAAATGTGAATGCTTATTTATCATCTGTTGCTAGATTAGCTTGTAAGTTCTATGAGGGCAGGAACCTTGTTATTCTTTTATCAAAACAGGCTCAGTACCTACTTGAGTCCTATGCATATGGGAAGTGCTTAATAGTTACTGAATGGGAGAATGAATGAAATAACCATCAAAACTGGGTAGTTTACTAGTGACACTGTTCACACTGGCTCATAATTCCCCTAGGTCATGTACAGTTTTCAGAATCAAGATTCTGTTCTCATACAGACTGGGTCTCTAGCAGGAGAACCAAAGAGCATCTCCTTGCACACACCTTCAGGACATTGAAAAAATAAAACCCTAGGAGAAACAGTTGGAACACCTTGCCCAGTTGAGGCTTGAAAGGGAGCTATGTTCCTCAGGAAGACCGAAGGCTGCCTGTTACTACCTCTGCTTTGGGAACACCTCCTCTGTGCTCAGGTACCCACATATGTTCATGAAAACAGCCTTGATTCCTGATGAACCCATTGTCTTTATGATTTCTAGGCTGTTTTTTTTTCATTGACTATTTTCTCTATGATAATGGTAAAATTGTCTTCTTTGATAATTTTATTCTCTTTCTCAGTTTCTTCATGTAATTAGCAGCTAGAAAAACAAGGAGGACAACAAAAGGTAATGAGTCTTTGTTTTGGCACTGTTGTATGAAAGGAACTCTGAATCCTTCATTTATCCCTAACCTAAAGCCAATTCCTCTGTCATTCTTATTAGTTAAGATTGCTCCAGAATCACAAGTTAAGAATTACAATTGATAACTAAATTAAAATTGAAAACTAGTTTATTAAGCCGACCTTTGAACAGGGGTACTCTTATTGGAAGAGGTGAGGGGGCATAAAATAGAGGAAACTTTGGGATGGAGAACAGTGTGGTGCAGAGGAAAGAACTAGGCTTTTGCACTGTAGACTTCGTCCCTGGGCCTGGCACATGCCCAGTAAGTATTTGCTCATTTAAATAGTTTAATCAGGGATGCCTAGGTGGCTCAGTCGTTGAGCGTCTGCCTTTGGCTCAGGTCCTCATCCCAGGGTCATGGGATCAAGCCCTGCATCAGGCTTCCTGCTCTGCAAGGAGCCTGCTTCTCTCTCTTCCACTCCCCCTGCTTGTGCTCCCTCTCTTGCTGTCTGTTTCTCTGTGTCAAATAAATAAGTAAAATCTTTAAAAAAAAATAAATTGTTTAATCCCTTTGTGCTTGTTTGACCATTTATACAATGGAAATAAAAACAGCTTTCTATAATTGTTATCCTAGAAAAGGGTTAAAGGTGCTTATAAATACTTAGCATGTTTTCCATCATATTCTAGGCATTCAATAAATAGCAACAACCATGAACTATGTATTATGGGCTGAATAGTGTATCCCCCAAAATTCATATGCCAAAGTCCTACCCCCCAAAATCTATTAGGAGGAAAGATATTTGGGAAGTGATTAGGATTAGATAATATCATAGGGGTGGACCCCTCAGGAATGGAATTAGTGCCCTCATAAGAGTCACAAGAAAGCTTGCTTTCTCTCTCCTCTCTGCCATGTAAGGATACAAGGAGAATTAGGCAGTCTCTAATCAGGAAGAGTTCTCACCAGAGCCTAATCTTGCCGGCACTTTGACCTTGGACTTCCAGCCTCTAGAACTGAGAGAAATAAATTTCTGTTGTTTATAAGCTGCCCAGTCTTTGATACTTTGTTATAGCAGCCTGAACTCATTAAGACACTATGTTTACCATGCTGCTTACAAAGTGCAAGGAAACCTTTCTAAAATGTCTATAAGGCCTTGATTGCAGTGGAACCAGGAGTAAATATGAGTATGGGGTAAATAATGGGCAGGTGGATGCATAAATTAGGAAGAAGGCTAATGGGTACTTCCTATTCCAATTTGGATTTCTGTTTTTGGCAAACTTAGTTCACTGAAATAGATAAATGCCTGAGAGGTCAGCAAATCCAAGACAGGGAATTGATACAGGATTATGTAAGACCGTATGGAGGACTGAGGACTGTGGCACACTGTGAAAGGTAGACTATGCCCCAGAGTATTCAGACTCATATCTTAAAAATAAAAACTAAACATGTTTGTGGAGTACACGTGGCTCCTACTTGTTGCACTTTTTTCAAAGAATGAATCCAGTGCCCTGTTAACCTGATGAGAAAGTTAAAGGTACTGACTTGGGAGGACAGTAGATAAATTTTCTCTTCTTTGAATAATAGCCGTAAAAAAAACCCATCCCTTAGATTTCCTATATGTTTTCACATTTTTTGCAGTATTAAAAATTATCAATATATATTTCTAAAAAGAAATGGTTTCTTTTAGAAAGTTTGGAAAAAAATGGAAAAGTGTAGGGCAGACCCACAAAATTACCTCTAATCCCATCACACAGAGATAACAACTCTTTATGCGTGTCTCCTAGACTTTTTTCAGTGCAGATGTAGTTTTACAGACATCATAGAATTTCACAAAATTGAGATCATGCCATACAATTTGTTTTGTTTAACTCAACATAACTAGAGTATTTTTCTTTCATTAAATACTACTTTAAAGCCATGATTTTAAATGACTGCATAACCGTTGAGTACATGAACCAACCAAATTTTATGTCTCCATTTAACATTTAACCACTGAAATGGACGCTTGGAATACATATTACTTCTTTTTTGTTTTGAATAACATTATGATAAAAATCTTCATATAGAACATCGATCTGTAATTCCTCAATACTTAGAATCAATTTTCAAACATTGAAAATTGTGGACAGGGAGTATGAATATTTTAAGGGAGTTTAACCATATGGTCAGATTGCCACCCAGAAAGTCAGTACCAGTTTACACCCATACAACCTTTGTCTGCAATGCTTTTCTGCACTAAAATGTGTTGTCCTAGAAAAGTGAAATATGTGAAACTTTGCCAGTGTGTTAGATAGAAAATACTTCTGTTGTATTTTCCATTTCATTGCTTGCTAGTATTTATTGGTCCATTGTATTTCTTTTTTGGGACCTTATTGTAACATCCTTGCCCATTATTCTGTGGATTATTCGTCAATTTCATAAATACTTACTGCACAGCTCCTTATGTACCAGTCACTTCTCTAGGCATTGGGGGAATAGAAGTGACATAAAGAGAAAACATCCATTGTTCTTAAAATTAAATGAAATCATGTTTATAATACACTTAGCCCAGTACTGTGTGGTTCACTCAAGACTGTAGCAGGTTATCATCCTATCTTCCTGGTGTAGTTATGAGTCCTTCTGCCTGGAGCATCACTTACTGTTTTGGATACAGGGTGTTTATGGAATTTTCCTACATCAAGTTGGCTAGCAGTGACTTTGGTGTTCATGGACGTGAATATGAACCTCACATAAATGTCTTTCTCCAAAGTCACATTTAAGCATAACCAGATTCCCAAAGTGCTGGTGACCATTGGGGTGCCACATGACATGAAGGGAAGGCTAACAGGGCCAATGTGAAAAGAGATGGCAGTCTTAAGTGACAGCCTACAGACCTCATTTCCACACTTTTTGCAAAAACAGACGACCTTCACTATGGTCTCTCCCAGGGCCTCACCATTAATCTTTTTCTGGATAGGAAAGATATGAGAGCTTGAATAGCACCCTTCAGACCCCAGGTTTAGGTTGGATGATTGAAATACAGTGAAAAAGTGATAGTTCACAATCACCAGTGTTCTTGTAGTTGTTACCCAAGGATTTTCAAAGCTAGCTGGGCTTATGGCGTCAGGGTGTCAAAGAATCGAGCATTTGCAAATTAAAATTACAAGTTTTATAGGACTCATGCCATTCTTTACCTTGATTTCAATGGGTTTTCCCTGTGGTCAGATAGAGGAAGGCTGGTTTTTGCTTTTAAACACAATTCAGTTCCTGATCTAGCCACCAAAGGTCAGACGTGAAATGGATTCCAGGCCTGTTCATTGCAGCTAGACGTCAGTCCCTTTAAACTTGTGTGTTTATGAATGTTCCCGCCTAGCAGGAGCAGTGAGAAAGGGAGGAAGGGACTTGTGTGCTTTGAAGGGCTGGTTCTTGTAGGTGGAGGAGGGAGAGGCTGAGGGCTGGGGATAGTAGAGAAGCATGGCATGATAGGTGTCAAATTTATATCAGAATAAGTGTGTCCTTTTAAGATGGCGTCATTTGGAACAAAAAGTCACCAAATCTTCACCTTTTACCAAGAACAAACTGGCTACTTTTCATTGTGCGGGTGGTGGCTGTTGAGCTCCCTAAGTCTAAGCCAGAGGCCGGCGGCCTGTATGCAAAGTGCTGGGTAATTGTGCAGTTTGCCTTGGTCTGCCTTTGAAACAGTGTCTCATAAAAATCTTAAGCGGCTATCACTTTTCATGGCTAATGAACTGAGGAGCTGGGAATGAGATCCAGAGCCAGTTCTTGGATTAAATCTTCTGAGCCTCAAACAATACTGTGTTTAGGAACTTGGGGGGGGGTTCGTAAATGAAGGGGTGGAGGATGATAAGCTCCAACCTTCCAGCAGTGGGCCTAGAAACCTGCTGGAAGAGTGCACCACCGATCAATCAAGGCAGGACGGGGATACCAAAAGGCTGGTTAGAGCGTCTATAAAGCATTTAGTATATCCCCCCGCCATTTGTTTTCCATGTGATGTTCTTTCATATTTTAAGAAATATTTGAAGTAAGAAGCATTTACATTCACATGCTGATCAGTAGCCAAATGGCGGTCCCTCCGGTGAAGAGTGTTGGCGGGGAGTGTACATCAGGAGCCCTCTGGCACAAAGGAATGAAGTAGAATGGGAACTGGTGGTCTCTGGTAAAGGGGAGGGGTGGTCTCTTGAGAAAAGCATTTAAAGGCAAATTTCATCCCATGATAGGTAAATGTAGATAAATAAAAATACAAATATACGTCCCCTTTCCTCTTATTTCATGCTAAGGACAAGGTCTGCTGGTGCCTTTTCTCCCTGAGGAGGAATGACACTGAGCTGGAGTCCAGGTGTAACTGCATTAAAAATATCTCAGGTAAATCCCAACTAGATCTCTGGGTCTTTCATCTGGTTTTATTTCTGAGATACTGCAAATTTCCTTTCTCTTCTTTTATTTTTCCGTCAGTCTTTGGTGCTTGCACTCATTTCCAACGAAGGACATGAACATTCTTTCGTATGGCAAGGTGAAAATAATTTTATTTTCATCACTTTCCTCACCTCCCCCCACCCCAATCTTGTGATGGATTTACTTGAAAAAAAATAATGACGGGGCTTCACAAACTGGCCTGACAGTTGTGATGCAGGGAGCGAGCCAGCTGAGTAGGAACGGTGAGGCATCTCTGTACCTATTATGGCAAAAATCAATAATGCTTTCTGTAAATTGCTCCTCCCAAAGGAGCCGAACAAATGCAGGAGACAGGGGAAGCCATCATTCTGTGTGAAGGCTCCACACACTTGGACCAGTACAATTATGAACAGGAGGGTGATTTGATCTGTGTGTGTGTGTGTTCAGAGTAAGAATTCTGGGGGAAGGGGACCTATTCATCGTAAAATTTTAATTGTATACTTCTTCTCTTAGAAAGGTATATCCTTCCATCTGTCCTTCCGGGATTGGAGAGCCTGAGTCAAGTTACCCCAGTCAGTCCTTTGGAAGTTGCAATTAGTAAATTAAGAAGAATAGCCAGCCTATTTAATTGTTGGTTTCTGGGCTAAGGATTTATCATTTTGGTGCTTTTTTGCAGTCTATTTCAAGGGTTTTCAGAATTCCATACTCTATCTGTGACCATAAACACTCTTGTATACTTAGGTTATTTCAGAATTTTCTTTACATTCCAAATCTCTTATCTTAGTGATCTTTGAAAAAAAAACGATAATATATAACAAGTTCCTTTTGTGACTATTTTTTCTGTAAGAGTGTGACACCTTTCCAGCTTGACCCACCCTTCTCTGTTGAATTACCGAAGGAAATGGGAGCCATTTTCACAAAGATGATTCTCTGTTGGGAAAATCACTGGATTCAGAGCCTACATATAAGGATCAGCTATGCTACTTGCTAACTCAACCTGTAGTATGTTTCAGCCTTTATGTCTTCATCTATAAAATGGGGAAGGTGATACCATCTAAAGCTCTTTCTTACATTGTGAGAAAGTTGTATGAAAATCCACTGCCAACATGAAAGTTATATAAGGATATAAATTATTATTAGCATTAAAGAATATAAGAAAGGTCAAGCCTGGGTATACTTGGAAGACCAACTGGGTCTGTCCACGGTCATATGATGTCAGCACATTAGATTATATTTGGTTTTGGATGCCATTCATGAGAGTCGAAGAAGCCTAGATTTCAGCCCATGTTGGCATCGAGCACCTACATCAGGGGGAAATGAAACTGTGGAGATTAAAGTTGTTGGAATTTTAGCTGAGTACCAACAATCTGACAAAACCATGTTTCCCATGGCATCCAGTTTAAGTCAGTAGGTACATTGGGGATTGATGCTACAACCTCAAATAAGAAGAGGGATTTGCATTTTTGATGGTAGAAGGGAGGCATCAGAAAAACAGAAGGCATCATTAAAAAGCAACGAAAGAATCTGAGAGAGAGAGAGAGAGAGAGAGAGAGAGAGAGCAATGAAAGAGTCTGAAAGAGAGAGAGTATGAGAAACAGACTTGGATTTTATCTGAGGTGGTGACACTGGGAGTTTCCCATTGTTTTGTTAGACTCTTCTGTTTAAGTTAGTGGATAGGTGAATAATGGGTTAATATGTGAGAGTCTGTGAGAATCCTCTGGTAAAAAAGTAAAAAGCAGGGAAGGGCAGATGGTGAGGTATGGGGAGAAAAGATTGCACAGATACTAAAATTTTAGAAATAGTTATGTGTAGATAGTCTTAGAATAGTTCCATAGTTGTAGAATAGGGCAAGTGGATACACTGGAAGGCATCAAAAATAATCGCTGTCATCATGGCACAAGGAAAGAACCCAGTCATTATTGAAAACATATTCCAGTTGGTTGAGGAGTTGGGAATAGAATATAACACACATGCTGAGATGAGATAGGCAGCTGTCTCCATTCAGTGAAGAGTTTGCACGTGTAGAAGGGGAGTCAGAGAGTGGGGTGATTTAGAGATTACTTAGATGCATGGACACTTGAGGATAGCATTTAAGAAACAGAGGCACAAATACTGGAGGAAGGAGTGAGACTAATGGAATTATACCAAGTTGCTAGAAATGAGTGGAGCGCTGGACAAGGGGAGTCTCTTGACCCATCACAGGCTGGGAGTGAAAGTGTATCCTTTCAAATGGAAACGTTGTCTGAGGCTTGCCCCCTGCTGGAAGCAGCTGCCTGGACTCCCAAAGGTGGTGGCGGGAGGGAGCAAATACAGGAAAAAAAATTGACCTATTAAAGTCAATAATCCCGGGATCCTAATGGATCCAACTGTATCTGAATAGTATATTAAAATTACCAAAATTGTCTTTTAAAACCTACTGATGTGGGTCACCCAAGCAGCATGCTCCCAGTTGTTAATAATTAATACTGAGCATCCTGGGGAGGAATCACTGTGGATAATTGTAGCCGGTAAGTACAAGTCTGGCAGCCTGGTGCGCAGCGGGTCGGAAAAGGGCAGCAAGGAAGGAATCGTCCATCAAGCTGGTGCCCTCCGCCAGGTACCCGTGGTCTGCTGCCTTTGGCTGTACTTACTCTTCTGATGGGAAAGCCTTCTAAACAAGGCTGTGAATTGGTTTTCATGCTCGCATTGACAGATTGGGAAAGCAGTTTGTTCTACCAAATTTAACAATGATATATCATTATCACAACTTTGGGGGAAATCTATAAAATCAGTAAGTTTGTAGCCTGAACAGGATTTGTATCGCTTGCTTGCTGTGCTGGTGTCAAAGCGTGAGCATATGGATTGAGTCGCAGCCTGAGATCAATGGAATTTGTGGACAGTGAGCTCAATAACAAGCCCTTCTGAAAAGAAATAGATGTAAAAAGCAAATTTACTAGAGTATAAAAAAAAAAAAAAAGCTAATATCTGTTCCGCGCCCGGCTGTAAAGTGCTGTTTGGCTGCCTTTGGCTGCGGGCACTTTGAAAGCCGTCTCGGGTATGTGCTCGCAATGCTGAACGCTCCTGCGCCTGCTTCACGCATTGCCTGGACAGTCGGGCGCTTCTATTTGCAGGGTTTGTACTAGGAAACTCGCCAAGAATAGGAGGAGGGGGAAAATAGCCCTTTATATTGTAAACTGAATAAAGAATAAAAACAGTCAGTGTGTCTGCTGGGGAAAGACCACGGTGGCTTTATTTACTTTGTGCTGGTAGGACTTGCTAATGGAGAAAAATAAAAAGGCATAATTAAATAGTTTAATGAATTCGCAGCTCTTTTGTTTGAGTGGGACAGGAATGCATGTTCCGGAGAGGCCTCACAAAGAGCTTGGCTGGCAGTGAGTTAAAAGTAGGAAATCAGTTTCTTTGAAGGCATTTTTATACTTCATTATCCCAGCATGTAAAATGACTTGTACTAAACGATTGAGGATTTTATTTTTCACTCTGTCTGTTTCTCTCCTTTTTCCTAAACAAAAGAGAGCATGGGGCGGCTGGTGTCTAATTCCCCTCTAGGTCCTGGAGCTGGGAGATCAGCGAGGCTGATAACCAGGCTGGTGGGCCAGTCCCTGCCCTGGAGCCAAGTCCAGACTGCGAAGTGCCACAGAGCGAACCCCCCGCCCCCCACACACAACCCCTCAAGCCAGCCAGCCCTCCCCCTGCCCTGGGCACTAGCCCCTGGAGCCCCTGCGGTCCCTCACCTCCTCCTCAGGGAGGACAGCTACTGGGCAGCGTTGGGCTGGGAATGGGGGTGTCCTTTATGTTTTGTTTTCTGAGCTGCTGAGGGTAGACTTCTCAGTCTCTTACGGTGGCGACAAAGGGGAGAAAACACCTGGGGGAGACGAAGTCAAGTTGGAGTGGCCGGACTCTGATTTTCAGACCTGGCCCCTGGCCCAGTGACCCTCTGTTCTGTGAGGAGAACATCTTCCGGACGGCAGGGCCTTGAGAGTAACCATGGGCCACCAGCACCCAGCTGTCCCCTACTGGCCACCGGGTTCCCATGCTGGAATGGGCCAGCTGGGTGCTGAGGGGCCAGTGAGAGAAGTGGGCGTCTTCCCCGCCACCAAGAGTCAAAGAGGGCTTGTGTTACCTACACAGGATGAGTAGAAGGTTGAACCCCAGAACGGTGAACTCAGGCTGTGAGCAGGGGACTGGGGAGGGGCGCTGGGAATCTCAGGGGTCCTGTGTTTAGGTGAGACTCTTCCTGAGGGCCTACTGAGGAGAAGGCCCGGAGAAGGGTAGCCTTTGACCCCTGACCGAGTGGGGCAACCAGCAGGAGGTGTAGCAGGAGACTGAGGATCAGCCCCAAGTACGTACCTCAGGGCAGGCGCAGATCCCTGGTTTTAAAACCCTGCCAGGTTAGTTGAGCTCAGCCTCTCAAACTTGGTGGTGACAAAGCCCATGGAAACGGAGGCCCAGGATGAGCTCTGGGTGTTTTAGGACCAGTCCTGACCATTCTTCAACATCCACGTGAGCCTAGTGTATAGAGAGTAAGCAGAATGATTGTTTTCTCAATAACTGGATTATTTTAAGTGCTTGCCTGCCCTCTCGCTCCTCCCCTCTTCTCCCTCGCTGTGCTGTTAGAGGGCTGTGTTTCCTGGAGGGTGTGGCCAGAGCTGGGGCACAAGAGATGTCCCTGGGTCCCAGCAGCAATCCCAGAGCCCTGCTATAGATTTGTTGTTATTCCTTCTTTTCAGCCAAAGTGAGGGCTCTCTTCTGAACCTTCCATGGCAGAACTTTGAAGGCAACAGGAAAACAGCCCGGCTGAGGTGGTTCTAGGTGACACGCCTAATCCATCTTTGAAGGAGAAGGACCCTCTTGGGCCTGAAAATAATTGGGTTTTTCCGTCAGCCTCTTATTTTCTCTCTCTCCTCCCTCTCTCTGCTGTACTCACATGCTAGTCTTGCTTCCACATCAAGCCCACTGTGTGGTTTCTGGCTCAGTCTTTCCCCCAGCTCAGTGGGATGCCCCCGGTAATCCTCCACAGTGTATCTCTGCACACCCCACCCCCTTCAGAGGGCCTGTTGCTGCTGGCCTTTCCCCTCCCTCACCTTCAACTTGCCAGTCAGCGGCCAGCGCCAGCAGCAGGGAATTTCCATTCCGTTCTTTGCCAGGTTCGGAGATTTGCATTTACAAAGTCTCTCTATGCCTTTAAATGGCTACATTTGCTTATAAACAACACTTGCTGTTTGTTTCTTGTTAAATTTTACCTCGTAAACAAATATTACTATGTGAGTCTCACCTTACAATTATTTAATCCCAACTTCTTTTTTTTTAATGCTTATAATGCATTGACTATAAAGCTAAGATTTAACCTTTATAGGATTCCCACCCCCATTCCCCCCAGAGAGCTGAAGATTCATATGTGTGTGGGTATTTGAAGTAGTTGGGCCCACAGACAGAAATAGCAGATAGAAAGTGATGTTTAGGGGTAAATACAGTTAAACACTCTGGTTTAACAAACCCCAAACGGACGGGCTCTGGGTTCTCTTGCCTCCTTTGATTCAGGTCCTGAAAAGTGTGACAGAAATGATTTTCACAATTAGCCCTAACTTTTGAATTACAGCATTTCTTTGGGTATAATGACCAGGCTGTTTGGTAATTTACAGCTGGTCCCAGCCTTGCTGAGTAGCAAGCAGATGCTGTGAAAGTGACTGTTAATATTGATCAATGAGGGCTGGAGAGAGTTGCAGACCCTCAGCAATGCCACTTAAAGTGGGCAGGAAACCCAAATTGACCAGTAATAAAGTGTTTGAGGTTGTACGAGGCGGCTCCTGGGGAAACTGCCTGCTCAGAGGGGAGGCTGGAGGAGAGAAGCTGTCAATTACTCTTGTTGGATGCCAGGTTGCTGGAGTAGGATGGAGCGGGCTAGGGCCCGCGGCGGGCAGAGGACAAGAGGCAGACCCGCCCGCATCTCTCTAGAACACAGAGGTTCCTTTTACATCCATTATGAGTCCAGAAGCCTCAACTCACCACTATGGTGGCCTAGTTTTCTTTCATTTTAAGGAGGGAAGTAAGATCTGAGCTGTTTACAGCCTTTCTCCCACTTCTCTGCTGGACACTAGTTGATGATTGGACTTCGGTTTGGGCAACTATTGGAGTTATGTGCGTGAAAGACCAGAAGTCTCAGAAGATAGATCTGGGAATGAGAATCAGCTTCTGTTATGGACTTTAGGCATAAGTAGCAGCATGAATCGTGCACTCTGATCTCAGTCCTTCATGTATTAACTCTTTTAATCCTGAAACCAACCCTGAGGAAGAAAGAAGTACTGTTGTTTTACTATGGGAATAGTATATGATTGCAGTTTCAATTTGCTGTATTTGATTTGCAGTAATTTCACTACTTAGAGGAGATGAATTAGAACATTGTTTGCATAAGACCATGCTTCAGAAAGAGTTCATGAGAAATCTTTCTTTTACCTCTCTCACTGCCCCCCTACCCCCATAATTGTTGCTGGAGTAACAGATTTTCTTTAATGAATATGTGGCACATTGGCATTATTTGGAGTTTGCAGTGTTCAACCTTCCAATTTGTTGGGGTTTTGTTGTCTGAAATCAGCTGTATATTCTCTATTGAGAGTGAGTGACTTAGTTAAAACTAAACTTGAGTAATTAGCCAAAAATAGATGATCATCATCAATTTAGATGAAAAGACCAAAGAGCATTGATAAACATGAGGCATAACTTGTGCACTTACTTTATTTTTCATATGTTTTGCCCTGCGCTGGTTCACACGTTCTGCAATATAGATCTTATTTCGGAGCTCTTCCAATACAAGTAAATTTTTTTTTCAAATTATGAAGTATTTCAATGGTAGAGATAAAAGTATAGAGTTTGGTATCTATCATATCCATCCAGCATTGTCCAATCTAAATGTTCTTCTGAGTCCTTTTCATACCCTTGTATGTGCTCTCTGTCCTTGATCTCCTTTCTCTTTTTCTCCTTGTTCCCTGCCCCCAAGAATTAATCAGTCTCCTGGCTTTCATAATTTTTTCTTTAAAGATTTTATTTATTTGTTTGACAGAGAGAGATCACAAGTAGGCAGAGAGGCAGGCGGAGAGAGGAAGAAGCAGGCTCTGCTGAGCGAGATGCAGGCCTAGCTCCCAGGACCCTGAGATCATGACCTGAGCCAAAGGCAGAGGTTTAGCCCTCTGAGCCACCCAGGCACCCTCATATTTTTTTTTTTTTTTGCTCACATGTGGGTGACCATAAATGATATATAGTTTGTTTTTGCTTGTTTTTAAACTTTATATAAATGTTATTATACTATATGTATCTGCAACTTACTTTTATTCATTTCTTCTTATATTTTAAAAATATCTTCATGTTGATAAGTATTCCATAGGTCTTTTTCTAAGTAAATTCACCATCATCTTTCCTGAGTATAGGGTAGACATGTGCCCAGTGTCTCCAAGCAAAGGAGTCACTGCTGGTGGAGTGATTATAGCTTAAAGCACAAGAGAAAAGAAAATAGTGGCAATATTGGGCAGAAGGATTTTTTTTTTAATCAGCTCGACATCTTCAAATGAGTTGAATTAAAAAATTTTAAAAATCTTTAACTAAATACACAGTGTATAGTATGTAAAAATGTATTGGCTGTTGAATTCGGTTTTAACTACCAGTTCAGTCTTACCCAGTTTCTTTGGATTGAAATGGATATAATCTACTAATGCAACAAATATCGAGCTTCTACTGCATGCAACACACTGTGCTAGGTGCTCCCAGGAAGATAGAAATTAATGAAGTAAGAATAGCGGAAGACAAATTACTAAAATGCCAGTCAGAATAAACACCATAAAGGTGGTTTGAGAGCACGCTATGATCTTTGAACAGGGGAGAGGTTCTGGGTTGGAGATGGGGGAGCAGGAGATGGTGCATAAAGATTTTATTTATTTATTTGACAGAGAGAGTAGGCAGAGAGGCAGGAGGAAACAGGCTCCTTGCCAAGCAGAGAGCCCGACATGGGCCTCAATCCCAGGATGCTGAGATCATGACCTGAGCTGAAGGCAGAGGCTTTAACCCACTGAGCCATCCAGGTGCCCAAAAGCTGGTCTTTTGAAGGATGGAGAACCGTGTTTCTCCTGAATAAAACAGTTTAGGCAGAAAAGCTCCACGCATTGTGATGGAGCCAAGCAAGCCATTTGGTTATTCGGGTCTTCCAGAGTATGAAGGAGCCTCAGTGGAATAGGGCTGTAAAGGGAGATTGCCTAAACCAGAGGAGCGGGAATGATTGCTCAAGGTCTCTCCTTGGTAGCCACTATAACACTCTTCAGTATAGGAAAGATGACTCCACAAGTGATTTCGAGGTGGCTTGGAGCCAGAACAGACTGAAAGCCATGACTCTACAAGGAGGCTTTGGGAAGAGTCTCTATGAGATAAAACACAGGTCTGGACCAAAACAACTACATTGTCAAAAGAACTGGGGCGCCTGGGTGGCTCAGTTGGTTAAGCGACTGCCTTCGGCTCAGGTCATGATCCCGGAGACCCAGATTGAGCCCCACATCGGGTTCCCTGCTTGGCGGGAAGCCTGCTTCTCCGTCTCTCACTCCCCCTGCTTGTGTCCCCTCTCTGGCTGTCTTTCTCTCTGTCAAATAAATAAATAAACAAAATCTAAAAAAAAAAACAAAAAAAAAAACTATGGCCAAGAATTGAGAGGAACCTACTTGGGGGCTGACGGATATGGATTCAAGAGAGAGGTGTAAGTTGAGGGTCTGAGGCAGGTTTTCTAGAAGAGCAGTTCCTCAACGAAAATAGAAATGGTAGGGAGAGAAGAGTGAATGAAATTGTTTTGGACATAGTCAATTTTAACCGATAAGACAGGACAACTCAGTAAATCCAGGGAAAGACGAAACAACAGAGACTTTGGACACAGAAACAAACTGAGGGACTTGGAGGGAGGGGGATGGAGGGAGGGATGGGAGAGCCTGGTGGTGGGTACTGGGGACACCTAAAGCGTGGAACACTGGGTGTGGGGAATGGGGAATGAATCTTGGAACACTGGAAAAAAAATTTAAGTAACAATAAAAAAAAAATGGAATGTGGTTCAACTGCTAGCATCTTTTTTGGCCTCTGGGGTCCTCTTTGCTGCTTATGCCCCTAGGCTGGAAGTCACAGGACTTAAATCTGCATTGGGCGCACCCTTCCAACAATGACCGGGAATTTGTGCGGTGGTGGCCTGGAAGTGACTCAAACTAGTGTGCACGATCTGGTGGTTCAATTTTCAGGAGTTTTGCGAGTTGGTTATTAAACACAGACATTGTTAAAAATTAAATTACATACACTTACAATGAAGTAAATTATATTAAAAGTAAAGGTAATCAACCCTCACTTCCTAATTATTTTACGACATTTTATGATTCCCTGTGCGCTTTTGTATTAGCAGTTGGCAGAACTTTAGAGTGGCATCTGCTCTGCTTCTCTTCCCAGCTGTCTGTGCAATGGTATGATGCTGTTAGCTTGAAATCAGCCATGGTGGGGATATTGACACCATGAAAATCGGCAAATACTACAAATCAGGGCTCACTCACTCCTACCCCTGTTTCCGCTGGAGAATTTGTTGTTAAAGATTTACCAGCAGCATACCCTTGAAGTGGTAAATAAATACTCAAGTCCCCTCATCTCACAGGTGGGACAGCCCTTGGATGCACATCTACACCCCGTGAGTTCCCCAGCTGAACTAGGGTCCAGTTTCTCACGCTGGTAACTTGCTTGATGACAAATTATTTTTGTCTACTCCTTTGTCTCACTGCCTTTTCAATAATTCTTGGGGTCACTTCTTAAACTATTGACAGTTAAATCCTTATTTGAAGGTCTGCCTCTGGGACAGCCAAAACTGAGACAAATGACAGGGATGGTTCCTCTTGCTGATGAAGGTGGATGACAAGGCAGGTCAAGAGAGGGCCTGTGACCCAGTGCGTGACTGTGGCATAGTTGTTCTGTGGACGACCCATGGGGGATTAGCACTAACGAGTTTCTTCTGTTCATGAAGTATAGTTGTAATGATTTTAAAATGGTTGGCCACCCACCTCGTTTTATTTTTAAATCTTATTTTTTCTCTTATCTGTATTTGGGAGCACTTTGTAAGTACAGTTTCTTGTTTATTCCTTGAAGAATAGTGACACGGCAAAGAGATGATTGTTCCTTCTTCTGTAACTGTGAGCAGCACTTCTGCCAACCTGTACGGCTTTTGGGAGAATGTCACTGAGTAATTGATGTGCCTTTTTATTTTTATTTATTTTTATTTTTTTATTTTTTGTTTTTTTAAATATTGGATTCATGTAGCACAAGTGACCAAAGAGCCAAGAGTTGTCACGTTTTTGCTTTGGAATTATGTAATCTGAAATTGTATAACCTGAAATTGTGCAATTGACATTTCTTTGTGACTGCTAGTAGGAGACAAATTTCCTTGTCTCATCTGATATCTTTTTTTTTTAAGATTTTATTTATTTATTTGACACAGAGAGAGAGAGAGAGAGATCACAAGTAGGCAGAGAGGCAGGCAGAGAGAGAGTGGAGAAGCAGACTCCCTACTGAGCAGAGAGCCCTCCGCGGGACTTGATCCCAGGACCCTGAGATCATGACCCAAGCCAAAGGCCAGAGGCTCAACTCTCTGAGCCACCCAGGTGTCCCTCTCATCTGACATCTTACAGACATTTATCACTCTGTGGAATGATCTTAATTCCAACTGAGTTCTTTAAAACATAGGTGAGAGGGGCGCTTGGGTCTCAGGGTCTGGTATCAAGCCCCACATCGGGCTCTCTGCTCAGTAGGATGCCTGCTTCCCCCTCTTTCTCTGCCTGCCTCTCTGCCTATTTGTGATCTCTCTCTCTGTCAAATACATAAATAAAATCTTTTTAAAAAATCAATAAATAAAAATAAAACATAGGTGAGAGTGATAAGAATTAGCCAGTGAAGATAGCATCAGTTTGGTTGGGATGGCCACCAAATGCTCAATTTCATCTTGATTTTTATTTCCCTTCTTTTAACTTATTCACTCCGCCTTGGGTGCTTTGAAAACTTACCACAGTGAAGTAGAAAATTTTTAGTGCATCTTAAACCTGAAGATTGCCTTTCTGTGCTTTCCTATCCATCTACCTGTGTGTCTACCTTAATGCACTTTTTTTGTTTAGTTATTTGAACGTCCAGTCCGGTGTCTGCTCTGAACCTCTTGGGACTCTTAAATCTTTCTTGCTCGTGAAATGATTCAGGTAGGAACAGTCTACCAATCTCTGTACACTTCTTTATTACTAGTTCGTTATGGATACCATTTCATGGCTCTCTCTGCTACTACTATTGGAAATTATAGACCTTCCTCCTATAAACCATCTCCTTCCCCTCCCCACATCAATTTTTCTGCTTTCTCTTGCTTTCTGGTTTTCAATTCCTATTTGAATCCACAGAACCTAGTTTTAATATTATTGGCTAATTAATATATATCTTTTAAAAGAATGACTCTTTTTTTTTTTCCCCCCCTTAGCTAGGTTGTTATTTTTAATGATTGCTTTAATGGTAGCCAAGGATGTCTCTGCTTAGGGAGGCCCTTTCTTTCTGTCCATAATGAGGCATAACTCATTTGTACTGTCCTGAGATTTATAGAGGGACTGAGGGGGGGGGGGAGCACCTTTTCAATTTATTACATCTTAAATGAACTGCTCCCAAAGCAAAAACAAAACGAAACAAAACAAAACAAAAGGGCAATAAAGCAGTGTCTGTGTACTGTTTAGTTTGATGTTTATTGAGCTGTATGGGAGTTTGAGACTGGTAGGCAAGAGTTACCATTTCCTTTGACTTGCTCTTCTCTATTCTATTTGCCTTAGCTCTTCTTCCTTTCCCCCCCTCACTACCTCCATCTATGCTCTACTGAGTAATCGAAATGTTACTACATGGAATTATACCAGGTCATTAGATGGTTATGATGGCTAATTTCATCATAACTTCATTTTGTTTTGTTTTGTTTTTTGGTGGGTGGGAGAACAAGGTGAAAGAGGGACCTCTTTATTTCCTACTACTTGGCACAGCACGCTAACCTCTTAGGTATATGATCTCAAGGACATTTGTAATTTAATAGGAATCTTTTTTCTTTCCAAACCCTTTTGTTAAAAGGTAATAGAGTATTCAGTTCAGTTTTCCACTTTATGTCATCTATGGGATCACTCCCTGAATTCTGTACTCTCCTATCTTTTCAGATCACACAATGAGATCTGCTACCCACAAAACTGACTTTTCCCCTGTGTCACTGATATACACTGTGGAGGGCTGATACCTACCCCGATGGGAGAGTTGGGATTTCAGGGGCACCAACTAAATGCAATTTACTTTCTTGCATTAGGGATTAAAGAGCGGCTCGATTTTTGAGGAAGGTTCAGCAAACCGGCCGGTACCTGTTCTTTGCTCTTGATTTACCAGTTGGTGAATTCTGGAAGGAGAGAGAAAACCCTGCCATTCAGCAGAGTATTGAAACATTCCTGGGAAGGCCAGAGTTACCTCTTGTATATACTCTGTCCAGGCTGCTGATAACTTGTCCCCAAGAAGCCCCTTCTCATAGCTGCGTCCTCACATCCAAATTGGGACCCTTCTACGTGGCCACTGTGGCTCATTCTCCTTCCTTGTTTCTGTAGCCGTCCCAGCCCAAGTCCTCCTCTCACAGCTGTGAATAGAAGGTGCAGTTTTTATCTCCCCCACCACCACCCCAAAAGCAGACTCGGAACTTGAAATTGTCGCTCTTGGCAACATTGCTCTCTCTGCTTCTTTGGTTCTGGAAATGAGGCATTTCATTTCTGACCATGGTTTGAAGAGTATATAAATGCATTTCATACAATACAAAACACCAGCTAGCTGTATATAGATTCTAATATTTTTTTCATTAAAAACCTTTTGCCTCTTGCTTCTCTTGATAGGTGCCATGATAGAAAGCTCCTGCACACCTAAGACTTCCTTTTTTTTTCCTAGACTCAAACTTCAGAATATTTTCAATATCTGCAACATTATCTTTTGAATAATAATTACCTCTTATATTAAATTATAAGACAGCAGGATTCAGGATTAGATCTCCCCATATTATTCTAGTGAAGGAAATTATGACAGGGGTCATTTTTTAGAATTATGTAGCAGGGTAAAAGGTCCTAGGCAGCATTAGAAGGCAAAGGCGTTTATAATTAAATTGTAATTTAGGCCAGTGATTTATCGTTTTCTCAATGAAAAATTTGGTGCTGCCGAGAGATCCTAAGAGGAACTTTAGTGAGATACAACTTAATGAAATAATAAAAAGAAAAATTATTCTGGAAGAGATTGTATTACAATGGTGGAACAATTGCAGCCTGCCTTCTCTGCGTATTTTCATTATCAATCCTATTTTTCAAGGATTTCTAATTTAACCCTCATTTTCTTTTCAGAGTAAAACATGGTGCAGGAATGCTGAGTTTTGTATCTAGAATATTTCTGAAGACTGGGAAAATACAATTGAAATCATTTGTTTGTGTTGTTCATGCCCATAAATACATTTGGAAACATTGCCCATTTGTTTAAAAGCTGTTTATTCAAACTGAAGCCTTGCTGTCTCTGTAACAGCAATTAAAAAAACAAAAACAAAACACCTGATTTATTTATTTTAGAATAATAGATGACTTCCCTTTGTTTATTTATTGTGGAGGCTTTTGTCCATAGTATTTGTTTGTTAGTTTCCTTCCCGTCTACAATTCTGCATCTCCCATGAGTGAGGTATGAGATATGATCTATGGGATGGATGTACACAAACCAAAAGGGAGGCTGCAGAATGTGAATCATTCTTTGTTGAAAACAAGAAAGTGAGGGCAATTTTAAAAGTGAAAGAGCGGAGTTCTTTGCTAGAAAAGATTTTTCACAGGCTCTCAATATGAAGTCAGCAGTTTTACAAAACTAATTGTGACCAAAGATTTGGCTCAGGATAAGGCTAATGTAGTTGGTGTTTTGAGCCAAAAGATTAAACTGTTGAGTTATTGAAAAAAACCAAAAGTACATCTTTCAGTGTGGTGTGATATTGGCATTTATTATCGTTCCGATTGTTCACTTATTGTTATATTTTAATTGTCTCCATAGAACTTTGATTGCTTTAATGATCTTGGTGGTAATTCTTTGAAAGTAATCATGCTAATAAACTTTTAACAGTATGCATTTTAAATAATTGATTGAAAATGGTCTAAATATCTGTTTATCTAGTAGTCTATAATAGCTTCTTCACTAAACATTTAATCTAATGAGTAAATAATGTGTGTTTCAAAAAATGCACTCTGTATTTACATAATAGACTTCAGGTGTAATAAGAAAACAACATGTATCTTACAAATTCTTTAAGTATGTTTTCTTCAATAGCAGAAATCATCACCATTTATGAGTACAGAACACGTACTTGAATTACCTAAATACATGGATATGAAAGATTGTCTTGCATGGACCCTATTAAGGTTTATCCTACTAGTCTCTGGGCACATAGTGTCCACATTCTGTCTTTTTTACTTCCTGAATTCCTAAAACATGTCTGATGGGCTCCAGGATAAAGTTTTTAGAGAGAATAGAAGCCTCAAAAACGTGAAATTTTTAGAAGAGAGGAATGCTTTTTAATTTTCAATACATGTTATGTCCTTCTGAGTACTATCCCAGGCATTTAACCTAAACTTTCTTCTCCTCTGGAATTTCTCTTTTCATATATTCATATTTGAGGCAGGACTGACCTGGGATGGTTGCCTGGGCACTGCTCGACTGGCAAAGCCCAGCGGTGAATAAAAGTGTGTTTGGAAAAACAGCATGACCTTGGACAAGGGACTGTGTTTCACTTGTGGAAATAGGAATAATAATAGGAAGAGGCTCGTTGGATTTCTGAGCACATTAAATGAATTAGTACATTCAAAGCACTTACTAAAGTGTTTGGCACAGAGTAAGCATTTAATGAATGCTAGCTAGTATGTTTGTTTATTTGCCCTTACAGAGCATGACCATCTTCACTAAACAGATGTTGACAAAGTATTCTATTCAAGGTAATAAAAACTTGGCAATCTAAATTTTTGACCTCTGTATGAAAAGCGTTTGGAAGGGAAGCCAGTAAAGAATCAAGCCACCAGGGGAAGTGTCTGATACAGCAGGCAATCCACAAAACATAGCTGTTGTATTCATGTGAAATATATTAATTTGTCATTTTATGTTCAATTCCCATGTCTTTTTTCTTTAGTTTTTAATTTTCAAATAATTTTAGACTTAGAGAAAAGTTATAAAATAGTAGGGAAAGTGCCTATATACCTATCCCTTAATGTTAATATCCTGCATAACCATGGAACAGTCAATTATCAAAACTAAGAAACTAACATCGATGGAATACAGTTGACTAAACTGAAGACATTATTTGGATTTCACCAATTAATTAATTTCGTCCATTATTTGCATTTCCACTATTGTCCAATTCTGTTCGAGGCCCCAGTTTGGGACTTCACGTTGCATTTAATTGTCATGCCTCTTCTTTCTCCTCCAATCTGTGAAAGTTCCTCAGTCTTTCTTTGATCCCTATGATTTGGCACTTTTTTAAAAAATTGAGGTAAAATTGGTATAGAGCATCATATAAGTTTCAGGTGTACGTTACAACTCAATATCTGTTTGCACTTCCCAGTGGTCACCATTAAAAATGGAGTTACTGCCTGTCACCATACAGTTGACCTCCTTCGGCTTCTCCCACATAGCCCACCTCCCCTTTGGTAATCACCTATGTGTTCTGTTCTCTGGATCTGGGAGTTTGTTTTTGTTTTTAACTTTGGCAGTGTTGAGGTGTACTGGTCAGTTATTTCATAGACTGTTGCTCAATTTGGGGTCTTCTAATGTATTTTATGATTAGTTCAGTGTTGCACAATCTTGGCCAGAATATCAGAGAAGTAATGCACCCTTCTCACTCTGTCATGTCATGAGATATATGACGTTGATATGTCTTCTAACTGATGATACTCACTTTAGTAACTTGGTTAAGATGGTAACTGCTAGCTTTCTTCACAGCAAACTTCCTATTTTTCCCTTGGTGATAGCAAGATAAATATCTTGAGGGTGCCACTTTGAGATTATATTAATACTATATTTTTTTCTCAAATTTTCACCCACTGATTTTAGCACCCATCAGTGGAATTTTACCTGCTATAACAACTACTATGGTTTTCTGGTGGAGATTTTCTGTTTTCCTTATTTCTTCCACATCAAATAATTGGAATTCTTCTGAAAGTAATAGCTGCTCTTTTTCTACTCTTTTTAATTTAATCACTTATTTATATCAAAATGAATTTGTAAATATTTCTTTTCATCTATGGTTTATGACGTACTGCTACTGCTAGTTTTTTCCTCTCCTCAGATTATTCCAGTTGTGGCCATTGGGAGCTCTTTCAACATTTCCCCCTCCTATTTTAGGACTTCCTTTGTCTCTTTTACCATAAGATGTTCCAGACTCACCTTGGAGTGAAGGAACTCTGGTTCTTTTTATTGGGTAATGATATTTAAGCACCAAGATCTAGACTCTCAGAATGTTCATTACTGCTTAGAGTGTCATGGCTTCTGGGCCATGTCAGAGAGTAGAACTGGGAAATATATGTATGTATAGTAGGTCATGCATATAAGCACATCTGGTTACGGATTCTTAAGTGACTTAGAACTGTCTGTCATTTTCTTTTTCTTTTTAATCACCACAGAAGAAAAATGGTGAAAGTTGTTGTTTTTGTTTTTGTTTTTGTTTTTAAGACAATTGGTACATTTACATAGGTAGAAAAATAAAGTAGGAAAATTTTAAAGAAGGGATTTCACACATATCCAGGTTAGGACTGTGAACCTATCATAATATTTTAGACAAGATCTTCAGAGAAATTCCTTGGTCTGTGAAACAAATATGGAGATTCCTCACAATCCTTGTGTGTCAATGACTTGGGGACCTGGTGATAACTCACCTTGAATTCCACTGCTACATATTTGGGAACTTGGGAACAATGTTGAATCATTTACCTAAAAAAAATGTAATACGTGGGAGGATATTTTAATAACTGGACAGCTTAATGTTTATATGTGCTAAAGGAAACATTTTGCAGGGCACCTCAGTGGCTCAGTTGGTTAAGGAACTGCCTTCGGCTCAGATCATGATCCTGGAGTCCCAGGATTGAGTCCCACATCGGGCTCCCTGCTCAGCAGGATGTCTGGCTCTCCCTCTGAGCTCTCCCCTCTCATGCTCTCTCCCTCTCATTCTGTCTCTCAAATAAATTTTAAAAATATCTTTTAAAAAAACATTTTGTATCTGTGCTTTGAAACCAGGGTTTGTTTCTGTTCAAATATGCATTAATTTGCTAAAAAAAAATCAATAATTTTCAAAATGTCATTCATATTTAAAACACCTGTGTGTCTCATGATATTTACATGATCCCTATTTTTTTGACTATTTCTTAGTGTTTATGTAAAAAAAGTTAAAAATTTGGAAATAGAAATTTTCCTAACCCCACAGAATAATTTTGTCTTAAAATATCACATATAAGTGATCTCAGAATTGATTTTTTAAGAGTTAATTCAATTAAGATACTTTTCCTATTTCTCATTTCTTCAACCAATATTGTTTAAATAATTGTTTAAACCTTCTTTTTTCTCTTCTTTACCTGATTTTGTGTTTTTGTTTTTTGCTTTTTCTGCATAACTATTGTTTCCTTTTTTTGATGGTAAATAACCAAAGAGTTACTATTGGAATTAATTGCTACATGTTAGAATAGTCACTATTGATTATTGTATAATGTAAATTTGGAGTTTACCAACACTTATTCCTACCATACAACTTATATTTAAAGTCTTATCATTATTACCAGATGTCTCTGGAAAGATTGAAAGTATGAAGGCCAAAAACTAAATGGATAAATGGAAGTTAAGGAAGAATTTCTGTGTGGGATTGCTGAGGGGGAAAGAAAGTGACTAGAGAATAAGTCATACTGTCCCATTACGTGTTTATAAAGCTGGTGGCTTTGATAGGGCTGACATTACACACAAACCCATACCCAGGGAAGCAGTGAAATCTAGAGCTGAGCTTGTGGCATTTCCAGTTCCTGTTGGTATGTCATAAAAACCAAATTGTATGAGAAGCTTTCTAGGCTGAATGGTGGATGGGAATTAGAGATGGCTTAATACTTCTTTTATTAGTGGCTCTTTGATTTAGAATTTTTGACTCAACATGTTTCCTTGGCTATTGGTGATCCCAACAGCCACCACAGAAGTGGTCAGTATCACAATATCTCTGTCAGGAGGAACCTCTAGGTTATTCCTTATAGTAATGTCTTTATTAGTTGAAGGTCAAATTAGTCATTGTGGCAGATATTGGTGGTGTCCTATCCATATCCTAAGGGGAATAACCTATTGCCACCAAAGGCTACTTGTTGAGAACAGCTGTGACTGTCTGCCAGAGCACAGGTTTTTTTTTCTGATTGTAAGGCCACCATGTAGGGCAAGCCAGCATTGCCAAGAGTTTGTGCCACTGGAACAACCATCAGCCAATGACAATTGAAAGTTTGGTGGATACACGCTACTTCTTCCCTGGCTGGAATAACTCTAGGGTGAATGACACATTATATCCCAGACTCATCAATGGCTCCAGTCATCCACTTGATTTTAATTGGAGCTTGAACTTAAGTTGAAGTTCCAGTTGCCCACTTAATCAGGGATGTGCCCTTATTGAGCTCCTTCCTTTCCATGTTTCGTGCCCTAATGGCCTACTGTTTTTTTCCCCAGGATGACCTACCAAAGAAACTACTTGTATTTTAATTCTTGTCTCAAAGTCTGCTTTTGGAAGAACCTAAACCAGAGCCAAATTTAAGTTATCTGTTGGCATAAGAGAGTTTTCAAATCCCTTGCCTCTGCTGTGCTGCTTCTATATATGTTTATTTTGTTCCTCTGACCTCTGGTCCACCTGATTCTTCTGGAGAGCTTGGGAATGATTTAGGGAGTAGAATAGAAGGTAGTGGGGATAATAGAGTCAAGGTGGGGAAGCAGAATCATGTGTTTTTCGAGTACCTGTTGAAAACCAGGCACTGAGCTGTATCAGGTGCTTTGCAAAGGTTATCTTATCTCATTCTCTTGAAAGCCCTAGGAGAAGAGGGTGTAGCTGGTATTATGTGTTTTGGAGGTAAATAAACCGGTACACAGAGGGCTTAAAAGATGTGCATAGGGTTACAAAACTGCTAGTGAGTAGAACTAGGTTTGGGACATAAGCTTGTGTGTGTCCTTCCTACCTGCTCCGTTGCCTTCTAGAGAAAGACCAGGACCAACAGCCAGAAAACCTAGGTTTGAATCCCATATTTTCTATTTAGGAATTGTATGGTTTGGGGCAAGTACTTTACTTTTTCTGAAATTGTTTTCTTATCTATCAGGTGGGAAGTAAAAAGTGAGGAGTGATTATCATGATAAAACACTGTATTTACTCTTAGTCAATTAGGTACACTGAAATCATTTTATTCTGGACAGAGAAAAAAAGTGGTATAGATATATTTGGCCAAAAGAGCTCTTGAAAACTATGAGCTGGGCTGGAATGGGTGGGGCTAGGTGGAGAAGAGTAATTTACTTCTAAACTTATGGCTTTTTTTTTTTTTTTAAGATTTTATTTATTTGACAGAGAGAAACACAGCCAGAGAAGGAACACAAGCAGGGGGAGTGAGAGCGGGAAAAGCAGGCTTCCCGCTGTGCAGGAAGCCCAATGTGGGACTCGATCCTGGGTCTCTGGGATCATGACCTGAGCCAAAGGCAGTCACTTAACCAACTGAGCCACCCAGGTGCCCCTAAACTTACGGCTTTTTAGTAATCACTTGTGTAAGTAGCTCTGCATTGATGAGGCTGAGTTGTATACTGAACAAGTAGCCCTTGTTCCTTGAGGTGGCCACCCCTGGATCTGAACCACCTCAGCATCGTGAAAAACTCGGCTCAATCGTGGCTGTTTTTTTCCCTTAGTCAGTCAATGGCTTAATCATCATGTGGCCTTTCATTTCATATTTGTCACTGTCAATTTGATTTTGTATTTTGGAAAGCTTCCAGCATTCATTACCATAATGACAAAGAAGAGAAGTTCGTATCCCCAGCACCAAGACTTGGAAAGCTGCTCAGAGGGGCCATCCTTGCCCTCAGTATTTCTCCTTTCAACCCGAAGAACCTGCTAACATATGCATTGAAAAAAATGCGTAGTTATTTCAGTCTGCAAGATTGAAGCCATGACCTTGTCCAGAGTTGGCCTGCAAGATAGACAGGATTGATAGGCAAGCTCACTGTGGCACTAATTGATTTATTATTTTCTTTTGTTTCTTTTCACCTTAGGAGCCACTTGTGGGTGTGTTGTAATCAGTCATGAGACATGCAAACTCACAGATTGATTCCTTTAGTAGCTGTAAGATAGGCAAAGAAACTCTAAGAAAATCTCTTAAATGGAAGGCTGACATTTTATTTTGTCTATTGTAATCGAGCTCCTCACTCAGAGGAAGAGCATTTTGCCCTGATTTACAGAGCTTCCTTTATATGACCGATAAACCTGAGTTTGTGCTTGTTAGAGGCCAGAGTGTGGCCTTTATGAGAAGAAAAAGAGCCCAGCTTTCATCCGATACTTTCTAGCATAGGCTAGAAGCCAGTCTGTATTCTCACTTGTCACTTTCTTATTTGCTGTGGGCTTGGGAGCTATCCAGGAACACTTCATGATACCGCTCAAACACAAATGTCTCGAGAAGCCCTAATCCAAAGTGAAACTTTTATAAATAATGAAGAGCAAATCGGCTCTATTTAGTTATATTAACCCCCAAATAGGTCAGGCACATTGTTTAAAAATGCAAACCTCACAATAAAAAAGGATTCCCTAGATGCAGAATTTGATGTGTATGTGCAAATTTTCTGGACATGGTACAGGAAAAATAGCCCACACCTATGCTTCACCACTTAAAATATTTATATATTATCTCCAAAAAGTGCTACTTTTGAAGTGCTATTTATTATAAGCTGAAAGAACTCAAGGGCTCTCTGTCCTCCTAGAAGCCTTTATCTTTCCTGATTGCTCAGTAGTTACTGCTAACTTTACTTTCTGAGACTTGTGGAGTCCGCAAGAGAATCGTAGCTTTGTGCCAAAATTTTCAATATTTCTTGCTGAACAACTTGGCATTTGTTTGCGATCCTCTTTAGTTTCATCAATGGGTCTAATTTCACATGTTAAGAATCTTATTGTTTGCCAGCCAAAATAAAACGACATAGTTCAAAACTATTTGTACAATTCAAAACATTTTTTCATTTGGAGCTCAGTTAGCTTGCCTTTCTGCCTCAATTGTATATTAACTTCTCTTCTTTCATGCCAGGAATAATTAGACAATTAAGTACTGATACTCTGGAAATGAAAGGGCATATTTTCATTGAAATTTTCACCTACAAAAATTCTTAGTCTAATTCACATTCCTCTTAAAATCAGATGAGTAAAGTGTTCCATTGTGAACTCTAACATATAGATCCTAAAGTATTTACACTTGGACAAAGATATGGCACGGTAATTCATTTTAGCAATGGCAGTAATTACTTTTTCCCAGGGAAGAGTAAGTCTTGCAATTAAAAACATACAGAGGTTTGGGGAGACATTTCTGTACTTCCTGATTTGCTTATGACTCAGCCATTACCCATGTCAGTCTGTGATTTTCTTGTAATCATTTCAAGAATACATAAAGCTGCATGATGTCCCACCAGTATTTAGAGAGAGAGAGAGAGAGAGAGAGCCTTCATTACTGTGTTGAAATCTCCTGACCCTTTAAAAAACTATTTACTTCTTTTAAATCTTCATTTAATTGCTCTCTTTTCCTCTCTACCTCTAGAATTGCCATAATTAGGAGATGAAGTAGAAGCCCAGTTTCACTGGGATCCAGCTATCTATCTGGCTACATTCATTCATGTAGAAAGGATGCAGTGCTAACCCCAGTTTAATCCCTGGGCTTCCCTCTGTAGCTTCCCATTTGGATATTGCCCTGATCTCTAGGAATCTCTTTAAAAATGGAACTCTTTAAAATTTAAGGAAGAGTTCCTACTGCCTGTCACCAACACATGCCTCTCTTCCTGTCACTTCTACCACGTTCTGTTTGTTAAAAGCAAGTCAGTAAGTCCAGCCTACACTTAAAAAAAGGAGAATTAAGTTCCACTTCTTGTAGGGAAGAATGTTGAATAATTTGTGTGCACAGTTTGAAACCACCAGAATCCTGGAGAAGGATTTCAGGCAAAGGAATGATGCAGCTCTTCAGTAGAAAAATTTTGGTCTAAAAATAGGATGTAGAATGTGCTGATATGAGGAGAGACTGAGTTATTTGATTATAATCTCTTTACCCACTAAACCTGAACCCCTATTAAGGCAGGGACCACATCACTATTGATTCCCTAGCACTTCAAACCCTTGCGTGGAAGAGGTGCTCAAATATTTTTAGAATGACTGAATCAATGAATGAGTAACTCAGTAAATGAAAAGTTAATGAAGAATGAGTGACTTGATTATGTAATTTAAGAGACAACATGTCATGATGGGATGGATAGAACATGCTCTCTGGGATCATACTGCCTGTGTTCAAATCTGGGCTCTACCTTGTACCTAGTGTGTTTTCTTGGGAAGTCACTTAATCTCCCTAAGCCTCAGTGTAAAAATGGGAATATGAATAGAACTTATTCCGCAGAATTATTATAAGAATTACATGATATTGGTTATTAGGTATAATGTTAAGTATATAATAAACACTTAATGTTATCTATTATTATAAATGTTTTTAATACTCAAGTTCTTCAGCTATTAAATGATAGAGCCAAGATGTGAATCCCTATCTGTTTTATTCAAAATCCCATGGTCCTAATTTTTGCACCTTCAAGATTGGAGGTAATACTACTCTTTCATAGGTAGTAGAGTTTAAACTCATTGGGCCCCTTTAGTCAATATTTTTATATAAAAAGTACTACAATATTTGGGTTTTACCAAGTCCTGGCTTTATTTGTTCAGTTGTGGTGGAAGATGTTGGAACTTCTTGAGGTTTGCTGATTTAGCCGCTTTTTCTAGGCTAGTTCTTAGAAAATAGCAGGTAATATCACCAGGACCACTTTTAGAGAACAGTTGTTTTAATTAAGATAGATAGCAAGATCAGTAGCAGCAGCAAGAACCCACTCTAATTTCTGTTTACAACCAAGAGACTCCATGTACATATGTTGGTGAACAAGTGAGGAACCTTTCAGTGTTTGTGGATAACCATTTCTTCTCTGCTTTTTACTTTATAACATTTAGTCTAATATGGGGGGAAAAGGATCGATGTGTCAGTTATCTACTGATGAGTGACAAACCACTTTTACGGTTGTAAAAGCTGGAAATAATAATAATTTAATTTGCTTGTCTATCTTGAAGTCAGCAATCTGGATTAGGCTCTGCTGGCCAGTGCTGCTAGTAGATCTCACCTAAGTTTGGATGGCTGGAGTGGAGGAGATGGTCCAAGATAACCTTGCTCACATGTTGCTGGCGCTAGCTATTGGTTGGACCATGTTTCCAGCGTCTATGCCATTTGCATAATGCTAGTCCAAAGAGGAAAAGTCCCTGTGTGCCAGTGCTTTTCAAGTCTCTCCTTGTACCATGTTTGCAGATACCCTCTTGGCCAAGAAAGTCACATGGCCAAGACCATATTTAAGAGGTCTTTTTTTTTTTTAAGATTTTATTTATTTATATGACAGAGAAAGAGATAGTGAGAGAGGGAACACAAGCTGAGGGAGTAGTAGAGGGTAAAAGCAGGCTCCCCGCTGAGCAGGGAGCCCAATGTAGGGTTTGATTCCAGGACCCTGGGATCATGACCTGAGCCGAAGGAAGACGCCTAATGACTGAGCCACCTAGGTGACTCTTAAGAGGTCTTCTTTAAAGCCCATATTTAAGAGGTCTTTTTAAAAATCTTTTTTTTTCTTTGAGATTTATTTATTTGGGGGAGAGAGAGAGAAAGAGAGCCTGAATGGGGTACAGGGCAGAGGGAGAGAATATCCAAGCAGACTCCCACTGAGCATGGAGCCCGATGTGGGGCTCTATCTTATGAATCATGAGATCAGGACCTGAGCCTTATCCAAGAGTCAGATGCTTAACTGACCCAGCCACCCAAGCCCCTCCCCCAACCCCCTCTCTCACCCCAAACACTTCTTGCTGGGGGGAACTCTAGAATTGCATTGCAAAGGCCTGTGCATTCTAAAGGAACGGGAGGAATCATTGTAGCCATGTTTACCAACAATTACCAACCACAAAGTGAAAGATGGTTTCACATTCATGTTTGGAAGGTGTGAAACAATCCTTAAAAATTTTTTGAAGGGTTTGCAGCTCAGAGTTTTATCTGGTACAGAATTGATTTGCAGTGTACTTCTTACATAGCTACTTTCAAGTTGGTTACTAGGGGACCGCATGGTATTAGTTGGTGGTCACTGAAACCTTAATTCACATGCCCTGTGCATGGATACTAAGATGCAAGAGCTCTCAGTCTGCAATTCTATCTTGGGACTGTTGGGTGGATGCGGAAGCCTTGTTTCTGCTTCTTAAGTACTGTATGTCTCTAGACCCGGGTAAGCTTTGCTAATGAAACTTCGTAGTCATGTTTTCCATGGTTTCTTAAGAAAATTAAAAACTCCAGGAAACTCTTAGAAATTTTATTTATACCATCTGACTTATAACATAGAACTCCTGATTCAGCCTTCTCAGGGACCTGCCATGCTGTGCACAACCCATCTCTCTGACTCCTGACCCTGTTAGCTCTGTATCTAAGTGAGTCAGCTGGTTAGATTCTGAGCAGATGGGGGAGCAGAGGGAGGGAGATAGGAACACAGGCCTAATTTCTGCCACAACAAACCAAGCATTGCATGGTGCCTACCCTGTTCCTCACTTGTCAGATCAGTAACCATGCCTGCTGCCGCCTCCTCCTCACCACTCCTTGATCTCGCAGCAAAGCCAGGGAGCCCAGGAAATCAGTCCCACACGGTTATGTGGCTGCTGTCTGGCATGTGTTGAGTGAATTTAGAAAATTGGGAGCTTTCTCAAATGTTCCTGTCCTCACAGCCTAGAGTATGAAATCACTGTAGTCTACACAACAGAGACATAGAACTTTAAGTTTTCAAGTAACTAGATCTTCTTTTGATATTTTGAATTGGAAGAAATGCAACATTATCAAGATAACCTCTCCTAAATTTGTGCCTCTGGGTTTAATTTATTATGTTTTGGGACAACCAGCATCAATCATTTGGCAAATATTTCTTGGATCATTTTAAATGGGTTGATTTGTATTAAACTCACTAAACTGTGTCTGGCACAGTGTCACATGTCCTCTGAAATTACATGTTCTCTTATGGATTTGGGTCTTGCAACTGAAAAAAAAACTTATTGTCTTAAAGGCAAAACTACAAATATTGTGGCTATCTGGGGGGCTACTAGAAGAAGAATTTTTAATCTTAGCAGTTCCTAAACCTTTAGAGGCTGCTGATGATAGGTCCCTTGCTATGGTATAGGAACAGAAAATGCACTGCTGAGCCACTTCGTGGATTAGCTTTCATTTCTTGACATTTAACAACACAGGCTACATTTATCTTGGAACAAAGAATGAAGTTTGGAAACCAATTAAAATTCCAAAAAATATAACTTAAAAGGAAAAGGTATAATATCTCTGATAGCATCCCATTTTCTCTTCTCTAAATAGAGATGCTAGAAATTGAGCTCCCCCTTCCTAGAAGTATATAAAAAGGCTCTTTTCTTGCAAGGGTGATGGATGGCGTGGGCCAAGGCCAAGGTCTACCCCCATCCAAAAAAACACAAATAGCTGTGTTATGTTCCTTTCCTTTGTGGTAAGGTTGTAGACTTTGGGACTCTCCTAAAAAAAGGGTTTTGAATCCAGACAAATGTGCTATAAACGTAATGGTTATTCTAGGGGGTATCCCACAAGTACAGGCATGCCTGTTTCTACGGTTACTACATGCCCTGCTGAAGGGGAGCCTGGAAGCTCATCCAAACAGAGGGGAGGCTCAGCCTAGATGCTTACAGAACGGCTGCGAGGCCGAGACCCTTGTGAATTAATCACAGTGGGCAGCTCTAGGATCGATCACTTAATTTCATCGGGCATTAGTTTCCTTAACACCCAGAGAACATGTAAGAATTCCCTAAGAGGCTTTTGGGTTTGCCCATTGCTGCATGTCAAAGTTTTCCAAAATGGGTTATACAGGATTCTATGCTCCTGATATTCCTGGAAGAGAAAAAGGATTTATGGCTGGAAGGGCCCATAAATATTATTGTCTCCTCGGAGATTTGCATGAGCATGTTAAAGGTTCAGAGAAGCTTTACATAAAAACAACTGTTTAATTTTGAGTGATCCCTACATGGATGTGAACACAGATTTCCTCTTCTCCTGACACGTTACAACACCCCACACTTCAAAGACTATTACATATGGATATTCTAACTTCGATCCTTACATGAAGCCAGAATGTTAGAGAATGGATCTTGTGGTGGTGTCTCCTTACAGAAGACCATTTACTCTGCTGATTTGCTGCTGTGCCATCAGCCTGCTCAAGGGTCATTTCAGGAAAGAGTAACAGGGAACTTGGCATTATATTCACTGTGGGCATCTCATTCGGTGTGTAATCCACATTGTCACATAATACAAAGACCCACAAAGAAATTTCTACTTTCTATTGTGGACCTACGTATTAATTTTTTCTGTCTGCTATAACAAATTACCACTAACTTGGTAGATTTAAACAATGCACACTTATTACCACACAGTTCTGGCACCGGGGCTAAAATTCAAGTGTTGGCAGGGCTTTGTTCCTCCTGGAGGCTCTGCTGGAGAATCCTTTTCTTGCCTTGTCCAGCCTCTGGAGGCTGCCCACATTCCCTCACTTATGGTCCTTTGACCATCTTCAAAGCCAGAAATAGTCAGTCTAGTCTTCGTCATGATTCCAACCCTCTGGTTCCTTCCTCTTCCACATTTAAATGACCGTTGTGATTATGTGGAGCCTACCCAGATAATCCAGAATAATTCTCCTATTTTGAGTTCAGCTGTTAGCACCTTTAATTCCACCCACAGCCTTCAATCCCCCTTGCAATGTGATCTAGTATATTCATAAGTTCTGGGGAAAAGGACACAGACGTCTTTGGAGAACCATTATTCTCTCTACGACAGCCTAGAGACATGTCACCCTTTTTGCTTTGGCTTCTAGACTGCTTAGAGCTATTTAGTAACTATGTGGACCTTCATCTTATTTTCCTATTATCATTTTCTTTTTTGTTCCTATATCCTTATTCTCTTCTCAAATTCATGTTATCACATGTGCCCACACATGTATAAGCCATGTTGAAATATAGTAGAAATAATTACTAACAGTGAATCTCTAGAATAGGGCTAGGCAAACTATTACCCAGGGGCCAAATCCAACCACCTCCTGGTTTTATAAGTAAAGTGCTTAAAAAAAAAAAGATTATATTCATTTATTTGAGAGAGAGAGAGTGAGAGAGAGTAAGAGAGCTCAAGTTGGGGGTGGCTAGGGACAGTGGGAGCGGGGGGGGGGGAAGCAGGCTCCCCACTGAGCAGGGAGCCCAATGTGGGATTCCATCCCAGGACCCTGAGATCATGACCTGAGCCAAAGGCAAACGCTTAACTGACTGAGCCACCCAGGCACCCTTGTAAATAAAGTTTTTTTGGAACACAGCTGCTGTTTTCTTGTGACAAGGACAAGGTTGAGTAGCTATGGCACAGCTCATACGGTCCACAAAGAAGAAAATAGTTACTATTTGGCCCCTCTAGAAAAAGTTTGCCTGCCTCTTACCTAGATACTCTCTCTCTCTTTGATGGAAAGGGAGAGTTTGGGTCACTTAAAATCCCTGAAATATGTTGTAGTTACCTCTTGTCATTTTTAGGTTTTGGCTGTAGTGTCATGGATTATAAAATAATATGGATGATTTTGGACCATGTGACTATAATCTAAGTCACTTAAGAAAATAAAATTATTTTATGAAGTCAAATTATATCTACTTGTTTTCAAAAGGCAGAGCTGTGCTTTAAGACTGATTAGATTTTATCATTGGTTACAACCTTGTCACACACACACATATCATGTATCTTGTTGTTCCTTCTGCTCAATTTCTAAAAGTCTGAAAGGGAAGTAACTATGGGCTTTGGGCTATTCTTTTTTTTTTTTTTAATATGTTATTTATTTGAGAGAGAAAGAGAGACAGAGCAAGCACAAATTTGGGGCAAAGGTGGAGGGAGAAGGAGAAGCAGTCTCTCTCCTAAGCAGGGAGCCTGAGGTGGGACTCAGTCCCAGGACCCTGAGATCATGACCTGAGCCAAAGGCAGACACCTAACCAACTGAGCCACCCAGGCACCCCATGGGATTTGAGCTATTCTTAACCTGTCACATGTCTAACGGAAATTGTATGTATGCCTGTAATATACACTGTTCATGGTTTCAAAATGGAGAAAACATTTTAATAGATACCATTTGTGTACCAGAAAAAATTATAAGTTTTGAGAATAAAAATGCTGGAAATCCCTGGAGTTTAGTCTGTCCAAAAATAAAGCTTTGTTATTTATCTTTCTTTTAAATCAGTGTATAATATATAAATTATGAACTGTATAGAAGATGAAAGTCTTTATGACCACTCCAAATGAAATGGCTTGAATTTTCTTCTAAAGGATGTTTGTATTTTGAGCAATCTTTCTTTCTGTTTTATGTATTCATTCATTCATTCATTCGTCCATTCGTCCATCCATCCATCCATCCATCCATCCATCCATCCATCCATCCATCCATTAATTTTTAACTAATCTCTACCCAATTTTGGGCTCAAACTCATGACCCCAAGATTAAGAGTCGTATGCTCCACTGACCGAGCTGGCTAGGTGCTCCTGAGCAATCTTTCCTTAAAGTAACATTCTTATGTGTCTTATGGCTAAAAATCTCATTTCGAATGCAGTGTGTACATGGAAGGAAGCACTGAGTATTAAGTCTGGGGAACAGGATCTGGTGCTTGTCATAGGCACCTTCTGTCTCAGAGTGCTTACATTAGATAATACTGAGTGAGCTTAGTAGTCAGTAAGGTGTTTTCCTCTCTCTTTTTCAAGTTTATTGAGGTATTATGATCTACAAAAAAATTACAGGGATACCTGGCTGGCTCAGTAGGTAGAGAGTATGACTCTTGATCTCAGGGTTATGAGTTTGAGCCCCATGTTGGGTATGGCGATTACTTAAAAATAGAATCTCAAAAAAGAATTGCACACATTTAATGTGTACATCTTGATGAGGTTAGGTATATGTGTACACCTGTGATACTATCACCACAACCAAGGTTCTGAACATAGCAGTCACCTCTCATATCTTTGTGTACATTTGTGGATTTTTTCAGCAAGAGCATTTAACATAATTTAAAGTGCACTATACCAAAACTCTCCTGTTAACAGTAGAATGTTGTACAGCAGATCTTTACAATGTATTCATCTTGAATAATGGAAACTTCATATACCTATTGAAAAACAGATCCCCATTTCTCCTCTCAGCTTCTGGCAACCATCATTCTGTTCTCTGCTTCTATATTCTGACTATGTTAGATATCTCATGTAACTAGAATCATGGGACATTTGTCCTTCTGTGACTGGCTTATTTCACTTAGCATCATTTCCTCCAGGTTCATGCATGTTATCACAAATGGTAGGATTTACTTATTTTTTGAGGCTGGGTAATGCTTCATAAGGTATTATTATCTTTATAAAGACTCAGAAACAGTAAGCAGACCCCAAGGCTCAGCTTGCTCCAGTCTCCTGACTGTTCTGAATTATTTTTTAGTCACTACCCATTGGTTCTTTTTGTTCCCAGTTTTGGTCACCCTGTCCTTCCTAATCTATTCTTAATCTCCCCATGTTTTGAGTAACTAATTTTAATGAAACAAGCCCTTTTAAAAAGGCTCATGCTTTATTTTTTATTTTAAAATTGATTTATTTTAAAATTTTTTATATTTAATTTGAGAGAGAGAGAGAGAGAGAGAGCGCATGAGTGGGAGGAGCATAAGGAGGGGGAGAGAGAGAATCTTAAGCAGATTTTATGCTGAGCATGATTCCCCCATGGACCTTGATCTCCCAACCCTGAGATCATGACCTGAACTGAAATCAAGAGTCAGATGCTTAACAGACTGAATCACATAGGCACCCCTTTATTTATATATTTTAAGTAATCTCTACACCCAGCATGGGGCTCAGACTCACAACCCTGAGATTAAGAATTGCACACTGGTCCTGCTGAGCCAGCCAGGCACCACAGTTCATGTTTATTTTTAAAAATCACACTAGTCCTACTTCATTCATTGGGCAAGATCCTTCTACCTTGATTTTGGGAAACGATTGTTAAATCTGGTTTGTAGAGTGATCAGCAATTTGACCAATAACTGTTTATTGCTCTTCTCAAACAACCATTGTCTTCAATTAAAATGGCTTTTCCTTCTACAGGCTCCTAATGCCCATGTCCCTTTCAGTCTCAGAATAAGGGCAAGATGCTTATGGAGCCATTTATACCATGTTTGACTACCTCAACTTTGGTTTCTCTGCTTAAAAATAAATAATAAAGAGTAGGTTGCTTTCTCCCATAAGACCAGATATCCGCCAAGAAATCGTCCACTTCTGGTCTAACGCTGTATCTAATAACTAAAACCTTTGTAGTCCCTTTCTGCTTCTGCTGTTCTTGCTGGATTTCTTTGACTTGTTATTTATTTGGCACTTACTCTTGGCATGCATTAGTTTTTCCTATGTTCTGTTTCATCTTATTTGCATGATGTTGGTGACAGTAGGTGAACCACACAATATCCAAGACACTTACTCCCAAACAGAAGCACAAGTGAGGCAGAAGTTCACTCAAATTCTGATCTTTTGCAAAAAATGGTATAGTTTTAGATTGGATATTTTTATATTAAAATTAGGCAAATTTTCATAACAAACTCCTACCTGAGTTTCATCCTCAACATAGAATTCTTCTGTAATTATTTTTGGGGAAAAATTTGCTGTCACTTACCTTGTACTTTTCTCAGATGAAGATCTGTGAGAAAATCACAAAAATTTTCCTCTCTTTTCATATATAAGTCCTTAAACTACTCATTGATATATATATACGTCATTGGATTTAGTATGAAATGAATTTCTATTTAATCCATCGTCTAACTCTTTTTTGGGAGGGAAGGGCAATGAATAGTACTTCATAGGCTCCCTTTTCAATTAGAAACAGTACTTCTATTTTGAGATATGAAGCATTCAGTGTTCATTCTGGCCATGACCTCCATTGGCTTGCAGATTTTTATCAACTTCCCACTGAGAATGCCTCATTTTTAGCCGAGCACACATATTACCACTGTCAATTCTCCTTCATCGGTCTCACTGCTATTTTTTTTCAGATCTTTTCCTTAAGCCAAACCTTTTTCTTTTTACAGACTTCTGGATTTCTTGAATTCTTCTGTGAACAGAAGAAGAATAAATCAAAGAAGAACTCACCTTGGTATGTACGCACATCCCGTTGGGGATGCTCTAGATTTACCCATGGAATCCTCTTCAGAGTGCATTTTTAAAAAAATTCAAAGTAGTCAAAGCTTGATTTCAGCAGGGAAGGTGTTCTCCTGTTTGATTTCTTAGACATAGTGATATTGAATATATGTGATGTGAGAATGAACAACTTCACAAACTCCTGTGTATTTGTTCTGATACTTGTCATGAGCTTGACCTTTGTTACTCAGACTTTGATGCCCTCTGCACAATAAGAAGTACTCACCAACTACTCAACTTTTGGGTCTGGAAAAAAATCATGCCAGTTGCTAAAGAGTCTCTTGGTTTGTACGTAGGGACAGTTGGCAATTTCAAAGGAAGGTATTGTTGATGAGCTTGGTAATTCTAGTGGTTAGTTATGGCTGGTTGTGATGAGTGTCATGTGGATGACTCATCGATACACTGCCTCTTGAGTCTGAGTGTACCTCTGGATCCCCATTGTTCTAGAAATGAATGAAGCAAGTAATGGGAAAATCCATAGAGTAGTGAAATAGGATGTTTGCAATTCATTGGCTGTTTCTTGGAATTCATTTCCATTTCTGTTACTAGACCTGAGGATACGGTAAATGTACTCACCAGAAAACTGTGGTTTGTGTTTTCCTATGTAAGGTCTAAAAAGGGAAGAGAGAGGGAATTTGAGTATTAGGGCATGTTCGAAGCAGAACCAAGTTGTCATTTGCTATTCCTAAGCGTCTTTGCTATTCCAGTGTTCTTTTGACCCTGGGAGCATTTCACTGTCCAGCAAAACATCTTTCTCTTTGTCCTAAAGTATACAAGGCCATATTTTATGTTGCTTTGGAAATATACTTCTCTATGCTATGATTTGAAAATACCAACACTGTTAAGAAAGAGCAGGGACTTAGGTGAATGCATCAGACATTCATTTGATGGAGTATTGAGTAAACCAGATGGTTGGTATCAAATGCATTGATAAAATATTTTAGAAATCAGAGCTGTTTGTTATTAAAAAAAATAGCCCTTCTGGAGGGGTTTGCCTATGACTTTCTCCATTCTGTTTTCATTTATTTCAAAAAGTTTTTAAAATTTAGTATATCTGTAAGCACAAGCCAGGCTAAACTATAGATTTTAAAAAGTCAACGGGCTTGACCCCCAGATATCTGATCCTTGTCTGTGGTTCCTAGTTGCCTGATGGCCTCATCCTGGTTATCAGAGCAACATCTGCTTAGATGGAGTACTGACATTTGTGCATATTGGAGCCCAAAACACTTGAATTTTCCAACAATGAGAACATTGGATGTTTCTCTTTGTATGTGCTAATGGTATGGACTGATTTTGTAGAATCACTGCAGCAAGTTGTAAATGATGTATGAAATGAAAAATTCCTGTCCAGTGCACAGAGTGAATATATACAGTTCTATGCAGTCAGTGCAGCACTAGGCTATTTGTTTTAATATTTCCTTCAGACATATAGTAATTTTTTGGTGAGTCATATCCAGATGCTTGCCATTGGCACAAAGCACAGTTTTCCTTTATATATATTTCCAATGAATTTCAGTCATGTAAGCTTAAATTAAGAGAATACTGGATTTTAGAGGATCTGAGCTTTAAAAAAGAATATTTTTAGGAAAACAGTAGCAATATATTTGTTTTGAAAAAAATTGAGAAATGTGAAGAGCCCAAATATTAGAAATCATTTAATCCCATTATGGAAAAATATCCTGTGTTTACATTTAGTATAGATCTTCTAAGGTTTTATCCCCTGTGATTAGTTTGTATTCCTAAAAAAATTATGCTATTAATTTGTTTGCAAATTTTTAGTAATTACCCCTAAGACTTGAATATCTTTCTGTGACTTCTACAATTTAATTTTTAATCACTGCATACTCTTCAATTGCTTGGTGGTAGTTTAAAGAATTTTTACCCATTCCTACTGAACACTGGAAATGTAGATAGTTTCTAATTTTGATAACGTAAATAATTTCCTGTATCAAAGTTGCAATGTTTATGTGATTGTTGTTATTCTGGTATACATTTAGTAATGCCAGTCTTGCCTCTGCCTTCTCTTTCAAAATTATCTTAGCTATTATCTCTGTTTTCTGTTGGGTTTTGATGATGATTGGATTATATTTATAAATGATTAGCGTAGAATTGGCATCTCCATAATAATACTGAATCATTCCATTGGAGAACATTGGGTGTCTTTCCATTTATTGATAAATTTTCTCATTCTTGTATATCAGAAATAAACCTAAGTTGTGATGCCATTTTATTTTGAGTTTCTGCATATAATGTATAAGTTATATCTGTAAGTTCTCTTTTTTTTTTGCCATTTTAGTTACATTTTTTGAACAAGGGCAATTGTAGCCTCATAATAGCAATTAATAAAACTTCCCCATCCTCTCTAGTCCTCCTCCCCCAGTATCATGTTCTGGAGTAGTTTAAGTACAAGGAGTGACCCCTCTTCTTTACATGTGGTAGAATTAATGTCTGTGTCTGACTCATTTGGACAAATTCTTTGAAACCTATCATTTTCTTTCAAGGGTATTGACATATTTTGGTTGTTTTCTGTCTCTTATTGAATCAACTTTGATAATTTATATTTCCCTTTTGAAATACCAGTTTATTTAGACATGAAATTTGTTAATACAAATGCATACAACATATTCTGTTGCCATTTAAAAAATAATTCTATAAATCTATTGTGAAATCACCTTTCTCATGCTTAATACAAATATCTTTATCTCAGTGAGTTTTATGAGAGGTATTTTTGTAGAACCAGCTTTTGAAGTAATTTACTATTTCCAGTTTTGCTATTTTCTTACCACTTTTTAAAAAAAGATTTTATTTATTTATTTGAGAGAGAGAGACCAATAGAGAGAGCATGAGTGGGGTGGAGGGGCGCAGAGGGAGAAGGAGAAGCTGACTCACCACTTAGCTGGTATCCCTCCACAGGGCTTAGGGCCCCGGATCATGACCTGACCTGAAGGCAGATGCTTAACCAACTAAGCCACCCAGGCACCCATCTTACCAGCTTCTTAAGTTGCATCCTGGGTTGATCTTTGTTGTCATTTATTAATAAAAATATTTCAAACTATGAATTTTCCTATGATTCCCATTTTAACTGCATCATATTCCTTTTGCATGTTGGATTCTTATTTATTAATAAACTGAAGTGGCATTTTGATATCTTCTATTATCCCCCAAATTTTTAAAAGATGAATCTTAAATGTTAATATTGTTGAATTTTTAAATTCCATCTGTTACAATGCATTTCTAGTTTTATTTAATTATCTCTGAAATATACCTGCTATGATGTTTACTTGAATTTTATTGGCATTATCTTTGTAGAAGGGTATGCCTGATGATCTTTGGGAAGGAGTATGGGCACTGGAGATAAAAGTTGTTTTATTTAGAAAACTTCATCTTATTAATTATGCTATCAAGCTGTTCTGTTTCCAGCTCATTTTTTGGTCTTCTTTGATCTTCTTTGACCAACTGTGAGGAAAGTTAAAGCCCTTTATTAATTTGTTCTTACTATTCTGTAACTTATTTATGGAGATACTTGTATTCTGTGAGTCAGCACAGTAATATTGGGCACATAGCATTGTATATTTGCATTGAAGTATTCTCTTCTAATACAAAATCTCTCTTTGAACATATAATGTGTTTTGCCTTGAGTTTTCCATTGCTTAATATTAAATTAAAACTTTGATTTTCTTTTTATTTGTATCTCTTCAGTATATCTTTGCTCATCTCTTTACTCATCCTTTGTACTCATTTGTCTTAGGTGTATCGCTTGTAATCAATAATTGACTTTCTCCTTTTTAGTCTTTTCACAGAGAAGTTTGAGGCATTTACAAATATTGTCATCAACAAAATATTAACCTTACTATTTTCATTATGTGTTCTTTTGGATTCCTGGGTGATTTTTTCCCCATTCTTTTCTATCTTTGAGTATATAGACATTCTTTGTTAATGTCTCATAGAGTGTTTTTGTATTAAGTTCCGTTTTCATTTAAATCTCTCAAAAGCATTCTTTAGTCTATCAATCTCTCTCAAATTTAAGGCAAACAGCATTTTTACACCTTCTAGTTAAATGGAAGAATTTAGCATTCTTCCCACCCCATTAATATACTACTTCTCTCCCTCAGTCCTGTGTCTTGGCCTCTGTTAATAAAATGTCAGGCTGTAGAAAATTTCTATTTTAAGAAATTATTATTCTTATATGCCTTATTTCTTCATAAATAATATTTATGGTTCCTATGTAGCTCCTTTTTAGCTATTTCAAAAATAGATTTTATAATTATTTTGTTATTTCTATTCTTAACTGGTTTTACTACTCCCAATTATACTTTATCTTTCTTATTTTTAACTTAATTTTTCTTAATCCCTCAGTGAGCTTGAATATGGCTTTAGCTAATTTTTCAAGAAGGATGCCTGGTTGGTTTTCTGAATTCATATATTTGGGAGGGTATTTTTCTCTTCTTTCTTTAGGTATACAATTCTTTCTTTAGGTATACTATTCTTGAGTTGGAACATTTTTCCTTCAAAATTCTGTAATTTTGTTAAACTAATTTTTGCATCAAAGGAGAAGCTGATGAAAGACTGGAATTTTTTTTCTCTTTATCATGGATATATGGGGTATGAGGTTGTTATTGTTGGTGGTGTTTTCCCATGCCTGGATGTTTGTGAGACATGATTTTTGTAACTCAAACATTTTGACAAGATATAGCTAGGTATGGGTTTGCCTTGATAATAATCATCTTTTTGATCTGTATTCACTGGACTTTTTCCAGTTGATATGTGTTTTCATCTGTTAGAACTAAAATTGTTAGTTTTATCCTGATCTTTTCAGGAACCCCAGTGATCTAGATGTTGAAACAATAAGTTCTATGAAGGCAGGGATCATATCAATTTTGTTCACTCCTGTATACCTGAATATATATATATATATATATATATATATATATATATATATATATATCCATGTCCAGAGCCTGGCACACTGGAGACACTAAATAGATGTGTATTTTCTAATGGATAAGTGAATGAATAAGTGATAAATCCCAGTTCTGACCTTAACATGAACTCTTTCCTCTTTGTAATTTTCACCTTATTTTATTTTTCCTTCTGCTTTTGAGGGTATTTGAGGGAAAGGGGTTTTCCAGGCAACCACAAAGCTGAAGGTTATACTTTAAGGTCAACCTGTTCAAAGTTACTTGGACACTGACTTTGCTTCCCTTGTTTCTCTCCCCTACCTTCTCATTAGAATATAGCTTTACTAGAACTGTCTTTGGCTTGAGAACCAGCAGTTCCATAAGTCTGGAATGTTCCTTCTTAACACATAACTCATTTAAATTCTCCCTGAGTGATGATTAAATCTAAGTATAAAGACAAGGTAGGGGCAGCTAGGACTGAGCCCAGATCTAAAGGCCCCCCCACTTGGACAGAGAGTATTACTGACAGCTGACCACCTCTGGGTCAGCTAGTGTTTGTTGCATACCCTACTCCCCACCCCCATCCCATTTAGTGGCTTAAAAGAGCAATCTTGTATTAGTTCAAGATTTTGTAGGCACATAATTTGGGCTGGGCTCAGTTGGCAGTTCTTATGTGAGTGCAGTCAGCAGCTGGGTCAGCTGGGGGTGATCCTCATGTTTGTTTCTGGATTTGGAGCCACATATCTGAAAGTTTCTGAAGCAGCACATGCATGCAAACTCCAGTGCTAAGCACTTTCCAAGACTCTGATGACATTACTTTGCTAAGGTTCTGCTGGCCAAAGGAAGTCGTCTGACTATTGTGGATTCAGGGGATACAGAAGTGAACTCCAGCTCTTAATTGGAGGAACTGGCCTGCCTTATTACAGCAGCATGGATGCAGGGAGTGGGCAAATTTGAGGCCTCTTTACAATTCACTATGCTCTCAGTAGGGACTCTGGAAACCAAAGGAGTTCATGCTGAGGCGAATGGGCTCCTGACTCTGTTGCTCTCTTGGCTGACTAAATCGGAACTTAATCTAACCTTGCAGTGGGTGTTTGGTCTCTTCCAGTTGATTTGTAGTCCTGACATGTTACACTGTGTTTTTCCTACATTATCCTTCTTGTATTTACTGCCTTTAACATGAATTTACGTCCTGTCCGTGCATTTCGGGTTACATATACTCTCTTCTTATTTCACTTATCTTCTTTTATTATTCTGTTTCTCTTTTGTATTTTATTTCTTCTGACAGCTTTCTGTACTTTTTATGGGGAGTCTATTTTGCTCTCTCTTACAGATCCGAAACAGTTGAATGTATTTTAAAAATAGTGATTATATGTTTCCTTTGTGCCAGGCACTGCTTTAAAATGCTAGAAACACACGAGTAAACAAGACTTGGCCCCTGTTCTCAAGAATTTACAGTTGGTTAAGACCTGTGATGTCCTCAGGTATCATATTTTCAGAGGCAGTAATCTTCCTCTGAGTTTGTGGGCCATTGTTGCTCCTTCTGTGGTAGCCTATCAGAGATGCTTTGTTGGATGCTTGTCAACAGACTTAGGGATTTACTCTTAGGGGTCGGTCTTGTTGTGTGAGGTCAGATTTCCTTCTTGGGTCTCTCTCTGGAGGAAATACTAAGGCACATACCTCCTTGGCCAAGTCCCAGTTATGGGGGAGCATCATCCAGAGCTCTAAACCTTGAAAGTCTAGATCTCTGTTCAAATACATGAAACACTCTCCTTTCCAACATGCACTCCTGTTCTTTTTCCTGCCCCAGTTTTAGTACTTCGGTTTTGAGGATGAGGTTTCCTAGGGAGATGCCATAGTACCCCAGCTTCCCTGCTCCCAACCACCACACACAATTTTTATTCTTTTTGTACTTGTTTCTGAATGGATGGCAAGAGGGTTAGTGGCTAGATTTTTGTAGAAAAATATTCTAGCTCATAATAAAATAGCTCTTGACTGGTATAGAGACAGCTTTCAGTCTTCTGATCTCCTAGGTCTTTCGACTGTGAGGCCCTCAGTAGTCTTTTCACTTGTTGCTGATGATGGGAAGGATCATTTGACAGGGGAAATCGGTCTCTTTGCTTTCTCTGCTTTGTTTTTATTGGTACTATTTTATGCATACAAATGAAATAATGTATGCATAAGTTATAAAGCATAATAATGAAATGGATACCAACAAACTTAAGATTCAGCTTAAGAATGGAAACATTAGAAGTGCCTAGGTGGCTCAGTTGGTTAAGCGTCTGCCTTCAGCTCAGATCATGATCCTGGGTTCCCTGCTCAGCCGGGAGTCTGCGTCTACCTTTACATCTGCTGCTCGCCCTACTCGTGCTCTTTCTCACACACACTCTCTCCTAAATGAATAAATAAAATATTTTTTAAGATAATTGTATCACCCTGAAGGTATAATGGCGCTAGTAACAAATTTTCACCGAATATTATATTTCTAAGATCCATTTATGTTGTTGAATGTGAATGTATTTTACTCACCTCCACTGTTGCATAGTAGACCTTTGTGGAAATGCATGATTTAAAAAAAATATAAATTAAAAGTAGTGATTTTTGTCTAACAAGCTGAATGTTGCTTTAAATATTTTGGTGTATTTCTCCTGGTTATCATGAATAACAATTTCTTTTAGCTATAGAGATACCTTGTTTTCATAAAAGTATATAATTATGAATGGGTAAAAGTATAAATGGTTATAAGGTTTATCTTATGATCCTTTTAATGTCTGCAGGATGTTAGTATTGATTACGTGCCCCTTCTCTGTTTATTGATTTTATCACTCTTCAAAAATAACAACTTTTAGCTTTGTTGATTATTTTCTGTGATTTTTTTTCTGCTTCACCAATTTCTGTTAGTGGTGAAAACTCTTTTGAGGTTTGGAGAATACATAAAATTTGGCCAGTGTGAGAGTCTAATCTGCGTAAATACTTGACCGACAGAAAATGTTCTCAATAGCATTCAATGAGGCTCTAGGAAATACTGTTTAAATGTGTGCTGTTAAAGAAGTTGGCCCTTTTGGATATCCTGTATTTCAGAAATGTTGATATGGAAGCCTTCAATGCTTGGGATCATTTGATTTCATTAAGCATGAATAATCATTTCTGAGTGATATTTCAGCTCTTTTATCTTCTCGGTTTACCGCACTCACCCAATACCCAGAATGTTTTTCTAAGTCTTTCTAATCGGATGAAATCAGATTCTAAAATGGAAATACACCTCCTAGGGGTGTCTGATTAGAAATTATATGATACTGTTTTTCTAGTAGATTTTTTCTGCCACCCAAACTTGTCTTATGTACACAACTCTGTCCTTAAACTACCATTATTTGCTTTGGTTACCCATATTTCCTACCATGCATTTCCCCCTCTCACGTTTATCTCTTATTCTTGGATAGTATCAATTTTCTTCACCTACTGTTTCTGTCTTTGAAAAAAAGCAGAAGGATGACACTGTTAAATGGACCATTTAACTGAAGAATGGCATGTCAGACATCCTTTTTCTATATGTATAATGAGGGACATGTATATAGGTTAATGTATGTATTTATAGAGATGCCTATTATGGCTATTTTATGATATTTAAGACTAAATACCACAGTTGTATTTTTTTTAAGTAAGTCTAAACTTCCCTTAAAGGAAAGCTGAGCAAAGTAGTAATTTGGAACTAGTTGGCTTAACTTAAAAAGCTCCCCTGTGACATCGGAGTGTGTTTCATGCAATTGCTTTCTTAGACTTCCTCATTAAAATATTGACTACTCTTTTTCTTCAGTAAATGCTAATCCCAGCTCCCATGTACATGTATTTACATTTCACTGCAGGCAGCCTGCCAGGTTAGAAATAAAACCAATTTGTTAATATCACTATTTCCTTTTCAGCAAAGAAAATATGCATTAAATTAAAGACTTTCTAAAAATAATAAGAAATGGCTCCTGTTGATACCAACCACTTACTTGTCTCTCTGGTTTAGGATGTGACAGCTCATCTTTATGAGCCTGCATTTCTTTGTTCCTCTCAGCTCTGGCCATCTCTGCCAAACTCTGACTTCTGCAAGACCCCTGTCATGGGCCCTGAAGGTCCGTCTGCCCTCTTCTCCCCCTACCTTTCCTACCGTCCCTGCCAGCACCTGTCTGAGAGAGCAAAATGCTATTTTTAAAGGAGTGTGAGCCAAGTGTGGTTAATCCTGGCTGATAATACGCTTCTTTGCTGGAGCATTCTCTCCAGAAATCTTGGAAATCTTTGAACTGTAAGAGGGTCCCCATTTGATTTATGATTCATAAGTGGATCACTGTTATTAAAATCCACAGGAGCCCTTTGTTCATTTAGTCGTCCTGAGGGCCACCCATCATGCACTTCCCTATACTATTTTGCACAGGAGCACCGTCCTGGAGCTTGTAGCTATTTCTTAAATAATCCTTCAGTAGAAAGCAGCTAATTATGCTGCCGAACATCAAGGAGTTCTAGTAACTCTAGAATGTTTGTGCCCATTGGGTTATCCAGACTTGCAAAGTCAAGTAAATTTTCAATAAAGCTAACAAGTCATTAACCTTATCAGCCTACTTTGCCTGGCTAGATGCTATTCTTTACTTTGTTGAATATTTTATTTATAAAATGGATTGATTGCTACTTAGTATCATTCTTGTGACCTATGAGGAAAAAGGAGTCTTTTGTAAAGCCACCATATAGTTTGTGCCAGGAGAAGTGAAATCTGGCATCAGAAAATTATTGCACGTATTTGTTAGTTTCTCCTGATTTTTCTGCTTATTTCATAATGCTTTCCCAGATGTTTTCTTCTTTCATCAGTGTTGGCTTTTGCTCTAATAAGGTTTAGAAAAGTAAGGTCTTACTGATAATCTTTATGGTTCATTTCTACTTTGGGGAAAATATTTTTAAAAAAGAGAGATTTAGCTTGACTAATTGAGTGATAACTTTCTTTCCAGTTTTGCCTTAATTGGCTTTAAGATTTGGGGTCCTCAGTTCTTTCCTGCAAAGATTCCGTATAAGTCATCAAACTTGGAACCCGTTTCCCCTTTTGAGTTCTCTCACCTTTCCATCCTTTTATTCCATCTTACTCCCACTCAGTGTGAATGGAGTCCTTGACTTCTCTCTTGCATCATTGTTTTTGTATTTTCGATTGGTATAGCATTGTGTCCATTTTCCAAAATCCCGTACAACCTTAAGCTGGATTCCTACCAGGAACTTACTAGTCCTTCTGCTGTAGTCTTTGGTCCTGAAAGTGTTCAGCATTGAGATCCTTCTCAGGAAGACACACTTAGCAGTGCAGTGTTGTTCCGTGAGGAAAACCGCCTCATCCAGCTGGTAAGCAATTTATGCCCTGAAGCATGAAGATTTCATAGCCCTTGTAATTTTATCCTTCCTGGTGTCGCTGCAGGTGTTATTTTTATTCATATAAATATTTAATCTTCTATAACTTATTAAGCTGTTGGCCTCAATAATAATATTTTTTGGCAGCAAGTTCCCTAGGTTAAAGGGACACAGTCAAGTACAACAGCTTAGCTCAAGATCACAGTTTTAAATAAAGGTATGAAAGGTGATTTTCTGAGATTTAAAAAAAAGACTCCAGCAAGGCTGTTTGGGGTTCAGCTTTGACATTTCCCAATATTGCTGCCACTGTCTCAGTAGCACTGAATTGGCATTTGAGAGACCAGGAAGCAAGCTCAGTTGAAACTGTAGTGAAAGAAGTAGTTAACATATGTTATTTTCTAGACCTAGTAAAAGAGGAAGAGCAGATAAAAAAGTATGGGCAATGTTCTTCATTTTCCTTAGGCCTTCAGCTTTCATGTTAAGATTGTTACATGACTTTTAATCTATGGATTTATATTTCCTTAATAGTCTTCCCCAGCCCTCTCTAAGTAGTTGGCTTCTTTTGATGAATACATCTTTTCTCATTAAAACAGATGAAATGTCCTGTGTCTTTTGGTTTGTTGAAGAACCACCCAGCAATGTGTGGTGGCATCTCCTAATTCCCTTTAGATTATTGTTTGGAGATTAAGTGGAGATTTCCCCAGTTAAATTCAATTAAGGTAGATCTACACTGTAAATTTTAAACCTAAGTGCACTGACTCTCTAGAAAGGTGTGTGCTAACTCTGGAGTTGGACATTTCTTTGTCGTCCTGGATATTTATAGTGGCTGCTGCATTTGACCTTGAACATTATGGACACTTGTGCCACAGAATAGTCTGGCATACATAGACCAATTCTGGTTTAGAGTGTGGTACAGTTGAGTTGATTTCTTTTGGCAGCCCTAGTATAAGAAGGGCGTGATTCTCAAGGAGGAAAAAATAAATGAATGTCCATGCTTTTAATAGGATGCAAGCCATGGGGTATATAATGGGAGTTAAAAATTATGAGGAACGATAAGGGCTGTATGAGTTCAGAAAAGGAATTGGTTATTGTTGCCCAGAATGCTTCAAGAGAAGCTTACGTTTGAACTGGGTCTTTGGGATTCTTGAGGTTTGGGCAAGGGAAGTGGTAGTAAGGGGAAAGGAGGTTACTGGTGGAGGGTGCGTGTGCAAAAATGGCAAAACTACAGTGTAATAGGTTTTGTGACTCCTAAAATAGAATCTCACCGAAAGAATCATGAATTAAATTAAGTGTTGGCTCAGTACATCTTACGTGGAACTGAATTTAGTGCTAATCTTTCTTTTCCTGATTGCTTACCCATTTTATTGATAGAATTCTTCAAAATATTCTCATAAATTAGCTTCCTAGGTTAAATAAGTGACAAAACTGTCATACATGGTGATAAAATGGAAAATGAGACCACCTTTTGGAAAACAAGTTGGCAACATTTTATAAGGTTAAATGTACATGTACCATATGACCCAGAAAACCTATTCCTAAAGGTTTTCCCAAGAGAAATAAAAGCTTATGGTCATGCAGAAACCTGTCTATTAAGGCTTATAATGGTTTATTCATAATCTTCAAACCTTGGAAATTGTCCAAGTGTCCTTTAGCTGGTGAGTAGATAAACAGTGGTCTAGCCATATGATGGAAAACTGGCAATAAGAAGGAATGAACTCCTGATAGGTGCAACAGTATGGCTGCGTCTCACATGCACAATGCTAAGTGAAAGAAGCCAGACTCACAAATCTCCATGCTGTTGCTTGCATTTATGTTGCAAAGCTATAGGAATAGAGAATGTAACAATGGTGGCCAAGGACTGGGGCTGAGGGGAGAGTTGACTAAAAGTACAGTGGGATTTTAGAGGAGCAATGGAACTTTTCCGTGTCCTGGGTGTGGTGGTGGTTACCTGACTGCATTTGACAAAACTCATAAAACTGTACACTAATAAGGGTGTATTTTATTTCATATAGATTATACTTCAATAAACCTGACTCTCAGAAAGAAGTAAGCAGTAGTCTGATGTTCAAAAATCTGACATCATGACCTCATATTTTTGCCCTTTGAGGGCACCATTGGTTGAACCTTCCATGCTTCTCCTAGTGCCATCTTCTCCATTTTAAGAAGCTTTGTTTATGAACTTCCATCTCCCTTGAAGTAATTTTTACTTAAAACTCCTTTAGAATTTTCATGGAGATGCTCAAAGACCTAATGTGTGATAATAAGAACTCTCTTTGAAACACAGGTATGTAAATACTTTAGAAAGATGGACTGTTTCCTGCATGAGTAGGTGACTCTTCTGAGATGGGTGTGACACAATGGAATCCCATGTTGTGTGAGTAACAGATCTAAAGGCCTCATAAGATGTGGAGCTTTGAATCCTTTAAACCAGACTTTACCTCCACTTTTCCAAATATGAGTAAACTCTCCAGTCTCCTGTCTCCACATTCTCACCCAGGCTGCTTAAAGATTATTGAAGAAAGACCAGACAACTTGCTACATGCTACAATAAAAAAATCTTTAGAGTAAAAAAAAAAAATTTGTTCTTCAGTGATGTCAAAATATCCATCTATTTATGTGTGGTTTAGGAAGTTGTTTGTGTCCCATTTGCTTTTTTTTCCTTAAAGATTTTATTTATTTAAGAGAGAGAGAAATAGCACAAGCAGGGGAAGGGGCAGAGGGAGAAGCAGACTCCCCAGTGAGTGCACAGCTCAACATGGAGCTCAATCCCGGGACCCAAAGACCATGAGCTGAGCCAAAGTCAGACACTTAACCAACTGAGCCACCCAGGCACCCCTGTCCCATTTTCTTTTAAAATGGATTTGAAGTGACTCATTTTAGTAAAAACAAATATTCTAAAGTTTGTCCACTTTGCTGGGTTGCATTGCCACTTCGATGCCCTTCACTTTGTTGTAATAGTCTCTCCATATCATCTTGGACAACTTCCTGCCCTCTTTCTAGGTCTCAGCTTCTCTTCTCAGAAGTGAGTGATTGCAATGATGATCTGAGAAATCATCTCCTCAGTGGTTCCCAAGTATCCATTATGTCCCCTTTCATTACATCCATCACACCATATTTATTACTTATTAATTCATCTTCTACATTAGACTATAAGCTCAGTAGGACCATGTTTCTCTTACTGACTGTGATATCCTCAGCAGACAGGAGGCACTAGTGAAGAATTTGTTAAATAACTGGAGAAATGTAGGGCACCAGCCCTCCCTAAAGGTCCTATTTTTGCTGACTACATCTGACCACATGTATATACTATTCTCTGGTTAAGTAGAATACTGGTGGAAATAGTTGAATGAAGTATCATCTGTGTGGAAAAAAGTTATTGGTACGGAGATTGCCATTATGATTATTTTCGGTTTTGGTAGATCTGAACGCTTTGTTACCGCTCTGCCACATGTTTAATATATTTACCCATTTCCTTTTGGCTGGAATAGAACTAGGTGGCATCTCCTTCAAATGAGTGTTTTGTGCCATGTCTCATCACAGTTTATGTCTGAGTAGCGTTGAGTATGTAGTTGGTGCTTGGTCTCTTAACATGTGCCTGATTGCGATTACTCCTTAGGGTAGTGAATCCCAGATGGCAAATTATGTGAGTTTTCAAATTTCAGCACAAATCTGTGGCTATATTGGTTGACTGATTTTTCTTTTTCTTTTCTTTTTCTTTTTTTTTTTTTTAAACCAGCTACAATTATTGAATTGGGGGCTAGCATTTTAGAAAGTAGATTTCTGAAAGGACCTAAATACATGGCCATTACATAGAACTTACATACAGTATACAACTCTGTGCTGTAAGTAGAGCCTTTAACTTTAAATTAAACTATCTTAGATTTTTGTGTTAGTTGATACAATTATCAAAGCCAAGTCCCTTCATTTATTGTAGTTCTTTGTTCTTAATGGAAATTTAGGTCAGTACTGAACAATGCCAGGGCATCCCGAGGAATTTCCTCTAGAAAGGAAGGATGCCAGACATGAAAAAGGGCAGCAACATGGCAAAGTTACATTCCCGCCTAGTGGTGGCCATACCAGGTCCAGTCAGAAAACAGTGACTTGCAAAACGATTTTCTTTTTCTCATTTTTTTTTCTTCTTCTTTTTCTTGAAACCATTTTCCCTTCAGAATTATTGTGTTGAGTTCTCTCTGAAAGCAATGCATCTATTCAGGGAAAAATCAAAAGTCACTCCACATTTTCAGATGGTCATGTTCCCTGCAGTCCTACTAGGCTCTGTGGCCTTTTGAGTCTTTTGAGTCCAGATAAGGGTATAAGAGCATTAGGGTGAGCTGGGTGGTGGAGAGAGCAAGGAGAAGTTAATTTTCCCAATGAAAAAGAAATATCTACTATAGTCTGAAGTCGGTCCAGTGCTCTCTTAGAGATAGTAGGTTCAGAGCACTAGATGCCATTGATTTCACTTTGATATCCATCTTCTGCAGTTTTCCTCTGATTTTCTTGGCTCATGCTTTCCAGACTACATTAATTCTTTAGTTGACAAATATTAACTCACCTCCTCCTTGTCTTTGATGCTTTCTGGGTCTCTGGGATGCATCTATCTTTAAACTGAGACAAGTGCTTTCCCCTTGTTGTTTTCTGTTATCTTTAGCATCTGGCAAGCCAGTAGGACTTTTTTTTTTTTTTTTTAATTGTCCCCACTAGGAAATGGGAGAGTTTGTGGCTTTCCTCTGAGATCTCACATGGAGTTATTGGCAAGATCAGAACTAAAAACCAGTTCCCAGAAATGTGCTCCCAGCTTCCCACACCATTCATTACCCCAGACAAGACCCACGGTAGGGAGTGGCAGTAAGTCAAGGCTCCCTTCAGATGGTTGCCTGTTGTATTTGTCCATAGATTGTGACCTTCCAAAGGACCACCAAACAGCTTGTCTTTGAGAAATGACCTGATATTTTCAAATGGCATTCAGGAGAGTCAGTTAGACAACAGGATGGGAAGCAAAGTATTGAGTTTTAAGTTTTCTTTTTCTTTGGAAAGAGAAAATGTTTTTCTTTTTTGGAAAGAGAAAAATGTGTGATTCAAGGAGGTATAAAGAAAAAACAGTTTTTTAAAAACTCTTTTTGCCTATAGAGACACTGCTAATCGGAGTGAGGTTTTTTTTCCCTTGCTTCCCCTCCAATTCCCAACTCCTGCACTTCTTTTATTTTTTATTTTTATTTTATTTATTTATTTATTTTGGAAGGGGAGGGATGACCCTGCTGAGTTTTGGAGTATGCCTATAGCAGCTTTTAGCAAATCACAATCCCAGCAGTAGGTGCAGCTTTGAAGAAAGATTTACAAATCTCTCACTGCTTTATAAATATCTGCATTTATATCTTAAAGAAGAAGAAGAAAAAGCCCCTCACGGTCGGTCTCAGCCTTCTCACCCTTTCCGTCCCCCCCTCCCCCGCCCACCTACCCTTTTCTTGCTTTCCTCTTTCAGAAATTAAAGATTGTGATGTGTGCGGGAAATGAGGGTCTATAAAATTGTGATAAAATGTTCCTGCAAAATTGCCTTTGAATTTTCGCCGTGAATTGCAGGCGAAATGAAATTGTTCGCTTTCAGCATTGCTTTGTTTTTGACCCCTTTTTGTGAATTCTCAAAGGAAAGAAACATATTCCCATCTTTTATAGTAATCAAATTTATCTGGCATCTCTCAGCCTCTTGAATTACTTATGCTAGAGTTGGCCAGCCTCAGGAAGGCTGTGGCTGGTTTATTTATTTATTGTTCCAAAGTGAGGGTTTTTGACATGAAGTTCCCTACATCATCCTAGGGGAATATAGGAGAAAAATCGAAAGTGCTTTGTGACATTGCATGTGTCTTATGTATATATGTGCATATGTGTTGTAAAGGTAACCGAATCCATCTAATGAGAAATAATAGGGGACTTCATGATCATAGGTCATGGCTGTTTACTATTTTCATGTGAGAGGGAAAAAGTTTCATGTTACTGAGATAAAATTATATGTAAAAAATGTAAAAAGCAAAAAAAAAATCTGGGGAAAGAATTTGCATTTGGACAAAAGTGCTAACAATAAGTGGTGTAAACCTGTTTCAAAACTAGTTGGTTTTATCAAGTATTGCTTCTATAACAGGTGATGATATCATCTTGTAATTTGGGGGTTTAATATGACTCTTTCATATAAGAATGTGGGGTCAGGGAGCAAACATTGGCCATTACCTGCAGCCGCATTCTGTCAAGCCCAGGCTTGAATGGTTACCCTGGATTCTTCCGTAATGTGATTCATTCTCTTGTTTTTTATTTCCAGTGCCTTGTGTTTATGCTGGGAAAAACCAAGGCTACAGGAACAAACCTATGGAAATCAGATTCAATTTTCCAAACTAACTTTCTTATTTGGGAAAATGAAATAATGTACAACCATCAGGAAGAATACATAAATAGTACTTCTTTCTGTGGCTTTAACCTCCACTGGGCTCAAGTTAAAAATTTGCTAAGAGAAATTATTTTTTGAAATACTAATGCCTCACACACCTGTTATTCAAGCCTATGCTTAGAAACTCTGATGCATACAGCTACTGGACTTCTTCCATCTGTGTACACGTCTAAATTATAACAAGTAAACTCTCTAAAGCTCTGAACAGTTACTTCATTTTTTTCCATTATTTTTTATAATGTAAGCAAAATGTGTTTATACCAAAACTTCTTCTCTCCCTACAAATTTTTCAAAACTTCCATTGTGTATTTCTGGTTTATTACCTACACATTTCTTAAGTAGGAACTCATATAAAAACCAGACACCTTCTTTAAAGCACTTCTTCTTTAGGTCAGTAAATAAGAAAATATAAAGAAAATGTAAAGTAAAAGCCCGTAGGGAAAGGCGTAATGTATGTAGTTTGCGTATCTCTCACATACCCTACTCCTTTGATAGTGTGGAATTCCAGAATTCTTGGAAGAGAGCATGACATGCAAATCACTCGCTGGCAGGAAAGCGTCTGTCTTTGTATCAGCATCTTAGTTAAAACAAATCTCAGGATTAGGCAAAAAGTCAGCAGGTTCAGTGTAAGTGAAAAGGTTTGCATCAAATTAACTAGTAACATTAGATTGACTTTAGAAATATTTATTTTAACAATCATTACCTATGACTGAATTTTTGATAATTTTTGCAGTCAAAGGAAGCAACCAACCCAAATGTCACATTTTGTTTTTGATGAAAAAGAGAAGAAAATTCAAGAAGATTTAAATGCAAAAGCCAGAGTTTTCATGGCATTTCCCATGGGGCTACAGATTTCAAGAGGATGTAGCATTCTTTATGAGCCATATACAAAAGATCAGCAACTCACATTTCAACTGCTCCTTTAATCCACAGAAGAGTAGATTAGTATGATTCTTAATTGTGGCAGATGAGGAATAGAAGGATCAATCTTTATTTGAAATGATTTTTAAAACCATTCTCTTCTGTCTCCTCAGAGAAGGCAGCACAAATACTTTTCTAGTTCGGACACAGTAACTTAAATGTGTCTAGTTTTGCGGTTGTGCCTATGAATCAATTTAGTGTGGGTTTGTTCACATCTAAAGGAAAGTTAAATGCTGACTTTGAAAGTAGAGAAACATTCCATAGATATCCTTCGCTTTCAAAAAGACTGTGATCCTTAAAAGATCTTATTGAACTATTTTCTTTTTCTGTTTGCAAAATTCACAAACGGCTGTTCTGTAAGCCCTCTTCATATTTTCCCCAGTTTGTCCTAAATTTTGCCTCAGGGGAATAAACAGCAACAGTGTTCAATTTCCCATTCTGAATGTATATGCCAACACAGAGAGCTTTTATTACAAGGAAAGAAATCAAATCATTGTCACCTAAAGTGCTAATTATGTCTGATAAATGTACGGCATATTCTTAATGCAAAGAGAGCTTAGGAAATGATACACCTTCCGTAATTACAGTGACCAACCTAGCTCCATCAATCTAAATTTTTTTTCAATCCACATTCATTTGGGTGGCTTTATTTTTATTAAATGGCTTTCTTAAGCTTCAACAGACCCACTTGCTGCTAATAAGGAAGCTCACATTAAGTATTTGGAACTGCTACAATAAGAAGGCATGTTATATGATATACGTGGAGATGAGCTTACACAGATAAACGGGAGCTACCAGCAAATACAGTTACATTTTTCTCCCATTGGGGCATGGAAGTGCAAACCGAGGGTGAAATTTGCCATTCTTTGCTTGCCTAATGAATTCGTGTATCCAGTTCACTAATGATACTACATTTCAGTTTCCGGGGAGCCTGAAATCCTTCCACAGAGCGGACAGCAGACCCTTTAGCCCCTTTCTTGAGGACATTAGTGCCCACGGGAGGAGGCATGCTGCCCCCAGAACCTCTGCTGATAACATTTAAGAATTACTTTTCTTCCCGTTTCTCCTCATGAAAGCAAGCCAGTGTTCTCAGAGCCAAATTGTTTGTGGCTTTTAATCAAACCTGACACCCTTATACAAATGAAATAAAAGTAGGTTTTAATTAGACTGAAAGATGCTGATTTCCTTTGAAGCTGCCTCAGAGCCCCTCTCCTCCCCGAGTCGTTTAGCGCATGTTCATTTGTCTCACACGCACATCCATATGTGACCTTAGAAGTGGTGCTCTGTGTGTGACTTCATGGCCGTCCTCAGGGTCCACTGGCTGAGTGGGATGCTTTTGCTTTTTCATTTTGCCACATTGCCATTCTTGGTTTTCGTCTGTTGATTTCAGATCCAGCCAAGGTGCATACTGTGGGAACCATGCCTATTGGGGCAGACTTTCTCATCAGCAATTGAAAATCTAGCCAAACCTTTTTGTTGTTTTTGCCTATTTTTCTTCATTTTTTCCCCCCCTCTCCCTGTTTCTCTATGACTCCTCTTAAACTCCAGATCTCCTTAATTCCTCTTAACCTCTCTCACATTTCTATTTCTGGTTATTGTAAAATTTTTCACTTTAAACTTTTAGCAGAGAGCTGCTGGTTCTAAAATCTGTATTTTGGAGGGCAGCAAAGAGGCTCATAATTCTTCCATTTCCTTTTGGTTACCTATCTGAGAATATTTGTGGATTTTGGGGAAAGTTACTGTTCCCTGATGGAACAAAAGAGTTAGTGGTAAATATTGAATCATGCACTTATGACTACTTTTAAAATCATAACTATCCTGCCAGAATTCAGGGTTTTCATTGTATATAGTTATATGTTATATAGTTATATGTTACGTTATAGTTATATGTTATATAGTTATAGTTGAAACAATTATGTTTCACTATATAGTTATATAGGTAAATTTGGAACAAAGATGCAGTTTTAGTGAATACTCTTTTTTTTTTTAACTCTTAGTTAACAGTTCTGTACTCAGTTTTCAAATTGTCCATTTCTTTTAGCCTACTTTAGAAAAATCTTTAGTAGGACTTGGTATCATTAAATATGGTAAACTTTTGGACTTATTCCATTGGGTTCTTGATTGATAAACAAATAAAAAATACTTAAGAAGAAAAGATTCTTTTCTTTTTTTGAGAGAGAGAGCAAGTACGAGGAACGGGGAAAAGCAGAGGGAGTGGGAGAAGCAGACTCCTCACTGAACAGGGAGCCCAGTGCCCACTTGATCCCAGGATCCTGAGATTATAATCTGAGCCTAAAGCAGATGTTTCACTGACTGAGCTACCTAAGCACCCTACCCCTCTCCCCAAGAAAAAGATTCTTAAATAGAGAAAATTAGAAGGATTTTCATTGTAGCCGGGAAAACAAAGTGTGAGGAAAATTTTAAGGTACTCACCATGAGTTTAAAAGACTAGTATTTCATGAAATTTATCTGTTGTAGTTGAACATATTTAATTATAATGATCAAAGAATAAATGTGTCATTAATGGTGGTATTGTATCATCAGAGTGGAAGTCATAATGTACCCACTGATATGATAATCAACTTTAGAAAACTAAATAAAAGTTTATTGCACAAAACTAACACTCTAAAAATAAAGAAGAAGTGCTATAATTGGACTTCTTAATTACACACTTTGTTGTAGTCAGGCATAAGTCAAATATTAAAATATTAGGACTAAGTCCATTCATCAGTGTACACCCTAAAGAAATTAAAACCTGTGTCCACACAAAAACTTGTATAGAAATCTTCATAGCAGCATTCTTCATAAGAGCTAAAAGGTAGAAACAACTCAGATGCCCATTGAGCAATAAATGAATAATCAAATGTGCTATATCCATACAATGAAATAGTGTTCAGTCATAGAAAGGAATGGAATACTAATACATGATATAATATGGATGAACCTTGTAAACATTATGCTACGTGAGAGAGTCAGACAAAAAAGATCACATATTACCTGATGCCATTCATATGAAATGTTCAAAATAGGCAACTATAAAGACACAGATCATAGATTAGAGGTTGTCTGTGGTTGGGAGAGGGGGAAGATGGGGTGTTTAGAGGGCAATAGCTAAAGGGTGCTGAATTTCTTTTTGGGATCATGGAGATCATTGGTTACGTAACTGTGAGTATATACTGAATCAACATTTTAAATGGGTTAATTATATGGTATGTGCATTATAATCGAAAAAGGCTATAACAAAAATATTAGGACTTGCATTTGAATGGTTAATAGTCTTAAATGCTGATGATCAAAGAAAAAGCCCAATTGCTTTTGAAAAAGAAAACTGTTGTTTGCTTAACGATATTTCAGTTGGAGTGAAATTTCTGGGTTAACACTCTTGCTAATATATTACACATATTGATAGTTTATCCCAGGACTTGTATTTTTGTTATAACAGAAATAATAATTTATTCTCAGTGAAATTCTGCAAATAATTTCTTTATGTTGGCTATTTTTAATATTTTGATATAAATCAGGCCAAAATTTAAGGAGTAAGGAAAAGAGTAATTTGAACTTGAGTCAATTGTTATTTTTAAAAATGTGTATAGATGGGGTCTTTTGTCTGGTTTGGGGATTAGAGTGATGCTGGCTTCATAGAAAGAGTCTGGAAGTTTTCCTTCCGTTTCTATTTTTTGAAAGAGCTTCAGGAGAATAGGTGTTATTTCTTCTTTGAATGTTTGGTAGAATTCCCCAGGGAATCCGTCTGGGCCTGGACTCTTGTTTTTGGGGAGGTTTTTGATCACTGCTTCAATCTCG